>OU744812.1:12299815-12899815 GCA_916614155.1 Mesoligia furuncula
ATTTGCCTGACTTCACATACACTGAGAAAGAAGAAACCGTCAATGGCAGAAGTAGGTATTAGTGTCATATTTCACCACGTTGACACTCAAAGAGATTTAAGAAATAATTTAATGTCTTTGTTGACACTAATCCTACTTCTGCCTAGGTACGCCATTGATGTTTATTTGATGATACTAAGTTTAAGTGAATTAGTTGTAGTTACACCTACCTACTACCTACTGGATGATACTACCTAATATTTAGCATCGCGCAAAACTTCGAATTGGGAAAACAATTATTTCTCTACAATATTGTCGTAGGTACCTACTGGAAATTTAAACAATTTTTAAACTACATTTATCCCATTCCGACTGCCTTATAAATTTGCAAGGCGGGACGCTGCGGAATCCTGCATTATGCAGAGGATTTGAGTGCGTCGGCAGTCGCTCACCCACAGCCTTTATACCTAATTCCCGTTGAAAGTAGCACGGCACGATCCTACTAGCATGGTAGGTATATTATTGTTTAGAATCGGCCGGTTAGTCAGTTTCCCTAAGGCGGATACACAGACACGCATGTCTGAAAATCCACCCTAGGCCTAGTTGGATAAACGGAATTTATAAGCCTACGGTGGATTCTCAAACATACCTTTCCGCGTATCTGCGCATGTCCGAGAATCCACCCTATTAGGCCTATTTGGATAAACGGAATTTATAGGTTTAGGGTGGATTTTCCGACATGAGTTTCACGGTAACCACCTTAGGGTGGATAAACGAAATAAAACCCATGATACATAGACAATAGACATTACTCATAGATTCGGAAAAAGCCGCTCGGCTAAGTTCGAAACGTACCGAGCCGACCATGAGTGTGTTAGATTTAACATTTGATATAATTATAATATTAGAATATTATTTGTTGGATAATGGTATCTATCACATTTACGAAGCTTGAGACCGACATAGAAGTACATAATTTGACTAGATACTGTGTTTACAAAGAAACAATAGTCTTAACTTGTCAAAATCACTTAAATGTTATTACTATAAATGATTATGTAATATTTGATTATACTTGTAGTATATCTTAGATTTTATATTGCTAATTTAATATAATAGGCTGTTTCAAACGATTGGCACAATACTGTCAGTTGATGTTGATATTCTTTTTAATGATGTCTAAGAAATACGAATTAACTCTTATTAAATTGCTTAATTACCTTATAATGTTTTAAAATGGTTTCACTAAATAAGATTCATTTATTATTACCTGTGTTAAAAGATATTAAACCAAAATATATGATGATCTGTGATTGGTTGAAAATGGCGGTAGATGTTTGACCTAAAAGACGTTGGTTTATAGGATATAAAAAGGATTGTAATGACTACCAAGTGAGTTGTTGTTCGATAGATGTTCAGTTGATAAGTACTAGTGCCGTTATTATGTGGAATATGTCTACCAGGTGTCATGTAAGTTAATTGATATTATTATCTTGATTATTATTGCTGATAACCATGTTGTTCTGTATTTGTTAAAATATGGCGAATATGGCTAATGTTTTATAGTATATGTATAATGGAATATTCCTAGCTATTGTTATTATGTTGCTATTATTCTGAGTTCCTTGGACCATTGTGCAGGAGATAGAATTAATTGTTTTTAAAATAACGATAATTTATGAGAATGTAATAAGTTTGTTGATAGAATACTTTAATACTGATTCCAAGGAGTTTCTTGTCCTTCTTCTCCTTGATGACCTAGATTTGGAACGGACGACTAGCTTTCTGATTAATTATTACTGACAAGCGTAAATTGAATTAAATGTGTAGCCTTGTCTTTCTGTGCTTTATTTCATAAAATCCTTTCCCTACATACACACCATATTCATGGGTACTTTTACACACATTAAATAACTAGTAACCATTCTGATATTCAAAGCTTTATTTTTGGGTAATATACATACACACTTATAGATAGTTTATATGGTTAATTCCTAACATCAGAAGTGGGATCGTAAACTGCTTACTAATACATTTTATTTTTCTATTTTCATGATCGATGTTGGAGCTTTGCCGATCTTCTGGAAGCCGTTGGTCGAAGGGTCGCTGAATCCACTCACACCATAATGATGACATCGTGCTGCAAACTTCGAGAGCGGAACTACGAAGCTGCAAGTTGCTGTACGAAACCCATTCCAAGGATTAAATGGAACAGCAGTACCTACCTACGAATTAGCATAAGTCGGTAAGGCCCTGGGAGGCTCTTTTAGATCAAAGCGAAATAATGGTGTAGCGTATCATTTAATTTTGACATAAACTACATTATGATGTAGGTACTTAAAACATTATGTTTACTTTAACTATACATAGAAAATTCAATCGGTTTTTCGTTCAGTTATTTATTTTTAAATAATACAAGTATAAAAAGAAACGGTCACTTTAGGTCCGTGATACTTAGCTAGTTACGTCATCACAGATATACGATAGATACAGTTTCATTTACCGCGGAATTAGAAAAGTATATCAAGAAACCTATGATTAGGTTACAAAATCAGTTAAAAATTTCGGAAATTTGAGAAATATAACAGTTATCAAAGAAAAATTTCGCCTTTGGTCTGGTAATTGGGTTGAACCAAACACTAGTGCGGAAGATAATCTTGTCGTGTGTATAGTTTTAATTAACCGACTACAAAAAAGGAAGAGGTTCTCAGTTCAATTGTTTTTTTTTTGTGTTTGTTACGCGATATCTCCGGCAATTGTAAATCGATTTAAAAAAAAAATTAATGGTTAGAGTCTGCCACAGCGTTGGTCCCATATAAATTTTAATAACTTTGTTTGGGTAGTTTTTGAGTTGGCTTCAATGTGTATTTTTGCTACTCAGTTTATATCGATGATGTTGTAGCTTCGATATGTTAGTGGTGTTGTGCTAGTTTGTGTGGGGTAGGTACGACTCAGGGGCGAAAAATAAAAACTTTTTTACAAAAAAAAAAATAAAAACAACAGACTTCCGAATAACGAAAATGCGAATTTATTATTTAGATTACAATTTAAAGATAACAAACAATAGAGAAATAATCTTAAAAGCACATAAAAGTTGTAGACTGGTTGGATTGCAGGTCATAGATACCATGTAAATCATTGTTTATTAAGGGGCTTACAGGACCTAAACGCAAAAAAACGTAAGTTTTAGAAACAGTAAAAGTTTATGATCGACTACAGTAAACAAAATCAGAAAAATATGCTTTAGGATATATGCTAGGTAGACAGTGAGTTGAAAACATAATACAACTAATTTGATACGATAGAAAAAAAAATCATGAAGATACCTCTAAAAACTTTCTTTTTACAATAAAAACCATACTAATATACATACAATAATTATGATTTTTGTCAGATTATTCTACAAGCAACATACAAAAAAAAACTAGTGTGTAGACCAAACAATCTTTTCGTAAAGAGATAATTGCTTTATATTTTGCAATGAATTGCCAGTGGCTGTGCCTGTGGCTGTGCCTGTGGCTGTGCCTGTGGCTGTGCCTGTGGCTGTGCCTGTGGCTGTGCCTGTGGCTGTGCCTGTGGCTGTGCCTGTGGCTGTGCCTGTGGCTGTGCCTGTGGCTGTGCCTGTGGCTGTGCCTGTGGCTGTGCCTGTGGCTGTGCCTGTGGCTATACCTGTGCCTATTCCTATGACTGTGCCTGTGGCCGTGCCTGTGGCCGTGCCTGTGGCTATACCTGTGCCAGTTATATTACTGTGCCTGTGCCAGTTACATTACTGTTCCTGTAACTGTGCCAGTTACATTACTGTGCCTGTGGCTGTGCCAGTTACATTGCTGTGCCTGTGGCTGTGCTAGTAGCTGTGCCTATGGCTGTGCCAATAATACAAATAAAAACCAAAGTAATTGATTGTCAGAAATGTAGGTACTTCAAGGACGAAGTACAATTCAGAATAGCCGTGATAGATTATTTTCAAATTTATTACTATTTTGATGATCATTTCGGTAAAATTCAGTCTAACAGAACGTTCAAACGATATATTGACGTAGATTCGATATATTTTTGGATAATAATTATGTTACTTAAGAATAACTAATTGTGAATTTTAAATGTAATAACATCCACCAGTTGTGATTGGCTTACGGTCTAATGTCGTCAGTTCTCAAATGGTTTCCTTTATCAAATCAAGATATGAGATGGTAAGGAACCAAGATTAAAAAAAAAAAAAACAATTTTCTTCGAAGTTTTTGACTCGTTTGCTTTTATTATTGGTTATCTGTGTTGTTGTTAAGTACCTATTGCTTAAAGTTTTTACTTCCAAAATGAAATAATGTTTAGTGAAGATTCAGTGGCCATGTTATGAGTTTGTTAAAATGTTAACAGAAAATGTGTTTGTTGAATAATATTGTCAGATTGACCGAGCGATGAGTTATTTGGATTATTTTCATGATCGCTGGTTATTGCTTCGGTTCGGAAGCTGTTGAATATGAATGACTTACCAAATTGTTGCTATTCCAATTTTATATTAGTAAGTGTAAATTATACCGATAAGCAATTTATTATTTGCTAAATTGTATAGGTAGGTACTTACAAGTTGCTAAAATATTTAGACATAATGGTAAAATGATTATTATTGGCTCTGAGCACCTAAAAACTTTTTGTTGAGTTGATCAATATCAAACGTTGTCGTTTTGTGAGACTGTAGATTCATAAGTACTTCGAGAACGAAGTACATGTCAGTATGGCCGTGTTAGATTTAACATTTGATATAATTATAATATTAGAATATTATTTGTTGGATAATGGTATCTATCACATTTACGAAGCTTGAGACCGACATAGAAGTACATAATTTGACTAGATACTGTGTTTACAAAGAAACAATAGTCTTAACTTGTCAAAATCACTTAAATGTTATTACTATAAATGATTATGTAATATTTGATTATACTTGTAGTATATCTTAGATTTTATATTGCTAATTTAATATAATAGGCTGTTTCAAACGATTGGCACAATACTGTCAGTTGATGTTGATATTCTTTTTAATGATGTCTAAGAAATACGAATTAACTCTTATTAAATTGCTTAATTACCTTATAATGTTTTAAAATGGTTTCACTAAATAAGATTCATTTATTATTACCTGTGTTAAAAGATATTAAACCAAAATATATGATGATCTGTGATTGGTTGAAAATGGCGGTAGATGTTTGACCTAAAAGACGTTGGTTTATAGGATATAAAAAGGATTGTAATGACTACCAAGTGAGTTGTTGTTCGATAGATGTTCAGTTGATAAGTACTAGTGCCGTTATTATGTGGAATATGTCTACCAGGTGTCATGTAAGTTAATTGATATTATTATCTTGATTATTATTGCTGATAACCATGTTGTTCTGTATTTGTTAAAATATGGCGAATATGGCTAATGTTTTATAGTATATGTATAATGGAATATTCCTAGCTATTGTTATTATGTTGCTATTATTCTGAGTTCCTTGGACCATTGTGCAGGAGATAGAATTAATTGTTTTTAAAATAACGATAATTTATGAGAATGTAATAAGTTTGTTGATAGAATACTTTAATACTGATTCCAAGGAGTTTCTTGTCCTTCTTCTCCTTGATGACCTAGATTTGGAACGGACGACTAGCTTTCTGATTAATTATTACTGACAAGCGTAAATTGAATTAAATGTGTAGCCTTGTCTTTCTGTGCTTTATTTCATAAAATCCTTTCCCTACATACACACCATATTCATGGGTACTTTTACACACATTAAATAACTAGTAACCATTCTGATATTCAAAGCTTTATTTTTGGGTAATATACATACACACTTATAGATAGTTTATATGGTTAATTCCTAACAAGTGCATGCCGAACAAAGTTTATCACTGAATTAAAGCGTAAGTTGTGAAGAATATGTTTAGTAATTGCTTCGGGTCGGCTTTCCTGTCCAACAAATAAATCCAAATCGAATATGCTAACCCGAACATGTTGTAGGTAGCAACACCCACAGTCAAAACATTGCTGGGAATATCTTGGTCTTATTGATAGCCTGTTTCACTACCTTTTCATAAGTTCTGGTTAACTTATCTGGCAGATATCATTTTAATACTGTTCCTTTTTTAGGGTTCCGTAGTTCCTACAAGGAACCCTTATAGTTTCGTCATCTATCTGTCTGTCTGTCTGTCTGTCCGAGGTTTTGCTAAGAGACCGTTAGTACTAGAAAGCTGTAATTTTGTAGGAGTGTGTATATCAATTACGCCGATAAAGTGGTAAAATAATAATAATTTTGGAAAACATTTTTTGTTAGGGTAGCTCCCCTACATGTGAAGTGGGGATGAATATTTTTTTCATGATCTACCCCATCGTGTGGGGTTTCGTTGAATAGGTCTTCTAAAATGACTTGGGGGTTGCTAAAATTATTTTTCGAATTAAAGCTCCATTTACGAAATATTAAACTTTAAACTGCAAATTTTTGTTCCAGTAGCCCCGTCCGTCCCCCCCCCTTTAAAAGCTAAACTGCTGGCTTAATAAATTTGGAAAAATTCACGATGATAGTGCAATTCATGAACTTTAAAGGAAAAGTATAGCGGTTAAGATAACTTTATTAGTTTAGCAGTAATAGTCTTTGAACTTGGGTGTTGGATAATTTTGTACCAAATACAAAATCCTTAGCATTAATCCTTTAAAGTGACTAAGATGAAGTAGTTGCTTGTTTGTGACGGGTAAAGACTCGCATTAAAAACCAAAATATGAAATAAAAAAACTAAATTATAATTTGAAGTTTCTGGGAGTGAGTATGTCTTTTAGATAAAGAAGATATCATAGGTAGACAAAAGCCTATTTCTGTTGTGTGTGCTTGTGATGATAGATTTTTGTGCACGTATTTATGTGGCAAATAAACCCATTTTTCTTTTTCTTTTCTTTCTATTTAACCTCCTTTGTAAATTCTATTAACATTTCAACAACCTAGGAACAGGAAGAACAATAAACACAGTACCTAAGTAAACAACATTCATATAATTTTTATGTAGAAATATTCAACAATATGGCTTTGTACAAAATATAATACTTATTTATTTAATTTGTATGTAGGTACCTCAATGTCAATGAATCACAATTGAATTTAGGTTTAAGTACATACATGAGATTGCATAAATTTCAAAATTTATCTTCAGATTTGTAGGTACAAATACCTACCGAGCCGACCCCAACATAGTTGACAAAAGGCTTGGCAGTTGATGATGAATAACAGATTTACGTAAAGAAAACAAGAAATTGTTTTTGTCTTACATAGATCTTCCTTCTCCATACGAATTAATATTTGACAAACCTCAATAAATAGTTTTTTTTTATCAGCTCAGAATGTTATTAGACAAAACTGATATTTGTTTTTATTTACCTGTGGAAATAATTTGTTGTATGGAGGTAGGAAAACGGTACTAGGAGCTTTGGCAGACCAATAGTCAGGTGGGTGGACGACCTACAGAAGATCGGTGGAAAGACTTGGATGAAACTCGCACTGGCCAGATAGGCAGCAATGGGTGCCGATGATGATGATGGAGATTGGACATGAACTTGCACATTGCTGATGTGTTTGTGAGAAAATTCAATATTTCTTTAAAATCTATACAGGGTGAATTTTTCAAGTGGGCGTGGATGGCCAAATCCGAAACTATGAGGAATAGCGAAAAGTACTCGAAAAGAGTCGCGGGCTCAATTTTGATGAAAACTAAAACTGCATCATTGGATTTTGAAAAATCAATATTTCTAGCCAGGTATCGAACCCGTTGATTTTGATTAAAAAAGTTATTAAATAAATTAAATAAAAGTTGGAAACAGGCGGGACCCATTTGAATTTGAAAATATAATAAAAATGGTATGGGTCCCGCCTGCTTCCAACTTTTATTTAATTTAAAATGGGCTTGTTTTTAGCTTTTCAGTTTCTTTTAACGTAAGTTTTTTACCGCAGTCGGGTTTTTTTATTTTTTTTAAATAACTTTTTTTATTTCCAGATTTTTAGTTTACAAATGTAAAAGATTTCGCAGACGATTTAGTTTTTGGTAGGTGTGTTTTTCCGATTTGTCACTTCGAATTGCTTTTAACCATCTATGTTGAATATATTTTTGTAATCACCTTTTAAAACCCCACTCGATAGGTTTAAAAAAGGAAAATTTTTTTGAAGACATAATAAGGCGCCAAAAATCTGCCATTCTTTTTTTTTTCAATTTTGGTATACCCAGTGTCACTCTCACAATTAAGACGAATCTAACGGCACCTCTCAAGTTGAAATCGATCAAGCCGTTTAAGCTGCAGAGCGTGCCAAAGAAATATACATACATACATACATACATAAACTCGAAAAACATAAACCTTCTTCTGGCGCAGTCGGGTAAAAACTAAAAATGTTTTTTATTAAATACCTATTCAACAACGATACCCACCCCACGTGACATAGTTGGTTGAATTTAATTTTTTGCATTTTCACAATATGGCGTCCAGTAGTCGCCATATTGAATTTTCACTAACGTCATGTCTTTAGTGACACTCGCCGGACTAAGCCTAGAGGAATCGATTGACGTGTGAATCAATAAAAGTCGGCCCAGGCGTTTGGTCTTTCAGGGCACGCCGCGATAGCGGCGATAAGACCCCTCTTTGAGGAGTGGCTAGAGAGGCGCCACGGCGCCCTCACCTACCGCCTGACGCAGGTCCTCACCGGACACGGAAGTTTCGGGAGGTTCCTGCACATCATCAGGCGGGAGGAAACGCCCGGGTGTCACCATTGCCAGGATCGCCCAGAGGACACGGTGGAGCACACGGTGGAGGTCTGCCCCGCTTGGGCGGAGCACCGCCGTGTCCTCGTAGAGGCGATTGGCAGCGACGGCGACCTCTAGCGTCCGGCCCTGGTGCAAGCCATGGTCCGGGGCGAGAGGGAGTGGGAGGCAGTCACCTCCTTCTGCGAAGCAGTCATGCTAGCGAAGGAGGTGGCGGAACGGCTCAGGGAGAGAGCCTCCCGTCCCAGCCGCCGCGGGAGACGCTCCGGGCGTCGGGAGCCGCGTGACGACTCCCGGCCACCGTAGGCGCGGGCCTGCGGGCGGAGAGTAATGGGTAGCTCACCGCCCGATCAGGACCAGGCCCGTGCCGGACGGCGCGTACGTGTTCCACGCGCGCCTCAAAGAGATGTCAGCATCGAGGAGGGGCCCCTTAGGGCCGAAGCCTGCCGGGTCAGCGGGATTGTCCGAAAGGGTTACCGCTGGCCCGGAACATAAAGGGCTAAGGAAGGAACACGGGTGGGTTTTAGTCAGTAAGAGTCTGACACTCCCTTCCGCTCCACCCAGAGCGGGAGGAGTCATTTGATGATATAAGACGTTTGGTCTTTATAGTGCTTCAAAGGAACATACAAACATACCTACATACATAGGCTGATAAACACATTACTAGTCCTTTGCGTCGCGCAGTCGGGTAAAATCACACACTGTATTATTACACCACTCAATGGTGTCCCTAATAAGGATCAAATTATGGGAAGTAATGACATACGGGAAACTAAAGAAAAGACCTCATTTTGAACAAAATACTTTTTTTATTTTTCTTACCTACTTAATAAATCTTAACTGATTAATTGTTCAAAATGATGACCATTTGTTTTCAATACATAGCTGGATTCGACATCTCAAGGATTGTACTATATTCAAAATTTGAATTTAGAACATAATGTTGTGAAGGTGACTGCGCTGTGGGTATATTGAGGATCATTTAGAACAAGGTACAGGTAATGTCGGTATGAGTACTTGAAAATATGAAGCGGTTTATTAAAATCCAACATTTTCCTTCAGTTTGCCGGATGTCATTACTTCCCAGAATTTGATCCTTATTAGCGGTACTATCGAATGGTGTAATAATACAGTGTGTTTTTTTTCAAAATCAATGGGTCGATTCCTGGCTAGAAATATTGATGTTTCAAAAATCCAATGATGCACTTTTAGTTTTCATCAAAATCGATCCCTCGACTCCTTTGAGTACTTTTCGCTATTCCTCATAGTTTCGGATTTGGCCACGCCCACGCCCACTTGGAAAATTCACCCAGTATAGTATCACAAGTCTGGAGAAAGATAACCATAATAAGAAAGATCATCTATCATTGCGCTAACAATTTCTTTGTATTTGTTCACAGCAATCTCCTTTTCTTCTTTGGTGTTCCAAACTAACTTGCTCCTCACATGACCCTCCTCTTGCAAACCATTTGACAACCACAGGGCAGTGTTAGCTGTTATCAAACAAGCCGGCGAAACCTTCTTCAAATCGTTGTCAAACATTGGTCTTGAATATATTTCTTCAGAATCGAAGCCAGCATCTTTCAGTGCTGTTTCAAATGTTCGGTAATATATGTCCAATACTTCGAGGAAATACCGGTTTCTCAATTTTGTGCTGGTGCTACTTATGATAAGGTACATTGTATCATAGGCAGGGCTACATATTCGGGCTGTTTGGTAGTCTATCATGCAGGCAGATACAGGTTTGTCGTTCTGGAAAAGGATTAAAAAAAAAATGTATAAACAATTTCGATGAACAGATATTATATGAAATTGGCATGTAGGGATAATCAAACTAAGCAAACAACACACACTCACGCACTGTCAATCCTGCGTTCACAATAAAGTTTCCATAGATGTAACCAATATATGTTTTTGGAAATACCAGTTTAAAACTCACACATAAAGTTCCGCTGCACTACAATTTCAAAAAATTGAATGGCTTTTGTATTGTATTAGTCATTCTGAAATCAACTCAATTTACACTAAAATTAAGTCAATATTTGTTTACTTGGTAATATCAATTGGAAACAAGGACCTGAATAGAGTTTACATCTCTTTATCTACTTTTCTATTGCAGATATGCTGGAGGAGATTTCTTTAGAATCACCACCACCTTCATACCAATTTTGTTCTTTTCTTTTCTACATAAGTGTGTACATAAATGGTTAAATAAATAAGTAAACAAACCTTATATTTGTACAGAATGTTTTCCTTCCATATGTCTCCATGACAAATGCATGTATTTTGTACGGAATAGACTGCTGCGTTAAAATACTTAGCACAATTCTGTTTCAACTTCTGTAACAGCAGAATATACTCTGTGCCTCCAAACGTTTTCAATGCTTTATCCAATCTATCCTTCATTACTTCCATGTACCTTATGTTTGAATGTTCAGTTAAAGGTTTACAAGTGCTTGAGATTTCTTTGTACAGCTTAGGATTTTTAGCTTTAAGAATGAATGATAAAGCATGTAGTTTAGCTAGAGACTTCAAAGAAATCAGTGTATGATCCAGGTCTAGGAACATCTTATGAGTGTAAGGCTTGTATCCTTCTGCACACATATCTTGTAGGGCTAAGACTTCCTTGCAATAGTCCTCCTGAACAAAGTAACACTGAGGTATGATGTACGGCGAGTTTATTGGTACCTGCTCCTGCAATTCTTGGTATTTTTTTAGCACAACAGAATACATATAGACTTCTCTAACGAACATTACTGTTACTGCGCCACTTACTCGATACAGCTCATTGGTTGGAGCCAATTTTAAAACTAGATGAAATTTGACTTCCCTCCCTTTGCGTGTTCCCGACAAAACAATTGGTATTAATATTCCAAAGTAGTTCTGCGCGATACTATCAAACTTTACTTGGTTAAAACTCCAATCTTGTAAGTGATTCACGGTCGCTATTTTTCGTAGAATTGTACCTAAATATTCTTCAGTAATACCGGACATTTTGATGATGAGTAAATAATAAACGCTTTGGTTATAATAAGCTTTGGTAATTTAAGCAAAGCCTTTCAATTTAAAATTTCCAAATACGGTAATCAAAACATTATGGCCTTCAAAACGTAAACAATCTGCCTGCTGACCAGTTGAGGCCGTCAGTGTCACTGTCAGGTGTCAGTTGTCACCAATCACCATAACTGCGAATGTCACTGTCAAACAGTTCGGTAATGAAATGTTACAAATAATCAAAATTTTGTGAAAAATACATTTTGTTGGCAAAATAATAAATCGTTTGATGTCGCGTATCGTTTAGCCGGATTATCTACCCAATCACTTTTAGATTATTAATTTTAGCATGTTTCTTTATCTATTATAATAAAAAATGTTTTACACGAAGTTGATTTTTTTCCTATGGGTAGGTATGTACAGACGCCAGCACATCAAGCTACTACAAATACTACAATCTGTCAAAATCTTTAATAGATTTTCAACGTTACCGCTCAAACATAATGGTCAAAGTTGATTGGGAAAAGACAGTTTTGGGTAGCTTGATGTGCTAGCGTCTGTACATACCTACCCATAGGAAAAAAATCACCTGTGCTTACCAACTATTTTTTCGTCTTCATTGTACCAAAACCTTTAATAGCTTAATAAACGCATCTGCATAGTAACCGGTCGAAGTGCAGGTGCTTGGGGGAAGCTTATGTCCAGCAGTGGACGGCTGAAATGATGATGATGCGCATCTGATATGAATCCTAACAGTCCGTATTCCGTATACGGTACCAATGTCTACACTTTAACCCTATCAATGACACCCCACATTAAACAAACTCAAGTTATTGCATTAATTTTGACGTTAGAAAAACAATAATCACTGTATTGGCACAGTATAAAGATCATACAGTATTGTAACTCGGCCGTAACCTTGAAATAAATGCCTACAGCCGCGCGGTACGTAAACATGCGATAGGGCTGCCCGCCTCCAGCATTTTAAATACATTTGCCTACTTTTGTTTCCATTTAGTTTTGTTATTGTATTTTACTGTGTGTAGATACATAAATAATAAAATAAATAAATATACTTTTTTTATATAAACAAATAAAATACTTTGTGAATTGAATAGGAATAAGTGTTTAATAAAAATGCGTGTTGTTTTTTGATTGGTAGATTTAATTAAAAATCCATGTTTATGTTTGAATAACAAATCTTATGCGACCGAAAAATATTTGCGCCTCGACTGAGACGTACGAAATGCTTTATTATTCAATTTTAAAGTATAAAAAATCCGCATTATATTATGTATAAAGCTTAATTCAAAATTGTTGTGGGAAACATGGATAAGGTGGAGAAAAAGGAATATCTTTTACTTGGTTATAGATACCTGCAGCTACTTTACAATTTATATGTTTGGTTTTAAATGAAGTTCGAAATATTTAATCCATCCACAAAATCATCGCTGGGTACAATCAAAAAAGGTTGCGAATTAATCTTATTGTAGTCCGTACCTATATCTTAATCATAGTATAATCTTATTGTAGCAAATATGTACTTGAACTTATTTTTAGTGAAAAAATCGCGCGGTTATTGTTAGAAAAAACAACACACCGTCCGTTCGTCACTGCGCGGCTGCGGGACAGTCGCGACTGTCTGCATGCCGAGCGCATGCCGAGGTCGAGGCGCGTAGGTATAGCTCGCGTTTCGTCCGTTTGTATGAAGTCGAAATACTGTATGATCTTTATACTGTGGTATTGGTTAACCAAGAATACCCAAAGAATAAAAGTAAACAAGTCACTGATCAGCTATCCTGGCAAAAACCCAAATCATTTAGAAACCAAATTATTTAAAGAGATGTTAAAAAAACTAATAGATTAACCGGCAAATTACTATTCATAACAAAATATGCTAAGGAGTTGAAATCTTAATTAAAACGTTGGGTTAGGTTAGTCAGAGAAGGGTCAACCGCGAAAAGATTTAAATGTATGTAAAGTGAAAATTAATAAGAGAACCTTCATTTTACCTATTTTCCGCTTTTAGCATCCCAATACCTACTCTAGTCTCTAAATTTTATTATAGCAAAATATATGGGATGGATACCAACGGTACCTACGGTACTACGGTAAGTAGAAAACTATACTAAGTAGTTTACACTACTACTGTACTGTGTGTAGGTACTGTTGTTACTTTATCAGTTTTTTTATTGTTTTAATATTAGTTCAAAGATACCTACACTACTTTCAGATGTAATACAGATAGCTATATTACATCTGAAAGTAGTGTAGGTATCTTTAGTTTTAGTTTGTTTTATCTGAATTTAACAACTGTTGCAGTTTTTTTTTATGTTCATGAAATCTTTGCTGACAGTACATAATTAGCCAAATAAAAAAGTGAGTAATATCTACGAGTGGGTGAAATGGGTGGTCAATAATAGGTACCTACTTATTCACCCCAAATGTATGCGGCTGCTGATAATTTTTTAGCGATTACGATGGTGGTCCTACGGAGAAAGCTGTTCAGTTTGGTGGTCAGTACCACACCCTTAATATGATCACGCATTTCTGATACACGCTGTATAATAGGTACTTACTTGAAGTTTAACTGAAAAATAATAAGCTTCGCTAACGTTATAGTTTTATCGCTAAAGCAGCTGGCAGTGGATTGAATTAAACTTTTGCAGGAACACGTAGGACAGCAGTTTTATGGCAAGCGCAACTACACGCACAAGAAATGTGGCCCGTAATGTTCACACAATAATACGCCTGGATAATCTTGCTAATATTGTGCCATCTCAGTTATCCTAATGGCTTTCAAGTTTTATACTATTAGCTCTAAAGCATGGAGAGAGCTAAATAATACACGAGTTAGAGTATAGTCGATCATTTGACAAAATCTCATTCTTTTGGTTGGGAAATCATCAAATGACCCCCCTCCCGCTCTGGGCGGAGCGGAAGGGAGTGTCTTACTGACTATCACCCATCACCCGTGTTCCTTTCTTAGCCATTTATGTCCCGGGTCAGCGGTAACCCTTTCGGAAAATTCCGCTGACCAGGCAGGCTTCGGCCCTAAGAGGCCCCTTCTTTATGCTGACTTCTCTTTGAGGGGTACGGCATGGGCCTGGTCCTGATCCGACAGTGAGCTACCAATTACCCTCTATTTGCAGGCCCGCGCTTACGGTGGCCGGGAGTCGGACGGGAGGCTCTCTCCCTCATCCATTCCGCCACACCTCCTTCGCTAGCATGACTGCTTCGCAGAAGCAGGTGACTGCCTCCCACTCCCTCTCGCTCCGGACTATGGCTTGCACCAGGGCCGGACGCGAGAGGTCGCCGCCGCTGGCGATCGCCTCTACGAGGACACGGCAGTCCTCCGCCCAAGTGGGGCAGACCTCCACCGTGTGCTCCACCGTGTCCTCTGGGCGATCCTGGCAACGGTGACACCCTTGCGTTTCCTCCCGCCTGATGATGTGCAGGAACCTCCCGAAACATCCGTGTCCGGTGAGGACCTGCATCAGGCGGTAGGTGAGGGCGCCGTGGCACCTCTCTAGCCACTCTTCAAAGAGGGGTCCTATCGGTACTATCTTGGCGTACCCTGCGCTGGGTTGCGACAGTCGCTCTTTCCATGCCGCCATAAGATCGCGCCGGAGGTCTGTCCGCTCCGTCGCAATTTGCCGCGGAAGCGGAGTTTCCCCCGGCGTAGTGCCTCCGCGCGCCACTCATACAGGCGCGCGAGGACTATCGCCTCCAGATCTCATGGCGGCAGTCCGGCAAGGAGGCTTGCCGCCTCGCCTGAGATCATGCGGTAGCCCCGGATAAGCCTTACGGCTACCACCTTCTGGGGCACGTTCAGGTAGTGGGTGGCTCGGCGCCGTAATGAACTCGCCCACACCGCTTCCCCGTATAGGGCCATGGACCGCATGACTCCCGCGTAAAGCCTCCGGCAGGAGGCGTATGGCCCCCTCAGATTGGGCAAGAGCCGCTTGAAGGCGCCCCGGCCCGTTCCAGTTTGGAGGCCGAACGTTGGAAATGCTCGACGAAGTTCCACCGGCTGTCGAGGACGAGACCCAGGTATTTCATCGTTGTCTTGACGCCGATGTGAACCCCTCCTACAGTTAGTTGGGATCCAGATGATGGCGTGTTCCGGGGCCCATGACACGACATGGCCTCGGACTTGTGCAATGCCACCTCGAGACCTAACTGCCGAATCCTCTCCACGACAATCGCAATCCTGCGTTTCAACGCGTCGGCCGCCGCCTGCTGCGACCTCCCCTGCGCCAGGACCAGCGTGTCGTCAGCGTAGCAAACCACGCTGACCGCATCAGGGAGGTCGACCCGCAGTACCCAGTCGTAACCGATGTCCCACAGGAACGGCCCCAGAACCGATCCCTGCGGAACACCGCACGACGTCTCTCGCTGGTTCCACTCCCCGTCGCGACCGGGGTAGATGACGGCTCTGTCCGTCAAATACGCCTCTACACGGTAACTAAGTATAAGAAACGAGAATAGGTTCGGTTTTAGAGTTTAGAGTCGATCATTTGATAAAACCTTACACGGTTACTAAGTAGAAAGAAACGAGAATAGGTTCGGTTTTTGTTATTGGAACTTTGCCCAGTAAATGGCGTTATGTTCGTCCCCTATCGTTAGTAGCACCGATTCCATCGTAGATGAATAAATCCTTTTCGACACTGACCTGAGTTATATTAGAGGTCAATGCTTTTCTATCTTTCGATTATTATTTATTATATTTTTAAAAAGGTAAGCTAGCGCCTGCATCACTGACCTGTATTATACAATGTATGATAGAGGTCAGTGGCCTGGATACACCAGACATCAAAGTAGGTACGCGACCTATTTTTAGATAAAAACTCCTTAATATTTAACAATAGAGAGCTTTTGGCGCCTGGATGGCGTTGACAGAAGTTATGCATGACAATGCGTCATTTTTTTTATTGAAAAACAAGATGGCGTCGCTAATTCCGATTTTGACCTCGCGTCACAATAATCTTGTAATGTTGTACTGTGTTAAGGCGATGTTGTACCTACTCATATAATAATTCCATGATTGCGATGCATTGGTAAAATGTGAATTAGCTTAGCTGTGGGTGTGGGTGTCGCCGCCTACTGCCAGCCATTGAGAAGCCACAAGTAGTTCCAGCCCCGGATCTAAGGAGTGGAAAACCGGGGCACTTGCCCCGGGCGGCTATATTTTCATGGGGGCGCCAGATCCTTGAGACAAGAATTTGAAATATCGAACAAATGAAGCCTCTTTTCCTACAATCTCATAGTTTTTATCAAGTAATCGAATCTTAAAAATCTGTTTGAAAAACAAACTTTTCTATTTCCACACGCCCAGTTAGTATATATTAGTATATAATTAAAACTAATCAACGTTCTACAATGAGTCAGGATCGTCTATCTGGCCTCGCGATCCTAGCCATTGAAAACAAAACTGCCTATGCGACGGACTTTGAGGAGCTATTAGATTCTTCCGCAGAAAAGAAAGCACGCCGTGTAAAGTTGTAGTCTTTCCTGGTAATATATTTTTACTGTGTTTCTGTTTTATGTCACAAATGAAAGTTATTAGTTATAATAATAATAGTAATAATAATAGTAGTTATTAGATAATAAAAAGTTTAAATTTATTAAAGGATTACTATTTTAACAAATGGTCACAAAAATGCTATTCATTGGCTGTTTTAACAGTTATTCTCAAACACTGAAGGGCTAGGGGGCGCCACTATCAAGGTTTTGCCCCGGAAAAATCGTAGATCCGGGGCTGAGTCACTGTTTTATAAAACTTCCAAGTTCCAGCCACAGTTCTAAACTCGCTTTGCATTTTGCACATTCAACAGTTATGAAAATGTACAATAGACTAAGTAATTATTATTCTCTGAAGGAGGTGTTATTCCGTGTTATGGTTCCTTTATTCCTTCTACCCTGGAAAACACATGGCTTTGATAAAATAATGATAATGCCAACGTCCTAAACAAACGACAGACTTTAATAGGCATTTATATTGCAAAGAGATTATGGCGTTCTGCCCCGAGGCCGTCTCTTGATCTGTGTAATAAAACAATGGACTACATAATGGTATTAGTATAATCTTCTCTACCTAATAAAAAACCGGTCAAGTGCGAGTCGGACTCGCGCACCGAGGGTTCCGTATAAATTTGTAGATATGTAATGAGTTTAACACGGGTTTTTTTTTGTAATGTATAAACTACATATTTATGGTTTTAGGATTTTTCCTTTACTTATGCTACATGACATTGCTTCTTGCCAAATTTCATGATTCTAGGTCAACGGGAAGTACCCTATAGGTTTTGATTCCGGATCCGGAACATAAACACCCGTACCATCTTTTGATTGCGTTGGCTTAGAAGTTAGATTTTTTCTCTGCTTCAAGTGATTGTAGCCCTGAGTATTTGATATTAATTTCAACTTGATAACTCCACGCGTTCCTGAGAAAAAGGGCCTTGACAGACGGACAACGAAGTGACCTTATAAGGGTTCCGTTTTTCCTTTTGAGGTACGGAACCCTAAAAGTCTTAAATTCATTTCTTTACTGACAGACAACGCGCAACCTAAACCGCTGGCTCTGGAAGCATGAAATGCACTTTATAGAGTTCCTCTTGTATCGCAAGTGAGCAATAGGGAAGGATGACTTGTATGAAAGTTCATAAATTTTGCCGATGGTAGGTAAATCCCATCTGGCACACGACTTGTCTATAGAAATTAATAAAATTGAAGTGTCTGGTTGTAATGTAAAAATAACAGCTTTTTACTAAATGCAAATGAAAGTATGGCTGTCATTCGTGGATCTTTGACAGTCGTTACGGATCGTCAGAAGCCCGAAAGTCTGACAACCAGACTTACCAAGGGGTAACACCACACCCAGTAAGTGGGTTGCGAAGGTCAAATAGGCAGTCGCTCGAAGTAAAATACTGAGCCGACCCCAACATTATAGTTGGGAAAAGGCTAAGCAGATGACTTATTAGTTACATGAAATCAAATTTTACGATTTGTGTCTGTCTGTTTGTTCCGACTAAACGACGGGACCGATTTTGGACTGGATTTTTTTTCACTGGCAGATAGCTGAAGGCCAATTCTCGTAATTTAAAATGTTCATAATCTAGTAGCAATCTCATCTCAGCGTCAATAAATGTCAAAAACTTGTCAAAAATGTAGGGAAATTAGAGGTATTTTTGACAGATTGAGACAGACCAGGAGGCCTAAAAAGGCCACTTTGGAAAATCATAAAAGGATAACATTATGAATCGTAATGTGGCGAAGACAGTCCGTGTTTTTAACCCCCGACGCAAAAACGACGGGGTGTTATAAGTTTGACGTGTCTGTGTGTGTGTGTGTGTGTGTGTCTGTCTGTGGCATCGTAGCTCCCGAACGGATGAACCGATTTTGATTTTGTTTTTTTTGTCTGAAAGGTGAATTAGTCGGGAGTGTTCTTAGCTATGTTTTATGAAAATCGGTCCAAGATGACCGCCGCCACAAAATGGCGGATTACATATTTTTTCACAACTCCCTTAATATGGGTATCAAATGAAAGGGCTTGAATAGTAGAATACTATACACTATGATAAATTTCAAATCCAAGATGGCCGCCACCACAAAGTGGCGAATCACATTTTTATTTTCACAACTCCCTCAATATGGGTATCAAATGAAAGGGCTTGACTAGTAGAATACTATACGCTATTACAAATTTCGAATCCAAGATGGCCGCCACCACAAAATGGCGAATTATATTTTTTTTCACAACTCTTTCAATATAGGTATCAAATGCAAGGGCTTGACAAGTAGAATAATGTACGCTATTACAAATTTCAAATCCAAGATGGCCGCCACCACAAAATGGTGAATAATATTTTTTTTCACAACTCCTTCAATATAGGTATCAAATGCAAGGGCTTGACAAATAGAATAACATACACTATATTGAAAGGGAATGAGGAATATTAACTAACGAAATGAAAACTAAAAACTTGAATATATTTTGTTGTCTGATCAATGCTCTAGAATGATGAAGAAAGTGGAGTGATGACTGGTACCTACGACCACTGAGTTTGACTATTTTTATTACGACTGGAATTATTCTACTTAAAAAGCGTAGGTATTTCTACATCAGATAGTGTCGCAGTCCCATTTTATAAACTAGATCTGAAATACCTAAGATACCTAATAGCTTTGAAATACTTGTACGAAAGTTGAATAACTAAAGAAAGAACTAGAAATAGGATATAATAAAACAAAAAAATCTGTTTAGTCTTAAAAATTATTCTTCAACTATAAATTAATAATAATTTTTTGACGGATAAAAAACCTGATTAAACACCAAATTACCTGAATCTTAAAATGAAAGAAAATAAAAGAAATGAAATACAAAAATTAAGGAGTCCCTACAAAAAGCATGAAATAAAAAATAAAATTAAAAATTTTAAAAACCCCCGACACAAAAAAAGAATAAAATTAAATGTAAGTAATTGGAAAAGGATCAAATAATTTAAAAAAACCCAACTTAAAGAATCTAGGCAACGAGACTAAAACAGATAAATTCATATGGCAGTCGGGGGACCGTTCTGTGGAACACCTTCTATGCTAAGAGGTCCCCCGACTGCCATATGAATTTATCTGTTTTAGTCTCGTTGCCTAGATTCTTTAAGTTGGGGTTTTTTTAAATTATTTGATCCTTTTCCAATTACTTACATTTAATTTTATTCTTTTTTTGTGTCGGGGGTTTTTAAAATTTTTAATTTTATTTTTTTTCTTTTTTTCGCTGCACTACTTAGTTATAATCAAAGAGATTGGGATTGGATTTGCATCGGATATTTTAGCACAGACAAAAAACAATAACTGAAATATGCTTCACCAACGAGATTTGATACGATTAACTTAACGGTTTACTGTTCATTATGTTATCCTTTTATGATTCTGCCAAAGTGGCCTTTTTAGGCCCCCAGACTGTGAACGTTCTTAAAATTACGAGAATTGTCCCTTTGATGTTATACAATGTGACTTTGGTTACTTTTATTTTAGAAAAAGAACTTTATTGTTTTCCGACATGCACGCGAACGAAGTCGCGGGCACAGCTAGTAATAAATAAAAGACCTGAATTCAGTATTAAAAATTTAACATCAACGAAATTAGTTCTGTTACTCGTATCTCCCATCTAATTACCTACCGATAGCTACCCACTCTAGTTATACTAGCCTATAATCATGTTCGCATTGTGTAAACTAGTTTCCAATGTGCTAGATTTACGACCTGATTAGTAGCCGCTAAATTATGGTACAATGCAACTGACAATAGCATTATTAAGATACTAGCTTCTGCCCGCGACTTCGTATGCGGATCCTGTTGCTTATGCCAGCGACAACGGGGTCGTCGAAATCGAAGATCTGAAACGTCTGATGTCGAATTCTAAGAGCCCGGGAATGGGACGGGGTTGTGGTATCTCGCCGACACCACAACCCGTTAGAATTTCCGCCTCAATGATATTTCTCTGCAGCGAGACGACTTTGAGCCGGGTCCCATTGCACAGTTTCGGCGCAGTGAGTTTCCAAAGAAGCATAATTGGGACACCGACCTTTAACTTAATGGTGTGCGCTGGTAGTCCACTTGCACTGAGGGAATTGAGAAGTTCTACGGGGTAATGTGTGGCGTCATCTTGGTCGACAACAGTGTTTATTGAAGTGTAGATCACTTCATTTCCCTCAATTTCCGCGAGAATGCATTCATTGATCGCTGAAGCTTGGTCGTTTCTGGGTGTTAAAATGGCTCGTTCACACTCCCAAGAATTATGTTGGTGCGGTATCCTATTGATGTCCCCGTACACCAGGCGAATCAAATCTTCTAAGGTGGACACCACTCTCCCAAGTATCTCAGGTAGAACCACCATGAATTTTGTTAAACTGTCAAAATGAAATCCATTGCTACTGATAGTGTTAGGTACGCAATTACCCCGCAGCTTTATATAAGGTGGAGACGACAATAAATTAAACTTCGTATACGAGTATAATCTAATGCCGTTCTCAGTGTGTATACAAAAGTTTTTAACCAAATACAGGGTTACTTTTCAAAGACCATCCAAATTTTTACATGGTGTTCTACCCATGAATATAAACCACTTTCGCTATGGGACCAACTCTGAAATCACGAAAAAAAATCAGCTGTTTCATACAAAACTTCAATACCTACTTGGGCAAAATGTATGAAACAGCAGATTTTTTTTTTCGTGATTTCAGAATTGTTCTACCCATGAATATAAACAACTTTCACTATGGGACCAACTCTGAAATCACGAAAAAAAAAATCAGCTGTTTCATACAAAACTTCAATACCTACTTGACCAAAATGTATGAAACAGCTGATTTTTTTTCGTGATATCATAGTTGGTCCCATAGTGAAAGTTGTTTAATATATTCATGGGTAGAACACCATGTAAAAATTTGGATGGTCTTTCAAAAGTAACAGTAATACCAACCCAGCTGTATATCCAATAGTTTAGTCACTATAGCAAGTCAACGATTGGCAAAACGCATAGTCAGCCCAACACTACCTAATGTTTAGTTTGTTTCAAAAAATCACTTTTTTAATTTCCTTGTTACGATTTCTTTGATATTTTCAGAACATGCATTAGTATTGCTGTTGTTTTTATTTATTGTCGTTTCTACATTGCATAAAACAAAGAGCCTTAAGAGCGTTTACGCCGTACGGCATTTCATACAAACTTTCAAGCAATTATTTTTCGAAATGAATGAACCAGTTTTAATGAATCATCATACGCATGAGCAGGATACAAAGGTCTAAAAAGTTGGTAGAGAACATTTTCGAAATGTCTTATTTATAAAAAGATAACTGGAAATCTCTATTTCTACGGATAATTTCAAATCGGCCTAATTTGGCTGCAACACTATTTTTCGAAAATGTTCTCTGCTAACTTTTTAGACCTTTGTATTGGTTTATTCATTTCGAAAAATAAGGCCTTGAAAGTTTGTATGAAATGCCGTATCTACGGCGTAAACGCTCTTACCTTAAATACTAAATCTGTATCGAATGTAGCCGTTCGTATCTGTGAGTTTATAAAAGAATGAATTGAAGTAATTTATCCAATTCGTACGAGTACGTACATCACTTCGAGAACCCTTGGCTTTCTTTATTGAGCTCATTTGTATTGAGAGTTGAGCTCCCGTCCAATGAGCCGTACTCCCTGCCTACTGTATTGATTTGAATAATGTCGAATTTAGTAGGGAAAATTCGGTTTCTAGTATGTAGCCGAAAACGTGAATAAAACATCTCTACTGATTGGAATATTCTAAGTAGTTCTAAGTACCTGTAGTTTAAATACAACACCCTAATTGCGCAACACAATTTCAATCACAAGCCGTGAGTTTTGAAGGATATTTCTAATCCATTGCTTCATAGGTTTAATAAATTCTTCTGCTCAACAACGCAAATAACGTAATGAACGAGTTATTCCGGTCTGATCCCCTCCACCCCCCCAAACTCGATCCCCTCCTGGATCGTCTTCTGTTTTGTGGTTGAACTGTCAAAACGTAAGGAAATCCGATCAATTGTCATGTTACGTGGCTTACGCAAGTACCCAGGACAGTCATAAGAAGGGATTTAGGTTTTATTTTATTTATTGGATTAAGGATCGCTAAAGGTACTGACACACATGCTCAATTACTAGCATGCTCAAACCAATCGGAGCATGCGAAAATCAAAGTCACGTGAGTTTCGTGTGCTCCGATTGGTTTGAGCATTCTAGTAATGAGCATGTGTGTCAGTACTTTTACGCTATAAAGTGCAATGGTGACCCTGTAGAGCAGTGGCGGCCCAATGTCACGGCCCTGATTTACGAGTCGAGTCGGTCGTGGGTTCGAACCCAGGCCGGCGCTTTACTTAGTGTAAATAATTTCATCACCACTGCTCTCAAAACGGTGAAGGAAAACATTGTGAGGAACCCCCATAACAAACATATTTTTAACATAGGCGCCACAGACAGCCCCCTCTGCAGGCGCTGCCTTGACGCCGAGAAATCAGCCGCCCACGTCATCCTGGAATGCGAGGCCGTGGCTTCTCAACGTGCAGAAATCCTCGGAACAATGAGGTCGCTCCGTGAAGCCTGTGAAGCTCCCAGGAAGCTTCTGTGCTTTTGGGCGGAGCTAGGCTGGCTTGGCTAGCCAGAATCCCCACGCACAACGGACCGAATGGGAGTCTAAGTGCGGAAAAGGGAGCCCCATCGTCATCATTATCATCAACATCGTGAGGAAACCGGCATGTCCCAGAGTCAAAAATTCGAAGACATGTGATATCTACCAACCCACCCTGGGCCCGCGTAGTAGATTACAGCCCATTTCCTCTCAAAGAGAGGAGGCCTGTATCCCAGCAATGGGAATTTATATATAGGCTTATTATGTATAGGTATGTTTATGTCATGTACCGCTACAAACACTTCTAGATTTATATTGGGTTGGACACCTATCAAATCGATGATTAGATAAAAAATGGTTTTATTACTTGGGCACAAACTTCTTATCAATCATATTACAGCCTAGCAACTTTAGTGTTTGCAGACTTTTCGAACCATCAAACAGTTAAAGTGAAATGCTCGCGAATTAGGTAAGAGTTTGAAACCGATGTTTCAGTGGGCTGGAGTTTTGATAGTCGGTCACGCGAAAATTGTAATTTCCACAAAGTTTTGCGCAAAAAACAGCAATATTTAACGATTGCAATCAGAAAGTTTTGCCGTACTTCCTGCTTAGTTCCGGCTTATAATCCAACTAAAAGAATGATAAGATTTTATTAATATGTTTCGAGATAAACTCGGGATTAACTTTTCAATTTATATTAGGTAGCTATCTGCACTACCTAAGTACCATTCATATCTAAGAAAGTTTGTTGGGCCACAAAAGGGATGAATGAAAGGCAATTGCATGCAGCAGAGATGAGAATGCTAAGAGGGATGTGTGGTGTTACACGAATGGATAGAATAAGAAATGAGTACATAAGAGGAAGTTTGAAAGTGGCACCGGTAACTGAAAAGTTGCGTGGGAATCGGTTGTCATGGTATGGGCATGTGTTACGTAGAAATGAGGAAAATGTCGTGAGGAGAGTTTTGAGTATGGATGTCGATGGCTATAAGAGTAGGGGAAGACCAAAGAAACGATGGATGGAATGTGTGAACGATGATATGGTTAGAAAGGGGGTGACTACCGAGATGACGACTAATAGAGAAGTATGGAAGAAAAAGACATGTTGCGCCGACCCCAAATAAATTGGGATAAGGGCAGGAGAATGATGAATGATGATATCTAAGAAAGTATTCCAGATAAGTATTCTTTGTAAACCTATGAGAAAAACATAATATATAAGAAGAGAAAGAATTCAGGCAATGTAGGTATCTATTATGGTTAGGTAATTAGATTTAGCGTCGTCCTACACTTCGTGAATTCTTATAACAGACACTTGTGAATTCCTACGACGTATACCTACCTAGATAATTATTCTCTGGCACCCACAATAATTGGGTATAATTTATGTATTGTTTGACAAACACAAGAGATTTTAAAATGTTATAAGTACTACTTATTTACATTCTTTGCTATGAGAGCGAATCTCAATAATTACATAATATCTACATATGTTTTTTTTTCCAGTCGAAAGAACCAGAAACTTATCAACACTTTTTCCAGGAGCCCTAGTCTGCTATTTTTATACATTTGTCATTCCAACACGATCCCACTACCATCCCATTGTCATTTTGCTAAAAGTTCGTAATCTGCTAAATTCATAATGGTTGATCATTGGTTGGTCAATGGCACAGAAATTATACGATACTCGTAACGAATTAAAAGCAGTAACTACTGCACAAGGACGTTCTAATGGTAGGTAACCACTGACCTCTATAATACAGTGTACTTGTATTATAGAGGTCAGTGTAGGTAACTGATCAAAGGAACTGTCAAAATTTTAGCAGATTCCCGCTTAAGTCAGTAATTCATTTTTCATTATGTACGAGATTACCATTCTATGCCATTCCTTTCAATGGAGTGTCAGTGGTTGACCATTGGAAAGTCATAATGACGCCATTATATTAGTAGATTACCAAACTTGTCAAAAGCAACAATTATGAAATCAATGATAGACCATTCTGACACTATTGTAATAGCAGACTTGAGGCCCAGGTTGTAAACGTCACCGTTTCAGGCGGTATCAGGACACAGTTAAACTTTTGCTCTTTGTTCGAAAGCATGTCTTTCGTTCTACAAATTCTGCAAAATCAAGTGGAAAAGTTCAAGAGAATAAAGTTCAAGACATCCAGGAGATACTTAGATAAATTGTAGTTGAAACACGACGCAAGATGTCACATATCTACCTTGTTAGCTAGGAATGAGGTTGGTTACCTATCTACTTAAATAGCATGACCCAAGAAAATCTTTTCTATGTTCCGTGCTTCGGGTACAATTGTTTAGAGCTGTGTTTCCTACAGTAATGCATTTATAATGTTGTATAAGACCAGCAGCACGTGTATTGGAAACATTTGTGAGATTATATTTTCCAGTTTAGTTGACTTAGGTACTTTCTCACGAGGGATTAGGTAGAGGCTATGGTTGGCTGTCTGTAGCAGGTATGGATATACTAACCCCGCATTTACATAGGCCCGTTGAACACACATTTTTCTTGCCGTGAAAATCTCCGAAAGATTCACTGTGTGTAGGCACAGTCGTCAGTGTTGTATGGATCCACTATGGAAACTTGTTGACAGATACGGCGGCTCTGCAGCACGGCGCCATCGCCGCCAGTAGCGCATAAATATCACGTTGACTGCCAGACTACAGACACAATAGAAAATCTATTATTGGCGGAGACCATGTGACCGCGGTGGCAGTCAACAAGATATACAAGATCACGCGATTTTTCAACAGCGTGAACACGCCGTATGAAACCGTGTCGGGGCCATAAACAAGTGTAATACACGTTTTTGACAAGACTTGTAAAAGAATTTTCAAATAATGTCGGGTATAAATGCCACGTTGTATAGCAATGCTGATCCTTTGGCCAAAAAAATAAGCCAGCCCTAAGGTGACGCGAAGAGTCGACCAACCATTGTTCACCCTTTTTGAAAGCTTAGTCAACTTTTGTATAAAACTACAACTATAAACTCGTTTTAAATCGATAAACGAAACTAGTAAACACTGTTGTACATACAAGTAGGGTAAAGAAAACCAACCACACTCTTACAACTTTCTCTTAGCGTCCTGCAAAAGAATGACAAGGTATGTAAACCATTGACTTAAATATTTATAGATGAATTCAGTATACAAATAAAAAAATAAAAGTAATAAAAAATAATATGTATGTATTTAAATGATCCTCTTTAATTTACTATTAAAGGTACCAAAAATAGCCGTTTTAAATCCGGAACTATAGGATGAGCTTTCTTAGAAATCACGAATCACGTCGCACGATTAAGTTGCTCAGTATGGGGTTGAAATAAGATAAACTCTGCTTAAACACGTGAGAGCGATGTCACATTTTTAATCATAGGAATACAAAGAACCACCCCATTTATTCGGCGCCTTGGGATAAAAAAAAGTCGGCTTACATTTTATTTGGGTGGTGACAGTCACGTGGCAGTAGTAGAAACATTTATTTGTATGGCGACAACGCTGTAATGAATTTGCGAACTAACTGGAGTAGATAAACGTGAAATGTCGCTCTGTTTGATTCTGAATTTTGTTCCTTTTGAATAAGGTATATTTATAGGATGTAACCAAACTTCCTACTACTAACCTAGGTTGGTTACACGTCATTTAGAAATGATATTAACTTAAATTGTACGACTTTTTTTACTATAGGTACCATATAACTATTCCTATTCAAACTCAATTTGCCTTCGCAATTTGCGGTAACGATGTATAGGATTCCATAAAAGACTTATTTAAGAAACTAAATTGTTTGTTACTTCGCTTTTATAACATAATCTCCTTCTAGCCACTTTATGAACTCGGAGTCAACCCCCAGATCCTAATCCAACTAACATCCTAACCTTAAGTAGGAACCTTTATAAATCAGAAGATTCGGGTACAGTTTATTCAACATGAACAGATGTAAAACTAAAATTATGTTAAGTTATTATATTTATGAGACCTTTAAAGACGAGGCCTATGTCCAGCACTTAGCGGCTAATACTAGGCAACGCTAAATAATGTTCACTCATTTAATTAGTAGGTCCTATTACGAAACCCCTCTGAATCTCAGGTAAAGGATGGAATAAGTATTCCCGCTTAACATTAAGCTTCCATTATGACAAAGTAAATAATTATTTAAGAATTGTTAAACATTCCGTTTAAGAATGATGCGAAAACGTCTGGAAGAGAAATCTCCTCCGCGTTTCGGTGCGGGGTATCTTGAGTTCTATTTATTTTCCCCTCATTATACATTTTAGAACATTGGACATCGATATAATTCAAAGTCCTGACTGATATCAACGCACAGCCTAAACCGCTGGTCCTAGAGACATGGATTTTGGGTGTGTTCTTTGTGAAGAGTAGGTATCCACTAAGAAGGGGTTTTTGAAAATTCAACCTTTAGGGGGGTGAAAAGCGGAGATATAGTTTATAAGAAAAATCTTATTCATTCGGTTATTAAACTTGAAACCTGGCAATATTTGGCTCAGTAAATAATAAAGATTGTCACAGACGATTTAAGGGGTGACAAAGTTGATAGGTTAGAAAAATATGTAACCCGCTGTCGGATTAACTCGAAACTCGGTACCTACTAGTAAAACAAAAATTTTAAAAAGCAGGTACTTATGTATTTTAGGGTTTTTCAAAAATCGACTCCTACCAAGGTGGAAAAGGGTAATAAAGTTAAGGGGTGGATTTTACTGCTTGCTTCCATTTATGCGAAAATGGGTCGGGGTCTTTGTGTCAAGTTATTAACACATCCCAAACAATATTCAAAATTCCACCCCAGCGGGGGTGAAAAGCGGGGGATACAGTTTATTTGAAAAATCTGATCCCATGATCTGTAAACTTAAAAAATTGGTTAAACATTAAATGATAAAAATCATACACATACATTTTCGAAATTTTTAGAGGAAAGTACGAATTTCACGCGGACAAACTCGCGGGCAGAAGGTAGTATTATTATATAACAGAAGATAACAGTAAAACAGAGAGAATAAATTATGACCATCCAAAACATTTGAAGTTAGGTATATAATAGATTCGGAAACTGAGATCACGAAGTTAGTTACTTAGATCAACTTGAAATCAACTCTAAACTAATAATTGTGATTAATAGTCTTCGACACTCACTGACTCTTAACTGTACAGTTTGAAGGACTTGTGTGACTTAAGAAGTTTGTGATTGTTTACAGATCACGAGGCGTCGAGAACGCGAGCGAGTCTAACTTTGTTCTCGTCAAACATGCGGACTCAACGCGTGAACAATTCATGATTAGCGAGTCCACATCATATGCTCCCACTCACCGAAAGAAGGCCTGTGTCCCAGCAACATTGTAGGCTGATTATGCATCATACACGTGCTTGTTACCATAATCAAGTAACCAGAAAACAGTGGGTAGGTACTGTAGTGTCTTGTGGGTTCCGGCCTTTAGCAGAAAGGTCTGGCTAGATGTAATATTCCATTCTAGCATTCAAATTGTGATGACAGCAACGTTAACATTGTGTTTTTTTTATAGAGTCATTCATATATTTTCTGTAAAGCTGCGAGGTCCCTTTGATCAATACAATAATTCCAAGTCTAACGTGTTCTTATTTGTGTACCTCTCAGAGGTACTATAGAGGACCCCTCAGGACCTCTACAGTTGGCGGAGGCGCCTAAATACCCGAACTCCTAAGCGAATAAGCGCTTATTTGAAGTACGCACCCCGCGTCATTTTTTTTCAGCGAATATAAAGCGCTAAAGTTGCGCACATAATATATAAAAAGCGAGACCTCTCGCAACGCCAAGGAGTAAATAAAAGATAAGCAGTGAGTATAGAACGGGCACAGAATCGTCGCCGAGGAAAACAAAGCTAAGTGGTTGAATATATTTTTATTGTAAAGAGAGTGAGAGATGGCTCAATTTTTCACGGGCTACAACGGTTGCCTAGAAGAATTTATCAGACAATATAAGGTAGTTGCCGCCCACAATAATTGGCGTGAGAATGATTGGGCGCTGATAATGAGAGTTTACCTTCAGGGCGCAGCCCTAGCGTTATACAATTTTAAGTATCACGAAGGTATTACTTTTGATGATATGTGCGATGTCTTTCGAGAGGAGCTTCCGTGCAGATGTCACAGAGCATTTTATAAGGCACAGAAAGAGGAGATTTTAAAAGATCCGTCTGAAGAATGCGGACAAGATGATGTTATAAATGTAGATGATGATGCTTCTCTATTATTTAGTGGAAAAGAAGATGACCCACTACATGACGAGCAAAGCTGCCTAGAAAGCAGCGTGGAAGTTGATGGAGATGAAGAAGATGATGACGAGCGCAGCAGCCAAGAGAGCAGCCATGCAGAGGATGAGAAGGAGCTGATGGAAGTGTTCGAGAATGAACACGAGGAAGAAAGTAACGAATCGGGTCAGTTCATTCCAGTTATTGATATATCTAGTTATGTTTCAGAGCCGCAGGAAGAGCATCATGATCACGATGTACAAATCAATACAAATAACATCGCTATTGATCAATTTACTGAAAATAATTTTTCGTTTAATAATTCCAAAATAAAGGAGGATGACCATTTCGATTTTTCGACTACAAAGGACAAGGCACAAAACATCGTTTTGTCAGTTGACAATAGTAAGGTGGATAGTGAAATGGGGTTAGTTGAAGGTGTTTTAAAGTTGGATGCAGTCGGAGATGAAGACAAGGTGAAGGACAATTCTGTGCAACTTTTAGACTCATTTAATTTTTCTACAGATGGAGTTGCAGTCTTCAATATTAGTGATTTTGTCATTAATAATAATAATAGTATTTCACAATGTGCAACAATCGATATAAGAAAAGCACGAATTAAGAAAAGAATCCCATTTGCAAGAAAAATACGCATTAAGAAAAGAATCCCTTTTATCAAAAAAGCTAGAACTAAAAACTCTATTCCAAAATGTTTTTCAACTATTTGTAAATTTATAAAAACATCTTCTCAAAACATAACCCTCCTTCTGACGCAGTCGGGTAAAATCATTTATCATTTTATAACGAAGTTTTCATTTTTAGAGCATAAAGTTATTAAATGGAAGTATAGAGATAAAAACATTTTTAAATTGATTAAAAACTTTTCTTGTTATGACTTAATCTTTTGATTTTTTTTGGTTGACACTTGTCATGTCATTGTAAATAATAATATGTCAGTTAGATGTAAACATTAATAAGACATTATTTTAATTATTAGTATGTTACATTTTATTAACATGTTTTCTTGTGTATGTTTCATATGCTGGGAAGAGAATATCGGACGCGGCCGGGAGTGTGAGGTGCATTACCTCTCAACTCTCAGAGGTCTGTGAGGTGCAATGCCTCCACCTCTAAGCGGCCGGGAGTGTGAGGTGCCTTGCCTCCCAACTCCAAGAGGCCAGAGGGAGCGAACATATCGTCGTCGTCAATGTTTTCCAAATTCGAATAGGCCGGAATAGAATGAACATGCTCCAGATAATTATGATGCGAGTTATGGGAAGATAATGGTTTAGAAAACTGTGGTCACTCCTACAGGGGGGGTGACAGACACTCAGCTTAAGTTGAAACCAACTTTGCTTACGGGGCATAGCCTTCGCAAAGTGTGTTGAGTTGACACAATGGGTTCAGCTTATGTTTGAGCACCCACAGTTTTGTTGTTGATGTTTCATTGAGTTGTTATTAGATGATGATGGAGTGAATTTTGAATTTTCCCTCTGGAGTATGGGCATGTGTTAGACTTTTTAAATGAACCCTGGCCTCTTAAACTTTTCCCTCCCTCTGGCTCATACCGTCCGATGGGGTAAAAGAGTTTGAAGTTAAGATCTTTTAATTTTTTTTTTAAGCCTCATCTAGGCCGATGTGAACTTTCACATCAATTGTTTTCCTAGGAGGCCTAGTCGCATCTTTTCCGTCGGTTTTGGTGTGATGAGGTTCAGGCATGACGACGTTAGTTTGTGTTAGTGCACATTGGCACTTATAAATTGTCCTGGCACCTATCGAACGCGGTTCGTTCGTCCTGACTTTAACCTTTCTCTTGCAGGAGATGGTCCTCATCCTGTCAATCTCCGGCGTTAGGTCATTTTTCTGTATAGGGATAGGTAGGAAGAGTTTGAATGTTCGAATGGTATGAATAAAAGTCTTGTTCGGTGTTTGAATTATGCGGATACTTTTATTCAAGGGTGGGCGTAGCTCATGTAGTGTCTTGTGTGTTCCGGCCTTTAGCAGAAAGGTCTGGCTAGATGTAATATTCCATTCTAGCATTCAAATTGTGATGACAGCAACGTTAACATTGTGTTTTTTTTATAGAGTCATTCATATATTTTCTGTAAAGCTGCGAGGTCCCTTTGATCAATACAATAATTCCAAGTCTAACGTGTTCTTATTTGTGTACCTCTCAGAGGTACTATAGAGGACCCCTCAGGACCTCTACAGTACTGTAAAGGCTTTATGTGGAGCCCTACATTTAGTAAAACAGGCTGGTCATAATTAGCCTACCGTCTTTTAATAATACACTAGGAACTGTGGAGGGCCGGTGTAGACCTTCACAGTACCTACCTGACTAATTTTCCAAAATAATAAAAAGTAATTTAAAAAAATTAAACCGACTACAAAAAGAAATGAACTCAAAATTATGAAATAACTTTAATTTCGGAAGTCGGTGCCTTGGGATCTGTATTTTAGTTTTAGTTTTTTGCCACCGACATTTTTTCATAATTTTGAGTGAGTTCAATTCTTTTTGATCGGTTTAATTTTTTTTTAATTACTTTTTATTTCGTAATTTTTAGTTTTAAGTAAAAAATATTTGTTTGTAATAAGTAGACCGTAATAAAATAAGGCACTGATTTAAAGAGGCAGTTGTAAATAGCGGTTTTGGTAAGTTAAAAATTATTAATGGCACGTTTAATAAGTAGTTCAGCAGTTAAAACTAAGCAGTAAAGTAAACAAAAATGAGTAATAAAAATAATGAAATGGATCAGTGAATATATAATTGAATATTTTCGACACTGCTTTGTTAAAATCGAGGCCAACATAAAAATAAGACTACTTTACATACATCCTTTTCGAAAAAAAAACGGACACCAAATATTTATTAATCCGACCTTAAAAAGGTGGCTTGGAAAGACTGGAAGTGGAAGGCGGAGGACAAGGGCTAAGGAAGGAACACGGGTGGGTTTTAGTCAGTAAGAGTCTGACACTCCATTCCGCTCCGCCCAGAGCGGGACCCCTCCCCTCCTCCCTCCTTTGATTACTTCCAATGCGCAAAAAAAAAATTAAAGGGGTGTTGTGGTGCTGCTTGCGTGAGAGTACTTACAGGCTATGTCCAGCAGCGGACTCCGATAGGCTGAGTTAAATATTAATATTTAAAAACCGGCCAAGTGCCTTCGCACACGAAGGGTTCCGTACCGCAAGGCATAAAACGCCGAAAAAAACGTTTCATTTATACTCTTTTAAATTTTAACTTTATTTTATTTTTATTATTTGTTGTTATAGCGGAAACAGAAATACATCATCTGTGAAAATTTGAACTGTCTAGCTATCACGGTTCATGAGATACAGCCTGGTGACAGACAGACAGACAGACGAACAGTGGAGTTTTAGTAATAGGGTCCCATTTTTGCTCTTTGGGTACGGAACCCTAAAAAGAACCAAAAAGTGTACTGATTTTGGAGAACCACCATTGCTCCACACACTCACACTACCTATTGTAAAAGATTTCATTTTTCAATCACTGCACACAAGAAGAACGAAGTCAATCCATCTTTTTCTTCCTAACTCCTGAAAGTTAAGCTCACAATACCATAACCTTGAAGGTTTTATTGTCGTCAATCGAGTGTTTTTCTGCAGCTAAGTAATAAATACCAAACATTGCTGCACTTCTACAAACGGTTTAACAAAAGAACTTTTAGGTACCTACTGCTACTGGCATTCTAGAACATTTAATCACGATAAGATACGCGTCTCGAGACAATTTAATCTTTGTATTCTTATCAGCCACAACGTCAGGCTAGAAACGGAAGAACTGTCTCGTAAAATAGGTACTTAAATCTTGTTGCACAGCAAAATGTAGCTTTTAGCTAAAACAATCACATTGTAATCATTCGAAAGTGTAATTTTGGTTACTACCAGCAGTTAACCACAAAATTTGTTAGGTTCCCAATTTGCACTTGCGTATAAAAATGGCGGCTTCTGCGTAGATAAAGGATGAAATGGCCATTTCATTGTATGCCTCACCTATAAATAAACTTTCCAACCATTTACTAGAATTAATTCTTAAATATTCTACTTTTATTGTATTTCATGAGTTGACATATAACAACCTCATTCTATCGACAAATTTTTTGCGAAATATTTGTAACGATAGTCACCCAAACTTAAAGCGCTATACATTTTACAGCATCCAGCTTCCAAGGTCAGCTGTAACAAGGCCTATACATTCCTGACATAGACCCCATGGGACGGGAATAGTCCCACGTCATCGTCCGGGGAGGGTGACGACGAAGGCCATGTAAGATCGAGTGCACAACCGCGGTGTGAATATTAACGAACCCCTTGGTAACCTCACGCCGCGGTTACTTCGGACACTGACGGTCATGGTGAATTTGATGAAGAATATACTGGAGAAGTGAAGGTCAAGGTCATATGTTGCATTACACTGATTGTATTTAACACCGTTTATACAATAAATACCTACCTACCTCTTCAGTGATAAGTAGGTATCACAGCAACCTGAATTAAATAAGTAATAATTTCCTTTACTTATTATTACAGTTTATACCAGGGGGCCTAAAAAAGGCACTTTGGCAGAATCATAAAAGGATAACATTATAAATCATAGTATGGCGAAGACAGTCCGTGTTTTTTTTCGCTGCACTACGTAGCAGTAGCGAAAAGTAAAGGTATTAAGTTAACGTTACATTTCAGCAAGCCATTTGGGATTCAAAATGAATTAATAATAATAATTGATTTCAAATAAACAGATTGTAGCTATACAACTTTTTACATTAATAATAATAGGTAACACATCATTGTAGTCTACAATAAGGTGGGTAAAGCTCTGTACTCCTAGCTAGGCTACAGAATAGCCTGTGTTTAGCAGACACTATGGCTCTGGTACCTACGGGTTACACGTGCAGATTGGCAAACTGATAATTAACAGACGGCTAATCAAAGAAAATCTACAATGAGTAAATAATAAATGATGAATATAATAAAATAAAAAAAACAACCGACTTCCAAAAACACTATAAATAAAGAGAAAAATAACTTTAATTTCGGAAGTCGGTGTCTTTGGATTTGTATTTTAGTTTTTTACCACCGACTTCCGAAATTAAAGTTATTTTTCTCTTTATTTATAGTGTTTTTGGAAGTCGGTTGTTTTTTTTGTAAAAAAGTTTTTATTTTTCACTTTTTAGCGGATCAGGTTGTAATTTATCTAAGTTATAATAGCCTAATGTCAACTGCTAATCACCTTTTACAAAATATTGCTTTTCCCGATGCATGGACCTTAATTGTTGAGGAGTTCTCCTAGTAAGAACCAGGAGAACTGCAGCTGATTGAGAAGTCACCATCAGCTCCACTTCATTATACGCATTGTAATGAGCATAAATTGCTTAGCAGCCATATTAAAGTAAACGAATCGCAACTCGTGATATATTTGTCATTGAGTAGTGCCATTTGTGGTCTTCATCATCAGCTCCACTTTACCAAATCATAATTTCCGAAAGCAAATGCTCAAGTTACTTTAATAATAGACTTAGGCAAGAAGAATTTTGCTAAGGGCCAAGTTTATGTTACGCTTAGTCGTGTAAAGACGCTGTATGACTTTGTATTATGCGACTTGGAACCTACCAAATTGCTAAATAGACCACATGACGAAAAGGCATTGCGTGAAATGCAACGATTGAGGCTTTTATAAATCATCATCAGCCAATTGCAGTTCACTGCTGGACGTAGACCTCCCGAAGTTTGCGCCAACGTTTATGATCCTCCGCTTCTCTCATCTAGCCACTACCGGCAACCTTTGTTAGGATACAGAAGAAAAACTCGCAAAAGTATTTCACTTTAAGAAGTATTTATTAGTTTTTAGACTAGATGCTGATAATCCTGGCTGCAGCATCAGGCCAGACGTATGTCAACATTGCATTGAACTTAAAATTTAGTCCTGTTTAAAATGAGCCCAAACACGACTACGTTGCTGTAATTTCAAGGTTTGTACTTTTTCTGATGCTCGACTGGCTTCAGCATCAGGTCTCTATGTACTTCGGTGTTCCTCATTAACAGTACGTTTATCCACACATCGAGCCCTTTTCAATGAGCCTAAACACGATATATCTGCTGTTAGTTGTCGAGGAGTCAGGTACTCTGCAGACTATCCTGACTGCAGCATCAGGTCATAACTTGATGATCATGAGACCAAATGTCCTATCAAACATCAAAACAATTTAATAAAACAGTCCTTGCCTGTTCGAGTAACTTCTTACTGTTAAGGAGTTGAACCTTCCATCATCAGCCCAGCTACCTGAGATGGTAACAACCGTACGCAAATACACAAGATACTTCATAAAATATGCGAAAAACAATAAGTGAGCCTATAAAATTTGAGGGTTGCTCTCGATTTCTCTAAGATCCCATCATCAGATCCTGACTTGGTGACAGTGGGACCAGAACAAACATACAAATGGGACCAATCTGGAAGTATATCCTATTGAATAAAAAAAGAATTTTCCAAATCGGCTTATAAAAAAAAAAACATACAAACATCCGAACATAGTACCTCCTCCTTTTTGTGAAGTCGGTAATGACGGCGTACTGAGGTAACAAACATAAAAAAAAAACATACAACCGAATTGAGAACCTCCTCCTTTTTTTGAAGTCGGTTAAAAATAATAAAACAATTGTAGCATGCAATTAAGTGTGTGGGTGTGTTTCAAGTCAGTGTGTGAGGGTGCGTGTTGGGGTGTGTTTGTGCGTGTGTGGTGTGTGAGAGTGTATGTAATTCAAACTACTTAGCCACATACCTTATTGCAACTTTGGTTTTGACATAGTATTATTTATCAATTTCCTTTTGCTAGTATTGACTGTTCAACGAAGAACAAGACACCCTCGGTAAACTATACTTTGTTCATTACGAGTCACGAAGGAAATGTAAATAAGTAGGTACCTTGTGAGTGTCTCGAGCAGTAGACAGTGTACTATAAGCCTTAGGGACTTGCCTGTAGTTTTTAGAATGAATGTTCACAATAGCCTACATTCCGAACAATACGCAACGCCGAGCAACAGAAATGAATGAAAACCATCTTTTAATAAATACATCGGGAGTAAAATATTCCTCTCTAGCCCAGTGATATTAAAACCGGAGTATTTATGTTGTTTTAGTTCTAATTCACTTTCCATACTGTATTTACATTACTACAACTTTCCACGGCCAATTATAGAGAACTTTGAAAGTAAATCGCTTTAACTTTTCCATTAATTTCACTCGGGATTAATGACATTTCAATTACGCTGACGTTTCGTTGTTAAATTTTTTTGTAGCCTAACTCCTTATTTAAATTTTACAACATAAATCCCTTGGGAATATACGGCCAGATTTAATATATTAGAGTAAAGTTCACGTGGAACGAGTTTATATCAAAACATGTAGTCAAAAGTGCATATAAATCAGGTTGAGCGAACATTTTGTGCACACAGTAAGGCAGTAAGCACACTAATGCAGCCTGCACGGAGTGAAACCGTCGCGTTGGCATACTTATGAATATTCATAAGTCCTCGACTCCACAAATGAAATTCTCAGAGTATTTTTCTCTCTCACAATAAAATCGGCGTAGACACTTCTGCGGATGCGCCCTGACAATGAAGACGTTCTCTCGAATTGTGTGTAAGTATTAAAGCTGGGGGGCCCCAGCTTTAATACTTACACAAGTTTAAGGCTGTAGGTACCACCCACATGTAAGATAAGATTGTTAATTGAAAATAATAGACTAGTCTATAATCGTTACACGTTTATTACCCGCGAAATAATAATGATGAATACAGCAAAATAATATCTACTTACTGTCCCACAGCCATTCAGCCCGCAATTTCCCACTCCCCCAGGCCCCAGGCCTCCCTTTCCCTTTATCACACAATTATATCCGTTAAAAAAAATTTGGCATGGGCCGTAAAAAGACGTTCCACATCTTAATATTACATGAAAGCGTAATGAAGATCCTAATTTCATACAAACCCCTTTACATAAACGTAATTCTTGTGTACATACACAAGAATTATGTGTGTATGTTTAACACGTTATCCTAAACGTACAATTCGCACCGACAGTGTAAATACATGTAGTTTCCAGGACGCTGCCCGCTCCGCACAGATTGAAAAGTAAACCAATTCGGTCCACGTCGAGCCAGTCTATTTGCCGTAAGTGGCTCACTACGGAGTACTCCCCTATTTGTTTTTATTACAATACACCCGTTCTCAAATCCCTCTATACGTCCTTGTTACTGGCTGGAACTTGCCGAGGCTACATTAAAAGCTTTGCCACTTTAATTCAGGTGGTTTACGTGTTTATGTTAGGTAGCTGTTGTTTATCGCTGCCGGGATCCTTTCGTTTTTTTTGTTTGTTATGCCAGTTTTAAAGGCATGGGCTATGTTATTTCATACATGTAAGTAGGTATATAAAATAACATGATCTGATCGTATACATATATGGACACGAAATGTTCTGTCGTTAAACACGTCCGCGCCATCAATGGAACTTTCACTGTTTAGATATTAGCATAAACTATATAACAGAATCATCAGAATCACTATTATCAGAATCAGAATATGTGGTCCTATCCAAATTTCAATAAGTCTTGAAAAAAGAACGTTATGTTTCTTCCCGAATTTGAAAATTTTCTGCTAAACTTTCCCAATTTTTCTTTCCATAAAAACTTTAAACATATTACGAACATTTTAAAACAAAAAATAACGCAATCGATCCCGCCGTTCTCAAGTGATGCGCTTACCGCCGAACTGTATTTCATTTTCATTTATATAGAAGATAGATGGATTAATACGAAGGCAAACAATTGACGATCGACTGCCCGTCGTCCACACTTTCCATACACATCATGTTCCCTGTATCTATTTACCCTTATACCACTCCTACCTCACTCTATAATGCATATTTTCATGCATGCCTGCCTGCTAAGTGCTACACACCTGACCTTTCTGAATATCGATGGCTGAACATCATCGATACAGACAAGGTTCTATACGGGTTATGGATAAACACATGCAAAGGTATTATAAGGACTAGGTAAACCAAATTGATAATGATGAGTGTGAGCACTGAAAGCCACTCAGGCGACACTGAGCTCAATTTTCCAAACGAATAAACTTTATCAGTACCTAGACTCAAACGTCTAAAGTATATGAAGGCAGTAGGTACAATAGAGACTGAAGAACAACAATCAACAGAATAATAAATACAACAGAATCTCGGCAAGTTCAATCAATGCTTTGACAAAGTCACAAGTCAACAAAGGAGCTAGCTTGCTTCGTTAACTTATTCCCGGTTGTAATGTCATTGAAAGTTTTAATTTGACAACCCTGATGAAAAGTGTCGACTTTGTTGTCGCTTGCTGCACATCCCTATTAACAACATCAAGCATCTCAGCCTATCGCAGTATACTGCTGGACATAGGCCATTCCCAGGCAGCGCCACAACGTCCTGTCCTCCGCCCACTTCCATAATACAGTCTGTCCCAGACACCATTTTAAGTCGGTCTAGATCTAGGTCTAGATGGACCGACGACCTAGATGGACGACGTAGTGTGGGACGCCGCGTCCCACACTACGCTTACGATACGACACGCGTCTCCTGCTACACTGGATATCGGTCCTTCGACAAACATGACCAGTCCCACTTCAGTTTGCTTACTCTGCAAGCTATGTCGGTAACTCCACTTCTTATCCGGTTTTCCCTATTAATAAAAATACTAACATCGTTATAAACGCAAAAATGAGTTATAGTTATTTTTTTTTTACTATCTAAACATTATTTATCTAATTTTAAGTTATTTTATAATTAATTACTTTTTACACAATGTATTTTGTTAAGAAATAAATGACTTATGACTTATATCGCTTTGATTATACAGGGTTATTGGAAAAAAAATTAACAACCTCTTAGGAGGTTATTGTACTCATCATTATGAACAACTTTTACTATGGGACCAAACCTGCAATTGCGAAAAAAAAAAATCTGCTGTTCCCTACATTTATGTTCGTATAACTCGTTAAAATGTAGGGAACAGCTGAATTTTTTTCGCAATTTCAGGATCTCTTAAGAGGTTGTAAATGTTTTACCAATAACCCTGTATAATAATAAAAAATAATCACAGTTATATCGTTGAAATCTTTTGTAGCTCGTAGCATCGTATACGCAGCTACGCACCATTACGAAAGCGCTACGACAATGTCAAATGCTCTCAAGGATGCCTGAGGCGAATACTTAAAAGGTTTTAGCGATATCCTCGTATTTATACATACATAAAACACTTGAACAGGAACATTCGAAGACAAGTCCCGCTAATTAGACGCCAAACTCTACCTACTTGAAACTTCTCACTCTAAGAACTCACGGAGCGATTTTCGCCCGCGTCCGCTGCGGTTGCGGGCCCGCAGCTTCTGTAGAATGCAAATATTAATATAAAAAATTAAAGCACATTTCACGACGCGTTTTACGCCCGCGGTGTACGCGGTTGTATGCGGCTCCCGCTGTACCGGCGGGCAACTAGTAGAATCGCGCGGGCCGCGGTTACCCGCAGCCTCGGCGGGTGGCGCCCGCGCGCTTTGCGATCGGTTGGCGGGCGACCGCGGGGGCCGGTAACGATAACGATCGATAACGATCTCTGTCCTTAATCAGTGGATGCACCCAGAACCTTTTGGGCCTTCTTTTTTTAATTCTTCTGTGAAGTAAGTATAACGCAACGGCTCGTTTCTGGTGTGTGTCCATGGCGGTCTGGACCTCAACTGATCGTTAACCGCCCGTCTTGCAATCTTGCGATGGCTAAGAACTCACGGAGCGATTTTCGCTTTTTTTTTTTATACAGTTTGATTTTGTGTAGGAGCGCGCGCCGCCGCCGCCGCCCCGCCGCCGCCGGCTAGCTTAGGCTAAGAACTCACGGAGCGATTTTCGCCCGCAACCGCCGCGGTCGTGGATCTGCGGTTTTATTTCAAAACTCACGAGACCGGTTATTCGCGCGGTTACGCGGCCGCCGCGGTTGCGATCATCGCCCGCAAACGTGGCGGGCGATGATCGCAAGATTGCAAGACGGGCGGTTAACGATCAGTTGAGGTCCAGACCGCCATGGACACACACCAGAAACGAGCCGTTGCGTTATACTTACTTCACAGAAGAATTAAAAAAAGAAGGCCCAAAAGGTTCTGGGTGCATCCACTGATTAAGGACAGAGATCGTTATCGATCGTTATCGTTACCGGCCCCCGCGGTCGCCCGCCAACCGATCGCAAAGCGCGCGGGCGCCACCCGCCGAGGCTGCGGGTAACCGCGGCCCGCGCGATTCTACTAGTTGCCCGCCGGTACAGCGGGAGCCGCATACAACCGCGTACACCGCGGGCGTAAAACGCGTCGTGAAATGTGCTTTAATTTTTTATATTAATATTTGCATTCTACAGAAGCTGCGGGCCCGCAACCGCAGCGGACGCGGGCGAAAATCGCTCCGTGAGTTCTTAGAGTGAAACTGCTCAAATTCACTGTATAATTGTAATTAAGGTAATTTTTCGTATTGGCAATTTAGTTAGTAAAGTGCTTAATTTCCTGCTAATAAGCATTGAATATACCTTTCTTTGAATTCACTTTCTTTACTTAATTGTCTGACCCTAATTTAAATATCACTGCTTAGGCAGGATTAATTCCGATTCTTTGCACTTCAACTGTATGATCACTGTAGACAGGGCCATCTTTAACCTATCGGAGGCCTTGGGCACATTAGTAGATAAGTAATAATTAATTTTCATTAAGATCAATTTTCAAATATTCTGCTATAAAACCAATAAAAGAAACATAATACTTACTAATATTTTATACGTTTGGGACTAGAAACTTACTGTAAATCGCACTGCAAATAAATTATTTTGTCATTGAATCGGATAGGTATTAATTATGCGTAGAATGGAACGGCAGCGGCTGGAAAGAATGATTTTTTTGAGGGCAGGCCGGGGCCCCCGTCGATCGCGGGGCCCAATGGATAAGAGGGGCCTGACTGTAGGGTTCAAAATATTTGTTGCCTAAAAGTTTCTATGAAATATAATATTCAAGAATGATGAATGATTGTAATAGTTTTAATGAGCTTTCAAAATAAAGAGACCATTGTTATGAAAAAATAAAATAACCAAGTGCACAAACAGAGACGAACATATTGACATTCTGTCGAACCAATACTAATTGTTTGTGGTATCTGTCCCAGACTAGTTCCAAGCAAATACGTCAATCCTACAGCAATCGTACACTAGAGGGGCCCTCTAGTCATGGCGGAGCAATTAGAGCTGTGCCGGTGTACCCGGCACACTGCCAGATCTAACGAGCCGATTGCTGGCAACTTAGACTTGAGTACTTGTCAAAAAAGGGAACGCGCTTTGACGCTTAAAATAAATCGGATTTATTCGTTCCTTGTATTTTTTGGTATTCACTGTCTTTGATGTATTTTTATTGTATGTTATATTATTTACAAACGTTAAAATGTAATAAAAACCCAATGTTCGCAACAACCATTGACAGCTTGTTGCGTTTTCAAAAATATAACAAGCACCATTAACTATGTTTAAATTCTAATCAATACTTAACTTAATTTTCAAGTAATATATTTTTTTAAATCCGATGACTGACAGTCAATCACAAATATATCGCATACATAAATAATCTGTATGTTCGAGAGTTGTTGATATCCCAAAACCCTTTTTCTACTTTTTTGAATTAATAGGTAACATAAATGTCAAGTATAAGAAAACGTGGTCAGTTGAACAATGAGTTTTTTTTGTGACACAAATATCAATGTTTACTGCTAACTACGAAACGCACTTATAAACTGCAATGTCAACATGACAAACATATTAATTTATTACTCATATTTGCTCATATCAAATAGACTCATCATGTAGGTTGAACAAGACCCATCATAAGTCTGGCTCATGGGTCTTTTGAAAAAAAAAATCTCAGTAAGTATATCCACATCTTGAAATCAGGATCCAATGAGAAAACATTCGTCACTAGATCCATCATGGATCTGGCCAATGGATCTTCTGAGATTGAAAGAATTATTCAATGTTAATTTAATACCAAATCGAGTCCCTATGATTTATTTCCCTGTTCGATTTTTCATTGGTTTTGACGGGATCACGCAAAAATGCACGATAGTAAGTACTCATACACAGCGACATGCGTCGACGGAGTCAGTTGCCTCTGTCGTCAACGCGTGCCGCTCGTCTGTATATGCACACTAAGCAAGAAACTTTGTATAAAATGAATAAAAGTATACTTTTGGCAAACTCATTCTCTTGCATGCATAAATGATTTGCCGTTTTACTTAACTCTTCTGTAAGCTACAAGTACGCATTTTGAAACTACATAGAATACAATCCTGCCTGTTTAATATTAGCCGGGGAAGTTGGAACTTTTGTGGCGACGTCATTCTGCAGTCCATTCTACCGACTTCATAAGTTTATTCTTAGTTCTCGAGAGAAGCGAATCTCTGTCTTCCCAAGCAGTATTGTTTTACTAACAATATGTAGATATTTATACTTTAACAAACAACTTAGGTATTACTGTATTACTTATAGGATATAATATACCAATGTACCATACTTATTCGCGCATTTTTAACTGCGTATTATTAGATCCTTGGGTGCCATACGAGTTCGCGCAGTATTTTCCAGTTTTTGCCACGTCTCGACGATTAAGAAAATTATACCTGATGTAAAGAAGCACTGCTGTGCATTTGCATGGCTTTGTATCGACTCGAAGCTGAATTAGTCTTGAAAATGTAGCTTGTGTGGCAAATTAACAGGCTGAGCGAAAGTTACGATTTCCCACCACACTTGATCACTCCAACAATGATCGAATGGGCTGCAACGCCGAAGACGTCCGCCATTAAAGCAAGACACCCTTACCTAAGCCCATTTAAATTATAGGTTCCGATGAATTGTAAATTAGTACGCAACATAGTAAAACCAGGCAAACCACATAGATGGCTACCTACTGGTAATAGTAACAGCTTAATAGAAATAATGGTAGCAGTGATGGTCATTAATATAAGGAAGCGATCAATGGCCGAAATCCATTTTTCTATGTACCTTTATGGTTTCTAGAACCACCTAATACACACAGTATGTACAGTAGCGTTAAGTACAAACACACAAAATAAACATACACAAACTACGCTTTTTTACCCGACTTTCCTTTTTCACAGAGGGGTAGGTAGAAACTACAAAACGCCACCTGCTACGATACTTACATACTCTAGAATCTCTAGATACGTATAAACATTTCTAGAGTTTATGTGTATATTGATGTTTATTAATCACGGGAGCGGACCGGCGCCGGATATTGTTAGTTCCGCATCTGACGCGCCCGGAGACATCCCTGATATATTATATTGGATAGGCAAACAACTCGCATAACTAACTCAGGATTAATTTGTTTCAGGTAGCCTGCCTAATGTTTTTCTATGACAGTTTTGCATTTGTTTTGCAACGTTTTGGAAAATTGCATTTACCTACATTGACTACCTTGCTTTTTTTTTGAGGTTGGGAAATCATCAAATGGCCCCTCCCGCTCTGGGTGGAGTGGAAGGGAGTGTCACACTCTTACTGACTAAAACCCACCCGTGTTCCTTCCTTAGCCCTTTATGTTCCGGGGTAGCGGTAACCTTTACGGACAATCCCGCTAACCCGGCAGGGGACTACCTTACCTTACCCCCTTTCTAATATTATTTACTGTAGGTATAGATAGTTCAACTCACAGGTTCAACTCATCTGTCGCGCGACGCTATGTGTGGGTAAATGTCCACAAGTGTGTCCAAAGTGATAAGAACACGTTTTGCTCGGACGACGACTACCGCATCACCACACTGTATTTTGTGGCATCACTGTATAATAAATGGATTAAACGATCTTACCTAGCGAAGCTCTACCCTTATTATATGAAGAAATTAGTCCGAGGTATATATTATATACAAATATAATTACAAGCGCACGCACATATGGCGCGGCGCGCAGAGATGAATTGAACTATCTGTATACAAGAGCATGAGGTCCTGAGTTCGATTCTCAGGACGGGCAAAGCTTTAACATAACTGGCGAAACGCGGGTGTACTTGTAGGTAGATACACCTCCGCCTAACCCATTGGAGAAACAAGGCGTGATGTTATGTTATGTTTACTGTAAAAGTTTGTGAAGATTTTTGTACAGACGCCAACACATCAAGCTACCCGAAACTGTCAAATTTTCCCAATCAACTTTTAACCTTATGCTTTAGCGATAACGTTGAAAATATATTAAAGAAATTTGACAGATTGTAGTAGCTTGATGTGCTGGCGTCTCTACATTAATCACCCATTAAAAGGCTGAGCGGATCTGTCTAAGTAAAAAATGGGGTGGGGCTGTGTCATGGACACGGCCGTGTGTTGTACGTGAATACATTTACGTAACGGGGTTGATCCGCTCGGCTGCATTCATTGTCCCGTAGTTCCCGGCACTGCTTGACTCGATCATAATGGTGTTTTATTGGTACCTTTCGATTGCTCTTGAGAAGCCTTTTCCAACTGTATACGATCTCTGTATTTCAATATGGCTTTTGACGCGAACAGGCCGACATTATATATTTTTGATATTATTTTTCTTTTAACATATTATATTCACTTTCACTATTTTACACTAATGTTTTGTATACAATCGATAGATTTTGACGAGAGCTGACGATTGAAACCTAAACGAACGTCGTAGCTTTTCCGAGTAAAAATTTATACTAGGTAAGTGAAAATCTCGCGATGCGTCACAGTCCTCACTTGGCGTAATAAATTCTTTGATCCATTAGCTATCCAATTGGTGTAATGAAATTTAGGATTGTGATGATAGATATGAAGCTGCAACACCAAACTGAATCCCCCGATTTTGTTATCATTGGTTTTTTTGACTTGCCTCCCATTATTGAACCAATTTTAAGACGTATTTACGTCTAAAGATTCACTAGTACACTAGACGTCTTCGATTAACACATAGAATACTATTCAGGTTCATGTAGTAGCTAAGTAGCTCTTTGCGTGAAACCGTGAGCAAGACCTTGTTAGTTATAAATTATTCTATGTAGCCAATTGATATTGACATTCATTTTGTTTCAATAACTCCCCTCGTTTTGCCTTGACAATATCATTCGGTATGCTGTACCTTGAGTATTATGTGTTTACATTCACATCCCTTACCGATAGAAAGTAAGCGTCGCCGTCGGATGGTGGCTCCAAGGAGTTGTACCTATAACGAAAACCATTATTTTTTCCTTATCAGTATTTTGCACAAAAAATATTGTTCCTGTTCATACAGGATTTTTGTTTTAACCAGTGCGCTAACTTTAGCCATGAATTCAGCTTAATATAAAATAAAATTACTAATTGATTATTATTAATTTAATTTAAAATTTCTATAATGATTTATCTCTGTACCTATATACCTTATCTATCCTCATCGCACACCAACATATAGATCTCAATTACCAAGTCAATTCATACCGGATTATCAAGTAAATTCATATCGGAGAGACTGCGGTTCAGCGATAAACCACAAAGGGCCCGTGGTAATACCAGCCGTCCCTCACCGGGTTACAGTAGCGAGCAAAAACCTCGTGCGCCTTCCCTACGAATGGGAAATTTATCTCATGGGACAGATGCGATAAATACGGTCTGTACCAATAACCGTTTCTCTAGAATAAGCCTCCACGTTTATTATTTGAAGATGTTTTAGGACCTTTTTTCTCTATGGTGACCTCCTCAGTCCTCATAGATACCCTTAGTCTGGGGAGAACGGAGGGTTTTCATATGAAAGACTGAGATTTGAATATGATTGTCGATTAACATTCTAAATTCAACTAAAACAAAAACAACCACCATAACACCTTTTTTAGGGTTCCGTTGCCAAATGGCAAAAAACGGAACCCTTATAGATTCGTCATGTCTGTCTGTCTGTCCGTCCGTATGTCACAGCCAGTTTTTTCCGAAACTATACTGTTGAAACTTGTTAAGTAGATGTATTCTGTAAACCGCATGAAGATTTTTACACAAAAATAGAAAAAAAAACAATAAATTTTGGGGGTTCCTTAAACTTAGAACGGAAACTCTAATTTTTTTTTTCATCAAACCCTTACGTGTAGGGTATCTATGGATAGGTCTTCAAAAATGATATTGAGGTTTCTAATATCATTTTTTTTCTAAACTGAATAGTTTGCGCGAGAGACACTTCCAAAATGATAAAATGTGTGTCCCCCCCCGGTAACTTCTAAAATAAGAGAATGATAAAACTAAAAAAAATATATGATGTCCATTACCATGTAAACTTCCACCGAAAATTGGTGTGAACGAAATCTAGTAAGTAGTTTTTTTTTAATACGTCATTATTCGTAAACCGCAATTTACCTTTCATTCAATCAACTCAAATATAAAATTCACTAGCTGCGCCCCGCGGTTTCACCCGCGTAAGTGTCGATCCCTTGGGAATATCGGGATAAAACGTAGCCTATATGTTAATCCAGGGTGTCAGCTACCTCCATACAAAATTTTATCAAAATCGGTCCAGCCGTTTGAGCGAGAAGAAGTAACAAACATATAAACACACACACACTCACACACGCACTCACAAACTTTCGCCTTTTTAGTGTGATTTAAGGGGAATGCTTCAACCAGCCCGCGAAATTCAAAATTTCTTGCGTTTTTTGCAATTTGCAGGCCAGTGCTAGGTTGTATGTTGATTAAAATATTATTCGCGGCTGTAAGACGTATGTAGTTACAGAATTATAATAATCAAAATCACCAATACAACCCTCCAACTTCATAAAGGTGTAAGAACAAAAAAAAAACAGAAAAAGTAATTCTAACAGCTTTATGAACTTAGAGCGTTTTATTGATGATTTTCATGATTATAATTCTGTACCTATATATGTCTTACAACCGCGAATAATATTTTAATCAACATACAACCTAGCACTGGCCTGCAAATTGCAAAAAACGTAAGAAAATTTGAATTTCGCGGGCTGGTTGGAGCATTCACCTTAATTTCATAAACATAAACCTTATGCATAAACCGGATGTTACGGAACCCTCGGTGCGCGAGTCCGCCTCGCTCTTGCCCGGTTTTTTTAAATACTGATAAATTATTCCTGGGGTATTCCAAAGCAATAAAGCAGTCGTTCTGCAGTTTCCAAACTTTGTACACTTTATTAGACATTATCTCATCGGCGTCTACTAAGAAGGTTATCCGAACTAAGGAGTGCAGTGGTGGCCCAGTGACAACAGCAGCGACTTACGAGTTGCAGTTTGTGGGTTCGAATCCAAGCAGGCACTTTACCACATTCCCGTGACCCAAGGGCTGGCTTTTACCTTGGCCAGAGGCTAAGCATTGCCATACAACGTGGTAATGCCGCCAGTCTCTTGGGTACATTACCAGTCGACAGCGATGCGGATGAGTTTTTCGACGCTATTTTCTAGTTTCTGTATAGTTTTAGTTAAGTTAGAATTTAATTTTGTTATTTTTACCTGTCTAAATAAACCAGGCACTTTACTTTATGTAAATGATTTCATCACGGTGAAGGAAAACATCGTGTAAGGAAACCGGTATGTCCAGAACCAAACTTTCGAAGATCCATCAACCCGGACGCGGCCCGCATGGCGGAATATGGCCCACTCCCCCTCAGAGAGGAGGCCTAAGTCCCAGCAGTGGGAACATTATAGGTTGATTATGCTACTAAGAACTTACCAATCAGGTACAGATTATGAAACAGTGTTGTGCCTCTTAGACAAAGAAAAGTATAGAAAAGGATAAAACTATAGGTACTATTTCCGTCTCTCAGTGCGTGCCGTTTTTTTTAAGGCAGCTACTTATGTAGCTCATGTTAGTTAAGTTAGTTTTTTGTCTCATGTGTAGCCACGCTACCCGAAGCTCTGTAGCTTTCTTACTCTAAGGTTTATGTGCGTGTGGTGTGAGGGCCACTTTGTTAAAACTCTTTGAAAATGTGCTTAGGATTTAGTGAACATTCCCAAAGAATTGTGAAAGTTGGTATCAGATTTTGTGAAAGTCTAATAACCGAGTTATAGACTGTAAAGTTGGGCCCTCAGTTCTCACATAGAGGATTGAGGGCCCACCTAAAACTGCTAAGCTATGGACACTACAGAAAAAGTCTTAATGCCAAAATCTAAGCTAATGCCAAACAAAATTTGTGAAAACAAGATATTATCGCAAAACACTGTCCTACTTTGTATATCTTCGTACAAAATGGGCCCTCAATTCTCATAGACGTAAAAGTTTATTACGCAATTATTATGAAATCATTAACTTACAGCTACTGTTTGAAATCCTATATGCTACTAAATAAATTGTGAAAATTTATGAAAGCAAGAACAGGTCACCACCTTTTGTTGTTTAAAAGTTATGACCTTGATAAAATTCGGGCCCTCAGTCCTCCATCTTATTTTGTTTTCGATTTATTACGCTTATCGTATGAAAGATAAGACAAATACAAAATTGTCTCTTTTTGTGAAAAAAATTGTGCAACAAATGCGATACCAGAAAGAAATTAAAAGACCCTTTATTGAATAAGTAAATCGAGTTTTATTTTTATTCTCTGTATTAGGAAATAGGGTGACCACAATTTCTTTTAGATTGCAGTAAAGATTAGTAAATGTAGAGTCATAGGTTTTAATAAACTTTCTTCGATTTTTCGCTTATTATCGTCATAGCATTTGTACTCAAGTTTCGTGATAAAAAAAAATAATTTCGGAAATTGAACTATCACATAGAAAAATACTGTTCTCCAAATCATTTTTGCTTGAAAAATCGTTCGTTCCGAAAAAAAACTAATGACAATAATCAAATAATTTATTTATGTTTTTTATAAAGGCTTTTGCCCAGCAATGGGACAATGTAGGCTAAATATAATCCTAACTAATATTATACATGCGAAAGTAAGTTTGTTTGTTAGCTTTTCACGCCTAAACTACTGTACCTTTCATCCCGAAAAAAGTGCTGTTCCCGAGGAAAACAATAATAACGTTATTATGATAATAGATGGAGCCATATGACTTTCGAATTTCACGCGGACGAAGTCGTGGGCAGAAGCTAGTACCTAATAAAGCAGTGCGTTCCTGGATGTTTTTTTTATTCCTAGGTAGGTACTTGCACAATAACAAAGATGTTTTCTGGAGTATGAAATGATTATAATTTTTACAATTTATAGATAGGTGAAATTGAATTACCTAAACAATTCTTAGAGTGACTATCTAAGTACTATTTAGTAAAATATTACGAACTTATAAAATTATGAGTACCTAGGTATCAAAACAAACTTACCTTGAATGTTTGATATCTTGACCGAAGATGATTGAGTGTCTTGACCGAAGATGTGTTTGCGTATTAAAAAATTATTATTATTTTTATTCTTCACTACAACTGTTTCATAAAACTTGCCTTAATGCTTTATTACCTACAACTTCCGCTGCACTATCATAAACTATTGTTTAGTAACTACACTAAATATTACAACTATTGTGCATAAAGTTAGTAAGTAAACAGTAATTATATAATACATGTAATAATATTTTTAATATAATATTAGCTAGTTATTAGTTTTATTTATAATATTAGCTAGGATTATATTTTGCCTACATTGTCCCATTGCTGGGCAAAAGCCTTTATAAAAATAATAAATAAATTATTTGATTATTGTCATCAGAACAAACGATATTTCAAGCAAAAATGATTTGGGGAACAGTATTTTTTTTTGTGATCATTCGAATTCCGAAATATTTTTTTTTAAATCACGAAACTTGAGTACAAATGCTATGACGATAATAAGCGATAAATCGAATAAAGTTTATTAAAATTTATACTCTACATTTACTAATCTTTACTGCAATCTAAAAGAAATTGTGGTCACCCTACTTGCAAATTCAGATAATAAAAATAAAACTCGATTTTCTTATATAATAAAGGGTCTTTTTATTTCTTTCTGGTATCGAATTTGTTGCACAATTTTGACACAAAAAGAGACAATTTTGTATTTGTCTTATCTTTCATACGATAAGCGTAATAAATCGAAAACAAAAGAAATGGAGGACTGAGGGATAACTTCCAAACAACAAAAAGTGGTGACCTGTTCTTGCTTTTATAAATTTTCACAATTTATTTAGTAGCATATAGGATTTCAAACAGTAGCTGTAAGTTAAAGATTTCATTATAATTGCGTTATAAACTTTTACGTGTATGAGAATTGAGGGCCCATTTTGTACGAAGATATACAAAGTAGGACAGTGTTTTGCGATAATATCTTGTTTTCACAAATTTTATTTGGCATTTGCTTAGATTTTGGCATAAAGACTTTTTCTGTAGTGTCCACAGTTTATCAGTTTCAGGTGGGCCCTCAATCCTCTATGTGAGAACTGAGGGCCCAACTTTACAGTCTATAACTCGGTTATTAGACTTTCACAAAATCTGATACCAACTTTCACAATTCTTTGGGAATGTTCACTAAATCCTAAGCACATTTTCAAAGAGTTTTAACAAAGTGGCCCTCACACCACACGCACATTAAGGTTTTGCCTACTCATCAAAGCTCTTCCATGGTTTTGATCACGTTGCCAACAGACGACTGGCAGAATAGGTATAATTGTCAGCCTTCTTTTACATGCCTAAAGCCTAATAAAACTGGCCAAGTGCGAGTCGGACTCGCACACAAAGGGTTCAGTAGCACAAGGCAAAAACGCCGAAAAAAACGCGTTTGTTGTATGGGAGCCCCCTTAAATATTTATTTTATTTTGTTGTTATAGCGGCAACAGAAATACATAATTTGTGAAAATTTCAACTGTCTAGCTATCGCGGTTCTTGAAATACAGCCAGACGGACGGACACACAGCGAAGTTTTAGCAATAGGGTCCCGTTTTTACCCTTTGGGTACGGAACCCTAAAAAGCCTTCGAAAAGGAAGAAAATTATACATAGAGCTCGCTACTGCTGTAAATCTTTCTTGTAATTTGGCAATTCGTTTTATAGGCGCAGCTCACCAGCCACAGAGCATTTCTTTTTTTAATGTGGAATTCCATTAACTTTGAGTAAGTTAATCTTTTTTACTACCCAGATGTCTCAAAAGACCCTGTTATAAATTAACCCAACAGTGTCGATTGGTGCAGACGGGTCCATTGAAAAAAATATCATCTTAGGCAGGGGCTATCCTGTTACGAAAGGTAAATAGGTTCCCGGATCCTATCCTTAATGAGCCTTGACTGGCTTTTAGCTAAGACCAATGCTTCACCTCTATTAGATACGACTCACCCATTGGTACTTAACTCGTCGTCGTCGTTTCAGCCGATAGACGTCCACTGCTGGACATAGGCCTCCCTCAATTTTGGGAGGGTTTGCCATAATCGCCACGCTTGGCAGGCGGGTTGGCGATCGCAGTATGGTATGGTGGTGGAATACATAGAGAACGCTGCTGCCCATTCTCCGGTACGATCCTTAGTCGCCTTTTACGACACCCACGGGAAGTAAGGGGTGGTGGTATTCTTTAAGTCCGGCACCACACGGACAGGTACTTAACTAGTGCACAATATTTTTATATAGGTAAAAGGTTAAAGGCTCCTTCAAAAAGGCGCGACACGCGATAAAATCGCGCGCTACAAAGGCACCGCAAACACCGCAAGTCTCGCAACGAGCGGTGCCTTTGTGTCGCGGGCGATTATATCGCGTGTCGCGTCTGTTTGTAGGAGCCTGAAGTCGTTTTTTTACCGTTTGTGATTATTTGATTAATTACCTCCAGCGGTGCTATTCTGTAAAAATCTCACAGTGAAAACTTAGATGAAGTGAGCGTGGAGTGAGCTGTCAATAGTGCCAATTCCTAGTAAAAACTAATTCACTTCACCTGAATTTTCACGGTGAGATTTTTACAGAATCGACCGGCTGTACCTACTTACCTTTTTTTTCTTTTCTTGCGGATGGGAAATCATCAAATGATCCCTCCCTCTCTGGGTGGAGCAGAAGGGAGTGTCAGACTCTTACTGACTAAAACCCACCCGTGTTCCTTCCTTAGCCCTTTATGTTCCGGGCCAGCGGTAACCCTTTCGGACAATCCCGCTGACCCTCCTGTACCTACCTCTGACCATATAACATAGTAGCATTTAGGGGCAGAAAATATCAAGCATAATCAGCCTATAATGTCCTCACTCTGCTGGGACACAGGCCCCGAAGAGAAGGGACTAGAATCTACAACGCGGGCCCAGTACGGATTGGTAGATATCACATGTTTTCGAATTGTTGGTGCCGCAAGCCGGTTTCCTCACGAAATTTTTCTTAACCGTTTTGAGAGCAGTGGTGATGAAATTATTTACGCAGACTAAAGTGCCAGGCTAGGTTTGGACCCCACGATTTACAAATCGCAAGTCGGGGCCGTGACCACCGGGCCCCCGGCTTTCGAAATTAAATTTCAAGTAAACGGATAATTATTATTAAAAGTCCTCTTATATTCTTAGCATTACTCTACTATAGTCTAGTCAGTTTCGTCTATGACTAACCATCCTTATCACCTTTACTAACAATGAATTTAATTTCCTCATAATGTACGACCATCAACATGATCTCAGCAATAAACTAGTGAAATATAAACCCTACCTTAGTTGCCTGCTCATCTGGCACATCATTACATCCCCACACAGGGGACCGTTCAGCACATAAGTGCTGAACGGCCCCCAGTGTTCCTACTACAAAGTCGTCGTAAATTAATTCCGACTATAAAGTCGGACTATAAAGTCGGAATTAACTCTACGTGGTCTCGGAACCTTATGTCTTACATCGGTACTTGACTTGAAAATCCTACGAGTACATATTTATAACGCCTTCCATTGTACCAAGCTAATCTTCTCTGATCTCGCACTTGTTCTGTTAGCCGTCGTAAATCCAGTAAGATCAAATGAGGTAAGCAGCTTTTATATAAGCCCCGCACGTTGATATTGCGATAGAACCTTGTCACAATAACAGCTGCGAGACGTCATCCTGACGTCATCAACCGCGCATACACGTAAGCGCTGAACGGTAGTGACAGTTCGACTACGTAACTAAGATGGCCGTCAGTCGCAATATCAACGTGCGGGGCTTATAAGTATTAACTTATTCTTGATAGTAACCATCACTGACAAGAAATACGTTAAAAATTAGTGAAAATGTACAGTAAAGCCCGTTTGTGACGATTTCAAAGGGATCCAACCAAAACATGTCTTAAGGCGACTACATGACCTAAAGCGCGGTCTTTGTTGGACTGCATAGAAAAGAAAAAGAAGCGCAATGACACAACGCTCTGGTAATTTATTGCAAAATGTGAAGCAATTCTATTTACAAAAAATCTATTGTTTGGACTAAAAAATTAAAACACTAGTGTTTTAGTATGTTGCTTGTAGAATAATCTGACAAAAAATCATTATGATTCTGTGTATGTTAGTATGGTTTTTATTGTAAAAAGAAAGTTTTTAGAGGTATCTTCATTGTTGTATTATGTTTTCAACACACTATCTACTTCGCATATATCCTGAAGAATATCATATATTTTTCTGATTTTGATTACTGTAGTCGATCATATACTTTTATTGTTTCTAAAACTTGCGTTTTTTGCGTTTAGGTCCTGTAAGCCCCTTAAGCGAGAAAGCGTACTATGCGGGATAGGGAAAATAAAACCTATTATGTACAAATTTTGATAGAAAGTTATTATTATTATAATGCTAAGTATGTATTTTTTCAATTACGTTACAGCATAGTGCATTATTATGTATAATTACATTACTTAAAGTAATCACTTATTTTAGTTTGACAAAGAGATTTTGATACATTAGTAATTACAAGACTTTCATTAGAACTTAACTTTTGCTGTGCGTCTTCGCTTCACCCAAAGAAGATACATAGCGCCTTAAGTTGTTAACTGCTGATAATGCCTGGGCGTTTGACAAAATCAGAGTTAGATAAAACGCGTGTAGATGATGTATTAAACAGGATGACGAATCGTATTAAGCGTAATAAAATGTATGAAAACATGCCTCAAGTTGGAAGGACTGGCGTAAAATGGCATATAAAGCATGCATTCAACAACGACATTTCAAATCTGCGGATCACTCAATAAAAAATATTGATCATCACATCATCATTTCAGCCGAAAGACGTCCACTGCTGGACGTAGGCCTCCCCCAAAAGGGGAGGGGGGTTTGCCATAATCGCCACGCTTGGCAGGCGGGTTGGCGATCGCAGTATGGTATGGTGGTGGAATGCATAGAGAACGCTGCTGCCCATTCTCCGGTACGCCCCTTAGTCGCCTTTTACGACACCCACGGGAAGTATGGGGTGGTGCTATTCTATAAGTCCTGCACCACACAGACAAGACAGACAAAAAATATTAAAGGATCATAATTATGATGCACATTAAAATCTACTTTATTGTATGTTATCCAACACAATGCACTAGAAAAATTTGTAAAATAAGTCAATGCAAAGGCAACATTTTTTCCATGAAAAAACAAACTGTGATGTCCTTGAAGGTTTTCACAGTTTGAGTTTTTTGTTCCATTCAAAAATATACGTTCTTGACAACACATTAATTTTCTCTAGGTATGATTTTTCACTACATTATTCAAGTATAGAAAACGCTGATACTAATAGTTTCCTCTGAAAAATGGCATATTTTACTTGTCGCTGTGTAGGTACAAAACAAACAACAAGCGACAAGTGACAGATTAAAAAAACAACACATTCATCAATCTGTCTGTTGGCTGGATTGCAATTGGCAGGATGAACAAAAGCTAAAAAAACAGTAGTAATAAAAAAATGTTTGCTAATTTTCGTGCTTTCACGAAATGACAACTTGAAAGTTGAAACAAAACAAAAATGTAAGCACATTTTTGTTTTGTTTTTCGTATGTTCGATGTTAGGGGTTTGGTTTCCGCACTTAGTCCTTTAATGGACCATTGTGCAAGTTTGTTTTTCATTTCCATTATTCCGGTTTCTCAAAAAAATACAATTTGCTGCCTGTGAACTATTTATTGTTTTATTTTACCTAATGAATATAAAAACCCAAATTGTGAATTATGTAGGTATATATCCCTTCTGTTCGCGGCGATGCCAAGTCAAAGTCAGAACATTTATTTCAAACTAGCTGACCCGGAGAACTTCGTTCCGCCTCAGAATCAATACGAACGAATGTATGAGAAAATGAATTATCTTCATCTAAATAATAATAACAACCCCACCATCGTATCTCTACGTTGACGTCGTGGTGGGGCTTGCGCGCTCTGAACTCTAGGCCTGTGCCGGAACAGGCTCTAGAGTAAGGAGCCAGACCAAGAGAGATACGGAAACCCGCAGAGCAGCATGTGGCGAGCTGTTGGGCAGTAGTGACCCCACGGACCCTATCTCCCGGGAGAAGTCTTGTTCCTTACCTCTGGCTTGCCTTTATTGGACGGCTGGAGTGAACAATGACGAGGAACAGAGCTCCGACCTCATTCTTATCTATAATGGCTGGCTTGAGTGGAGATTCGCAAGAGCAAACGTGCTCGGAAGAAGGAAGTATTCCAGTATGATGCTGCAGCATCTTGACCGTGCTTCCCGGATTGCCCTGATAGCTGTGGAATACCTCTCCAATCCTCATAAGCACCTCAGGACAAGTCGCCCCCTTGTCGCTACGACACTATGTGCTAGCGACCGTTTCCTGGGGCCCAATATTGAGTGTGCAAGTCACCCCCTGCCATTTTATCCGTGTATATATAAAACATTGATTTGGCAGGGGTTCTTAAATAGTTCATGGTAACCAGTCCACATTAGCCACCCAAACCCATAGTCGAACTTTTTATTTTTCATCCTGCAATAGTGCTACACCAACCGGGGTTTGTCCTTGGGTGCACTTGCATAGTGCATACAGGGATAATTGTCAGTTGGTGCCGCGTTTCATAAAAATTTCCTTATGGGCCTCTGCGAGTTGGCTTCGGCCCCTCGTACGCCTTCTAAAAGACCGGGACCCCAAGGGCCCGAGATAAATAAAATAAATAATAATAAATCTTTATTTTGCCAAAAGAATAATAAACTTTGCAAGAAGGTACTTATTTTCTATGAATCTAAAAGATTAGATACCCAATTAGTAACTCAGTGCACAATAATAAATTTAGGTTGTCACAAAACTGATTCACCCAGACCCCCCCCCCCCCCCTACTAGTTATATACTTACTATATAATTAAATTAATCAACTTTTTTTTTCGTGAATTTTTCCCATGGCTTAGGTAATAGTTACGAGTAGGTACTCGTTTAGGTAATTCTGCTATTCGGGACGGAGACAAATCCAGACAAATCCAACAAATCAAAGATCATAAAACTCGGTGCAGCCGTTCTTGAGTTATAAATGGTGTAACTAACCCGACTTTGTTTTGTTTTTATAGATAGATACATAAGAACCACTTTTGAACGTAAAAATCTACAAAAAATAGAATTGATTTTACTCGCCCCTTCGAAATGGTAATTAATGGTAGGTCGGAGTTGTTGTTAACGAGCAGCTCGTGTTGAGTTGGTCGGGTTCTTCATAAATATCAAAGGCTTCCATACAAACAATAATATTCTTTAATTCGTTTCTGCATAGTTAGTTACTTTATAATCGATACGGTAGTTAGATAGACGAGACGGCTGTTGCTCGTGTCGAGTTGGTCGGGTTCTTTTTAAATATCAAAGGCATCCATACAAACAATAATATTCTTTAATTCGTTTCTGCATAGTTACTATGCAGAAACGATAGAAAAAAAGAAAAGCAAAGAAAGAAAGGAAAAAAAAAGAAAAGAGAAAAGCCAATTTATTTGAGTTTATATGTGTAATACTCATAGTATCTTAATATTGTAAAATTAAATTTATGGTTTTACCAACCTGCTTTCAGAGGCGCGTAACGCCAAGAAAAACCTAGATAATATATGTTTTAACTACCTAATTAGATATCTTTAACTAACTAGATATCTTTAGGTCAATAAACCAGTCTGAGGTTTCTATGTGTAACTACGGAATCGGTTTTGTACTTTTCGAGTAATTTAATATGTAGTTTTTAATTTTAAAAAATATTTTTTTCTCAATTACACTGAAATATCTTTTCAGCGGAAATTGATATAGTAACCTCAATATATTGGTAATTTTGTAAGGAATTTGGCAACATGCCTCGTGTCGTTTCAGCCGATAGACGTCCACTGCTGGACATAGGCCTCCCCCAATTTTGGGAGGGTTTGCCATAATCGCCACGCTTGGTAGGCGGGTTGGCGATCGCAGTCGATCGGTTGCCTCGTGTACCTGTTTATTTAACGATGTTTAGCCGTCAGAAACAATCTAAACATAGAATAAGTAGAATAGAATACTCTGTATTATGTACACCATATAAATTACAGACATTAATATAGAAACTCTACAAAGGGTGACACAATGGGCGGTCTTATCGCTAAAAGCGATCTTCATACATACTTAATTAAAATTAGAACAAATAAAACTTTAAATCAGAAAGCAATTGCGGTCCTCGTGGTCTGTATGTAAGCACGCATGCAAATTTGATGAATTCGTAGTCATCGACAAAGTACTTTATACCATCTAATACTTCAAATATAACCCCTGAAAAGACCCACAAACACTTTATGAAGACCTGGTGTTATTATTGCTACGTCAAGAAATCCCTTCCCGTCGAGACGTCAGGACATAGCCATCGGGTCAGCTGCATTCTTTAAGATACCCGGAACCTATCGGTGCAGGACGTCCAGGCCCGCCGCTAGCTGTTTAGTAGCCCGCGTGCAATACCGATTATGCCGCCCTACGACTACTTACGTTGAGTTTTGTCAAAAAAGGCTATTTAATGTTTTCTCACTATGGTGGGAAAAAAGATAAGAATCATAACGAAGATAAAACATTTATTTTAATTAGGTACATAGTTATTTTCGTATCTACAAAAATTTACCTCTTCTTGCCTTTACACGAGAGCAATGAATCCGGGTCACTTAAAGAATCCTAAAAATCTCGGAAACTAAAAATGCTAGGTTAATGCAATAAATTGTATTTAATAGACAATGTAATACTCCTTAAATGAAGGTATTAAAACTTCTTAGTTATTGTAAAGTTATATCATAAAAAAATCAAATTTGGAAAAGGGCCACTTTCGAAGATGGAACTACGAAATTACAGCATTTGGTTTTGCTTTTTTTTGTAATCTGTCATTTATGTGGGTACATAAACCATGTTGATAGTGCTCTATGTTCATTATTCAAGCTGAAATTATGTCGCTTACGCCTGAAGAATGCACCAGAATACTTACAATGCTGGAAACCGGCCGGAGTCACGCGATACAGCCAGGACTGTCGATGTGTCGCTGTCAACAGTACAAAGAGTTCTCCGACGTTACGAAGAAACTGGTTCTAACCTACGCAGACCAGGAACGGGCAGAACCAGGTGTACCACAGCACGAGAAGACCGATACTTGGTGAACACCATGCTTCGAAATCGCTTTCTCACAGGAACTGAACTCACAAATCAGTTTCGACGCCTCGGAGGAAGTAACCCAAGTGCATGGACAGTAAGACGTCGGCTTGCTGAATCTAACTTAAAACCCCTTAGACCTGCAAACGGCCCTAAACTGGAGCGTAGGCATCGTATTTCAAGACTAAGATATGCCCAGAGCCACGTAAATTGGAGTATTGAAGATTGGTCAAAAGTTATGTTCTCCGACGAATCAAAATTTATGCTCTACAAGCACGATGGAAGACACAGAGTGTATCGAAGACCAGGGGAAAGATTCAAGCAAGCATGCATCGAAGAAAAAGTAGCCTACGGTGGTGGGTCTGTACTTGTGTGGGCCGGAATTTCTTCTGAAAGTCGCACAGAGCTGGTGATCATAGAAAACGGCTCTTTAACTAGCGTAAGATATGTGGAAGAAATCCTCAATGATCACGTTGGTCCATTTATGGTCAATTTAGGTGAGGATGCTATATTTATGCATGACAATGCCCGACCTCATACAGGTAGGATTGTGAATGACTACCTTCAAGAGATGAACATTACTCGTATGGAGTGGCCAGCGCGCAGCCCGGATATCAACCCGATCGAGCATGCTTGGGACGAGCTAGGCAGATGCGTAAAACAACGAAACCCTCCCCCAATCACACTTCGTGAGCTCAAAATTGCTCTCACAGAGGAATGGGAGAATATTCCCCAAAATCGTATAAGGAACTTGGTGTACAGCATGCCAAACCGCGTAAACGCAGTAATGGAAGCACGAGGAGGCAATACGAAGTATTAAAATTCAAGAAAATCGTAATAAAGTTCAAAAATATCATGTTTCCTATTTTTGTTTTAAGGAGAGATCAGCAGTTTTTTTCTTTATGTAATTTTGTGTTAATAAAATGTATGGTGTCTCATATTTTTTTTACTTTCATTTAAGGAGTATTACATTGTCTATTAAATACAATTTATTGCATTAACCTATCATTTTTAGTTTCCGAGATTTTTAACATTCTTTAAGTGACCCGGATTCATTGCTCTCGAGTGTATTTGCGAAATCTTGAATCAACTTTCTTGTATCCAAGCTGTCTAAGATTTCATGTTCATTTGAAACTATAGCTAAATAACTTAGTCTTTGCTGAAGCATTGCTGATCTTAACTAGTTTTTAACAGGTAATTTTCAATTTTGAAAAGGATCATTCACCAGATGCAGCTGAAACCGGCAGTGTAAATAATATTCTTAGCGCTACTGCTGTGTTCGGAAAGGTTGACATTAAGTCATTCGTAAAAAGAGCCTCTCACCGAGAGGAGGCCTGTGTCCCAGCAGTGGGAACATTATAGGCTGATTATGTTATGTAAAAAGACATTGTAATAGGGTTTGTGGATCATTAGACTGGTTTTCTGCAAAATGCAACTTTAATGCAATGATTTCATTAAACAAATCAATACCGTTAAGTCCGTCAATATCTGATTCACTACATGAATCATCTTTAAGCTTCAGATTTAAATCTTTACAATATTAAATTAACTCATCATTGAAGTAATTAAATAAATTATTGCTAAAAAAGCCAAATACATCGGTAAATGTTTTTAACTCCCCGAATCTATCCTATAAAGATGTTATTGTCTAATCTAGGACTCTAAAATAAAACTCTACTCTATATTTGATTTGGGGTCTACTAAAACTTCATCATTGTGTTCATATTGAAATTGTGTTGGTTTTCTTCTTGGACGAATTGTATTTATTGGTGGGAAATCTGTTTCTACATTGAGCTCGTGAGCCACTTTGGAAGCTTCTGCAATCTGAAATGGGAACATGGGACGTAAAATGCGCGGTTATTGACTTCCAAATATTTTTTTTTTTTAATTTATTGTGTTTTTCACGCATATTAGAACCATTATCATAACCTTGACCACGTAAGTTTTTAAATTTGAGATTTAATTGTGAAAATAAATCTAAAACAAAATTTAATAGACTTTCACCTGTGGAGCTGGTGCGCGCCGCCCGCCAGTCGGGTTTTTTTTCCTTGCAATGACATTTCTTATTCTGTAGGTGGGGTGGGTATTATGACAATGATTTTGAATATTACGTGATGAGTCGCTCGATTTGCCGTCCCCCTGGACGTGCCACCCGCGTGCGGTGCACGCCTTGCACGCCCGCTTACGGCGGGCCTGAGGACGTCAGCGCCATCTGGGCTTGGAAGAATTCTATCCTCTTTTTTTTTTCGCCCTGGAATAATCATACTTACACTTACACACTTCGCGTCCAGCGATCTTGTCCGTTCGGCACACCTTCACTAAAACCAGTTTATAAACAACACAGAGGACATGTGTATGTTTTTCACATTTAGGTATATGTACGTTTCCTATTTTTCAGCATGTTCCCCAATAAACAAACAAGCGGATGACAAAGTAGTATGGCACAATATCTTCACGTCATTCATGGCAGTTGTTACAAAGTTTGCGATACTAAACTTAGCCCATAACTTTCGGTAACAAAGACTTGGGAAGCTGACGTCGCTAGCAAACTTTTAAATAACATAGTGACGGAATACCTAATCCAGTTATTCATTCATATTGTTACTACGTGGTTGGATTAGACTGCCGAAGTTTGAAGTGCTTCTTCCTGATCCTTCATAAACTAATATCATGATTTAGCTTGTTTCTTGAGCACGAGCTAAGTAGTGGGAGCATTATCAACTAGGTATTCTGTACCTAACGGCACGGATACTTTCCGGAAATTATGAAAAATAATAGGAAAATTATTTTAGGTAGGTATCTAATCCTATAAAAGGCGGCGGATTTATTTCATATGTTAAATTAAGTATTTAAGTTCTGAAAATACTAGCTTGTTTTCATATATTACAAACGCAGTTTGTAACTTACCTACACGAAATAAATATCAATTTAAACGAACTGTGACAATGAATGCCATTACAAACAATGTAAATATTTTCCAAGGAATAAAATAACCGCAAAACAGAAACCGACGTTTAATTTACACAAAAAAACAAAAACGGTTAAAGGGTTAACACAACCCTCAACTTTTTTAAATAAAAAATAGTTAGCCGAACTCAAACAAAACAACTTTCCCACTTTGTAATGAACAAAGGGGAGGCCAGTCATTGTTTTCATATAATCGGCAAATATCAGTACCTAGATGTAAATCATACGGACGGAGGAAATATTCTCAATGAACGGGGGGAATGGAGGATGAAACCTGAGTGCGAGTGTGACTGACGCCACTCGAAGCTCGAGATTTGCTGAGATTTCAATATGCCAGCCTCCGTCGCATCACTAGGACGATATTACAACCAAGGCAATTTACGGTACTTTTTGTACGCAGTGCAAAAATCGCGTGATGTAGTTCTCGTATTAAATTACACCTTCGAGTGGCCGAGGTATATTGAAGAATTCATAATTATGACAAAAAAAAATAAGTTTATGAAAATGGGAATTTGCACGCATGGTTTTGTAACCATCTATTGTATATGGCACCTAAGTTATCACGCTTTTTAGGGTTCCGTACCAAAATGGTAAAAAGGAACCCTTATTGTGCGACTAAGTCTGTCTGCCTGTCTGTCAAGAACTACTAATGCTATCAACTTGAAATTAAGAATAGTTTTAGATGACGTTTGCCCAACTATTTTGCAAATAAGAAAGATTTTTTTTTTGCAACAGAGACTGTAGGGGTTCTGAAAAATTCGAAGTAGGGCTACTAAACATGTGGGCTATCATATGAAGGACGCAGTTTGCACATTCTCAAACACTTTTTTCTTTTTAGTATTCCGTACCACAATCTTAGAAAAGAACCCTTATTTTATAGGCCGCATAGTTTTCGATTTATGATGAAAAATGTAATAAAAAAAATACCGTACCCCCCTTTAACTCCGAAGTTTGCATAGAGAAAATTCTGAAAGTATTCTATGTGATAGAAATTTATGTAAAGATTACAGGAAAAATAAAACGATGTCTCTAAATAACACACTTTTTCTGAAATCATCAACAAAAGTTACATTAGTTCCACTATCGGTCAAGAGTTGGCGCTGATCTAAAACTGCAATATATTACACCGCAGCGTGCAGTGTTAAAATTCTCTGACGAATATAGGCCTCACCGATGAAAATTTAAAAACATATACGGAACCGGAACCTTCGGTGCGCGAGTCCGACTCGCTCTTGCCCGGTTTTTACACCTGTAAACAAACAAAACACTCGTAGCCGACCAAATAACATGAATGATCAACATTCGGATAAAAATATATCCCTACTGCAGTGATAGTCGTAACTTCTGAGTCCCGCCTTATTTAATGTAATCCAAGATAAACCTACCAATAAACGTAGAGGTCTGTTGTGGAGAATCCACGAGATATAGGTCCGCTCCTTAGAGAGTAATCATGAAGAAAGGTTGGCCTCAGGGCGTTCTTAAGCCGCTCACAATCAAATTTAGCTGCATCGCGGCCGGGTTAATCGAGGATGAGGTAAATTGGCCCGGATACACTGATGGGAAAATCTCCCTTCATTTTCCAAGGTTGAATGATAATGTAATTAAACATCTTTATGATGTTGCTGCAACGACAGTATAAATCTTCGCGTATATTTTATTGCTGACATTTAATTGCTTTCTTCTATTTATTATTTATTCAGATAACAGGTCCATTGGGTTAGTAACAATAGTTTATATCTATGTTAGTACTTAACTTAACTTACACAGACAATGTATAGGTGACAAGCAAAGAGATTTAAGATAGGTACAATAGAGGGGCCATGCAAAGAAATGTCTTAGAAAAACTGTGATCCCATGTCTCAGTGCCGCCATCTAGTAAGATATAGCATAATTAGAGCGGCAATTTATTCAATTAGGTTCAGCTATCGCCCGGTAGATGGCCAGTGTGGCCAGTGTTGCCAGATACGATTTTCAATTCATCGATTAAAAATCGGATCGGTGGTGCCTGAAAAATCTAATATAAATCAAATCAGTTAGATAAATATCGAAAACTAAACAAATTAGGCAAAAATTGACTCAGGCAGAAAAAATATTCTAAGTACAATTTTATTCGCTACTATTCATTGTCCGTGTCACCGTCTATGACAACGTATCAGTTTCAGTGTGTGTTGTAAGTAGTTATTTACATTTTAAAACCGAACTATTATGCTTTTGTGTTTTATATTGCTTTTTGTGTAAAGTAGACCTTTTTTGCAATTGTCGGTTGCGTTTCGTTTTTTGCAAAATTATTTTTTTACACTTTTGTTTGCAAATATTTGTAAATCTTATATCGATATACGTATATCCGAGGCGAGGTCCAAAGTCCGTAGATCTATGGATAAATCCGTAGGTAGGCAATGCGGGGTGACACTAAGTACAAACTATAAAACCTGTAGTAGGGATTTTACCATATAGATTCAAACGTATCGATAATATTGAAAAAAGTTAGTAAGACAATTTTTTCGCATTTGAATAGATTGAAATAAGTGCCAAAAAATTAGGAAAGCAATAAAATTATCCATAGTTTCAATGTTTACAAATGATTTATTTAAAAAAAAATATTTTTTCATACAAATTACTAAATTATCGTTATTATCTTTATATGTGTGTGGTATAGTTAATTCTTCAAAAGACCATTTCAGTATGAGACCATACTGAAATGGTCTTTTGAAGAATTAACTACTTGACATGATCTGACCACGATTATATCTGGACCTCTTGAGTTTGTTTTGGCCTTTCTTCTCTGATTGGTCAGATAGGAAACGCCGACCTCATCTAGTTTTTAAAATATGATTGACGTATAAAAGTGTCTGTACAGACACCAGCACATCAAGCTTAGTTTTTAATTCTTCTAATATTACTACCCTCTTTTATAAAATCAATTAAACATGGATCGATTTTAAACTGAATGTTACTTGAATGAATCGATTATTTTGTCACACCACTATATTAATTTAGTTAAAAAGTGGTAACACTTAAGCTGTCATTTAACCCAACTATAGTAAAGTTACTCAGCAATAGATGGCGTTTAATACAAAATAAACAAATTTTCTAGATCTTTTTATGAAAATTATTTAATTCTAATTACTGAGTAAATATAGATTATACATACGAAAATAAACTGAATTTAGGTCCAGTTGTTTTACCATAACGAGACTTGCAGTAACGTAATGCGCAACTCGGCATATTTCCATACAAAATATTTTTCTTTTGTTGGACACGAATGCGTCAATGCGACTTGACGCGCAGGCGTACCATACTAGACTGAGAGACTTGTTACGCCTAGGCCACAAGTACCGGGACACTGTTTTGTTCGCAATGTCCCGTCTATTGTAAATACTTTAAATGTCTTTGGTGACAAGTGACCTCACCAACGGGCTGTCATGTCTCCCGGCTGTAGCGCGTAGAATGCTGCTGGGGCTGCCACGGAGTCTGTTTAGCAACGAGGCCGCTCTCTTAGCCGTACAGCATTGAAGCAGTCGGTACGTGCCTCAGCGAATATAGATGACGCGCTACAGAACCGAGGCAGACGCAACAGCACTCTAAATGCGTTGTTATACTGGATCCGCAGAGTATTGTAGCCCTTTTGGGTGTAGCTGAACCACAGGCTCCCCCAGGTGACATGCAATATGCTTTAAATAGCGTTATTTTGACCGCTGCTGTACATCGGAAGAACCGGCGGGCCAGCATATTAGCCCGAATTGACAATGCTCTGCGCTCCCTCTCCATATCTGCATCGTCCTTCAAATCATCAGTCACCAAGTGGCCCAGGTATTTAAAAGAGCACACTCTGTGCAACTCCACACACAGTAACACAGGAGGGTCGGTGGAGGGACACTTGGTATTGGACTTGAATACCATATATTTTGACTTGCCTTCGTTGCATGCCATGTGAAGCAGCGTATGACTCGCAAATATCGAGAAGCTTACGGAGCTTATTTCTGTGAAGTCCCTATTCAATTCTGAGAAATGTATGCCACCTGTTAAGTCAGTTTGTTAAAATTCATTTTATTTTAACTTTATGTACAATTTACATACATAATAAAAGCTTGTGAATGGGTAGTTGAGACCGCGAAATTCAAATTTTCTTACGATTTGCAATTAGCAGATCAGTGTCAGGTTGTATCTTGATCAAAATATGATTCGACAGCCGCAAACGAGTCGATAGCCGGGCTCTTCACAAAATATGTATTTAAATCCAATTGCAAAATTTCATCGCGGATTGCACAATTACACTCCTATTCAAAATTTACGAAACCTATAAGTTTTTATTAAGTATATTTAATTCATACAAGTAGAGCATGGATACCGCTAATTTTTTACCGTATTTTAAAACCGGGGTTGAAATTTATTAAACCGATATTTCTTTTATTTGTGATTTCTTATGTTTCTATTTTTTGAGTTGTGATTAGAACAATTTTTTTTATTTAGAACAAGCAAGCACTTTCCGTAATATTTTTCTTAAGACTTCGCTTTATAAATTACTACAGCTGTAATTTATTTAATGAATGTTGCTTCTCAGTTTTACATCAATGTTTAATCTCAAGTATGTAGTATTGCTATGAAACCCAATACCGCATAGCCGTGCATACAATTAAGGTCGGATATAATGGTCAAGTTCAATTGTTTGAATTCTACGTCTCAGAAACTATAACGACCGTAACCGGCTCGTGTCCACGTGCCTCCAAGAACTATACACTCATACCTGACCTGTATGAGAACAGATGACGTTGTCAAACGGAGTGTAACCTACAAGAAAGGTCTCGCCCAAGGTGACACAACCAATGAAAATTTAATGCAAGGTCGCCTCAGTGCTCACCTAGCCACAATCAACTTGTCAGTTTTGAAATATGATGATGTGTCCCCGCCCTTGCCTCGTTAGACTCCCTCCTGCAAGTAAAAACTCTATTCAGCCAGTTTAGAACATTAACATTTAGACGACGGTCATAAACTGAAAAGACACTCCACAAAGATGTCGTACTACACCAGTAACAGTTTATTTCCAACGACTGTACCCATACCGAATGGGTTTCCTGTTCAAATGAATGAAAGGCCGAAAAATAAGATCATATTTTTGGATGTTACGCCTGTTCGGTCGCCGGTGATACCCATTGCGTCAAATGCCGTAGCTCCAAAAAGAAAGAACTTTGTAGAACCAATAATCTCTAATGATATAATCTATGAGAACATCAAGCCAGTGTTTACCATACTGAGAATAATGGGAGTTCTGCCGATAACGAGACCGACGGCGTGTGTCAACCAGTACCAGATAGCATCGTCTTCGATGCTGTACTCCATCCTCGTGTTCTGTTCCCTGGTCAGCTACGTACTGTACCTGTCGCTGCACAAAGTCCAGATCTTACGAACTGCGGAAGGCAAATTCGAGGAAGCTGTAATTGAATATCTGTTTACAGTATATTTATTCCCGATGATCGTGGTCCCGATCTTATGGTACGAAACTAGAAAAATTGCTAATGTTCTCAACGGATGGGTGCAGTTTGAGGTAATTTTTTTAATAATAACTGCACTTCAAACGAGTGTGCCGTGCTTTATAATAACTTTTGTGGTGATAGTAACATGTTTCGTTTACGTATCGGTCTGCCTACCAAGGCACCAGGGCGCCTAGGGCCTTCGCGCCCAGAGTCCCCATATTATATGTACCTAACTCGAAAATTAGGTCTCACTCTGTTATTTGATAACATATCTAATCATTTACAACGATCCAGATGGTCTACAAGCAGCTATCAGGTCGTACGCTCCCAGTGAAGCTATACAAGAAAGCTTTAGCCATGGCTGTCATCATACCGATCCTATCAACTACGACGGTCATCGTGACGCACGTCACTATGGTCCACTTCAAGCTCTTGCAGCTGGTGCCCTATGTGTTCCTGGAGATTCTGACCTACATGCTCGGCGGCTACTGGTATCTGCTCTGCGAGACGCTGAGCATCTGTGCTAATATCTTGGCTGAGGATTTTCAAAGCGTAAGTTAACTATTTCATTAGCTCAAATTACATACATCAATTAATGATAATTAATGACTTCTCGAACTGATCGAAGTAAAAATGGGAGAAAAGATAATGGTAAGATTTCCTATTTGACTGTCTCTCTAGATTTGCGGCTTCAAATCTTTAGAATCTTTAGATCGGTCCTTGGGTACAACACGATGTAATAAATTTACAACATCTCAGGGCTAGTTGTCCCAGACTATGCGACCATCTCTCTAATGTTCCATTTTTTTCAGGCTCTTCGCCACATCGGCCCAGCAGGCAAAGTCGCCGAGTACCGTGCCCTTTGGTTATGTTTGAGCAAGCTCTCTCGAGACACGGGCAATGCCAACTGCTACACGTTTACCTTCGTCAACCTATACCTCTTCCTGATCATCACCCTCTCTATTTACGGGTTGCTCAGTCAGATCTCTGAGGGATTCGGTATCAAGGACATTGGTCTTGCATTGACGGCGTTGTGCAGCATCTTTCTGCTGTTCTTTATTTGCGATGAAGCTCATTACGCTTCTCATAATGTAAGTAACTAGTTAACTACCTACATATATCAAGGCGCCCCTCAAACTTCGTTCAAGGCGTTCGTGGTGCGCGTACCGAACTGCCCGTCGTCTTACATGGAAGAAGACTTCTGGCCGCGGGATTTGGTGTTCCGTCGCATCCGCGGACAAGTACCGAACCAGACTATCCGCGGACAAGTCTACACCAGATACAAAGGGTCTTGTTTTTTTAACGAATGTTTTAATATGCTAGTGTTTCTACATTTTGTCTCCGCACAGGTGCGAACAAATTTCCAAAAGAAGCTGCTGATGGTGGAACTATCCTGGATGAACACGGACGCTCAAACTGAAGTGAACATGTTTCTGCGAGCTACCGAGATGAACCCCTCACAAATTAGCCTCGGAGGATTCTTTAATGTCAATAGGACTCTTTTCAAATCAGTACGTAACACTGTTGAAAATTATATATTTTTATTATTCTTTTCAATAAGTTGGTATTCAGACTGTCCTCTTGGTCGCGTGGTCGCAAGCTAGACTTCTGAGCGTGGGTTCTTGGGTTCGATTCTCGGGTCGGGCAAAGTGATATTGGGTTTTCCGTCCCCCGTACCTCGGAGAGCACGTTAAGCCCATCGAACTTATAAGAGTGAGGGAAGAGTGAGTGCACCTGTGTGTGCGCACACACTTGTGCACTATAATATCTTCCGCGCCGAAGACTGGTCTCCGCTGAGATTTCGCCAACGACGAATTTTTTTCTGGAGGACTATTATTGAGATTAAATTGAAACTGCTGATTGGAAACGAGTAGACAAATTATAGATAAGTAGGTACTAATAATAAATTCTTAAGCCTTGGAAACGAAATAGCCTCATAAATAGACCGGGATATGTTTAATGTAATTACTTTCCTTTCGAAGCCTTTCATTTTGTTACGATTTCAAAATAACTCTGCTTCACTTAAATTAAGTAGGTAGGTACCTACTTTATTCTATGAAACATTGTGACATTGTGGTTCATGTTCACGGTCTACCATAACGCGGTTCAAGAGCTCTAGAGCTCCAAGGGCATAAGCCAACGCTCTAGAAACCTTGTAGCTTGCACTTCTGAACGGCTCGTTTGTGTCCTCTCTCTCGATCAATTCAATTACGGCTAGTTTACCTATTGAACACGATATTTTTAATCCCGTTTTTTTCTACGTAGGTCTCGTGTCATTAGACAAGTTTTAAAACAAATATTTCTGTTACAGTTGCTGGCAACCATGGTGACATACCTAGTAGTACTGTTACAATTCCAAATCAGTATTCCCGACGAGTCCCAGGGCCAATTAGATGAAGATGAGAGAGCGCCTTTCAACATCACCAGTGCAACAACCGAAGCTATGACCACAACCACTACTGTCATGACAACAATTCTTACCACGCTTGCAAAAAAGAAGAGGAAGCATTAAAATTAATTAAGGACTTATTTAAAATTAACTTAACTTATATGAAACAAAATTTCGTTTTGGTTTCTTAGAATAAATTATCCTAGCTTTATGAATAGTTACATCGAGTTGCTTCATAACACATTGCTCTGAATCAATAACTTATATTAATATGCTATTATGACGTAGAAAATACGCAGTGTCTTCTTGGCTTTAATATTTTGCTGAATAAGTTGCATTTTATCCTCAGCTAATCAACTGTAGGTATCACATGGGTATCACAATAAAAGTACCTAGGTATATACAATTTTTGTTTCACATAATTATGTTTTAACCAAAATGACTTTTAAAATAGATTTTTACTAATTAGGGACACTCCATGCTTGTTTAAGGTATGATTCAGATCTCGGCAGCACGCAGCAGTGCTGCCTCGACAGTGCGGCCGCAGCACTACTTGTCGTGTATGTGACGCAGCAATGTCACGCAGCATTGCTGCCGTGCTCGGAATCGGAATGTAATCTTTACTGTCTGTATCGTAGTCTGAAACTGACTGCACTGCTGATAAACTCTAATCTGAAACCCTTACAAAAACCAAATAAAACACAAAGGGGTGTGCTCAGAGTAGGCTGCTTTATAATATCATTGTAGGAGTCAATGGTTGCATAAGCCCCGTACGTTGATATTGTGATGGAACCTTGTCACAATAACAGCTGCGTGACGTCATTTTGACGTCATGCACCGCACATACACGTAAGCGCTGAACGGTACTGACAGTTCGACTACGTCACTAAGATGGCCGCCAGTCGCAATATCAACGTGCGGGGCTTATAGGCACCGTACACTATCACTTTGTTAATGTTAGTTTAGTTATGGAGCACACAGAAAGAACCACAGTTGAGTTTAAAGTTAAGAAGGTATATTAAAATATAGAAGGTTAACAAGTTAAAGTGGTAGCGATTCCTACCCTTGACAAGTAGTTAATTCCACAGTTATTGTCTGACTCGATGTGCATTGCTTAAAAACGTTCCAATTATAGCAAAATATTTGTGACGCACGACACCCAAGTAGGTTGCTGCGTTCGCAAAGTAAATGTACGGTTGATGAGACCGTACAATCCTACCCTTTGGTCTTTAGATGATAAATGAAGTAGGTATTTAATTTTCGTAAATAGGTTTGTATGTAGGAGCAGCTAGTGGTGGCCAAGTGGTAACGGCCGCGACTTACGAGTTGTAGGTCCTAGGTTCGAACCCAGACAGGAGCTATACTTTGTGTAAATTATTTCATCACCCTGCTCTCAAAACGGTGAAGGAAACCGGCATGTCCTAGAATCAAAAATTCGAAGACATGTGACATCTGCCAATCCACACTGGACCCGCGTGGTGGATTACGGCCCACTCCCTCTCACCGAGAGGAGGCCTGTGTCCCAACAGACGGAACATTATAGGCTGATTATGGTATGGTATGATGGTATGGTAGGTATCCAAACACTTTTACACGCCAATCATATTTTTTTAATTAGACTAAGCGCTGATTTTTCCATCGCCAGATATCTTTTATTCGAAGAATAAAATTGACGTTTGACAGTTTTTGTATGAAATACCTAACTGTCAAAATTTCAAAATTATAAACTTGACCGTTAGTAGAAGCTTACAAGTATTGAGATAGGCGACTTCATTTCCCGCTTTAGCAGACCTCTCTTTCTACCCTGTAGTCTGTCTCTTTCGCACACACCTCCCCTCAAACCAGGCGCGCGAGGTAACTGGTGATCCGAGCTTGTTCGTCATTGGCGTGATATTTCCCGCGCAGTTCACTTGTGCTAAGACTAATATTTTATTATCTGATTCCAAGGAAGAACATAATCACGTAAGTGCACAAGTGATTTTATATTAAACGATGTTATCGTTCGTTTTTTAAAAATGTTTTAACACGTTCCAGCGCGGTATAGACACGGCTAATAGCCGTCATTTTAACAATAAAACTTGATTGTGTCTCGTTTAATTACTGTGCGCGAACCTGTTAAAAATCTTTCATAATTTTCTACCCTCAGTATTTATTTTTAAGTATATGAATTCCTTTTAGAGATTGTGTCTTACTTAGGTTTTATTATATCCTTTTAAGGTAGTGTACCTAAACCTAGGAGCGCTTAACATGGGGTCCGATGTCCAAGATAAACCAGTAGCAACCGCTAGCGGATCGGGTACCAAACCGCAGAAATGTAAATCGCGTTTACGTGAACGGCAATCATCATTATCGAGCAGTAGTAGTAGTAGCATCTCGACATCATCATCTAGCTCCTCAAATCAAGGTTCAAAGAAAAGGAATTCTAAGCGCCGTCGACGGCATCGGTCTAAAAAAAAAAAACAAAGGCGTGACCGTCATCTTATTGATAAATTATCGAAGGATTTAGAAAAGTTACAAAACACCAGTTCAGAGTTATGAATACCCTCCTATTTATAATTGTAATAGTGATAATGTTTCCATTGTAAGCCGAGATGTAGATAACGAGCTTTATAACGAATATTGCGCCTCGCAGGCGTCACCAATACAGAATTCTGAGCATCCGGTAGTTGTACCGGATTTATCTTTTGATATTGAAACAAGTTAAAAGACCCCGCGGTTCCAAAAACTCCAGCAAATTATTTAAACATGTTGGACGAAGTTCAGTGTTTTGGGCAAAACACAAAAATTATATAACCATTCACCGGGATTTACGGAAATGGAATCAAACGAGGAGGTAAAGGCGTATGATAATATACGCCACCTGGCCTATTCTGATAAATCTTACGCAGCTATTACATTCAGCATTTTGAAGCAAAAAGAGGTTTTAATAAGTAGTTTACGTAACTTAATTGCATGGTCTCAAACGCCAGATGCTATTCTTACTGATTTAAAAAATAAAATTAATCAAATCTTTCTAAAAGGAGAATTCCAGAAAGTTTCTCAAGACCTCTTACAAATGGCTTGTGGTCACAGAGCAGAGACTATAGAAATGAGAAGGGACGGTATCCTTAAGTACATTAGAGATCCTTTGGTAAAAACGGCTGTAAATAAAATCCCTCCTTCAAATACACATATTTTCAATTCGGAAGCTCTCACATCGGCCCTTGAAAAAGCAGGCGGTGTTAGGAAGGCATTCTGGCCAGTGAACAAGCCTAGCAGCGGGAATGCTTCGCGAGCAAAACCCATTAATTCTGCTACCCGTTTCCCCTCGCAGGGGCAAGTACGTAATGTGCCATCGCATAGTCACAGTTACCCAAGCTATTGCTATGATGTATCAAGCAATATGCATGGCCCTCACACTCAGCCCTCGCAGGGTAATTATCAAGGCTATCATAACTACAACACGAAAGCACAAAACACTGCTGGCCCAGACCAACGCAGTGGTAACTCTAACAATAGGAGTTCTAATAATAATTTTCGATCTCGCGGATCGCGACACTCTCAAAGAGGTCAGAAACGCTGCTCGTCGCCTTCGGGCTACAGAGGCTATAAAAGACAGAGACAATGACTCGCAACCTTTCCTAGCCGGACAGTTAGCACATTTTGTCAACCAGTGGAAGCAAATGGGAGCCCCTTCCTTTATATTACGGATAATAACAGGGTATCGCATACCCTTTCGGCAAAGACCTTCTTTGATAACACCGGATCTAAAAGGCGGTCGCCATCGCACCTTAGAGTCAGAGGAGATGTCTTCACTCATTCGTCAAATGAAACAACAAGGCGTGCTGAAGGTAGCACCTCTCACTCCGAGCTTCGTGTCCTCTCTATTCTTGGTACCAAAAAGCGATGGATCATACCGACCCGTACTCAACCTACGGTTGCTCAACCACTATGTGCTAACAGAACGGTTTCGATTAATAAACATGTTCCGCGTCCCGGACTTTCTCCAATCTCAGGATTGGATGTGCAAGGTCGACCTTTCACAAGCGTACTTCAATCTGCCGATAGCAGAGTCACACAGGCGATTTCTACGTCTCCTTTACAGGGACGAGGTACTGGAAATGACATGCCTTCCGTTCGGGCTAAGTACAGCCCCAAAAATTTTCGCTTGTCTTACAAATTGGATTGCTCAAATTCTTCGAGAAAAAGGTCTGAGAATAATAGTTTATTTAGACGATTTTTTGCTAACACATCAAGACCCAAAGGTATTAGTCCAGCATGTGGATCTGCTATTGGAGACGCTAGTAATCCTCGGATTCCAAGTGAATTACGGAAAGTCTGTCCTTGTTCCGCAAAAATCTGTAACATATCTCGGAATTGTTTGGCATCCTTGGACAAATCACAAGCAACTACCAGCGGAAAAGTCATCTGCCGTAGTCAAAAAAGTCACACATGCTTTGATGACAGGCAAAATGTCCCTAAAAGAATTACAAAGCCTGGTAGGCCTTTGCAAGCTTTGCGGTCCCCCGAGGCAGGTTAAACCACCGGTCTACTCTGAAGTTCCTAAACTCTCTGCCCAAGTACACAGCCCCATCAACCGGATATGTGCTACCTCGCTCGGTGTTAGACGAGATGCAATGGTGGCTTCAACATTGCCATCTTTCATCCCCACTTCATATTCCACCTCCGACACATTACTTAACTACGGACGCTTCGGACATAGCATGGGGAGGGCAACTCGACAACCAGACCATGTCAGGTGTTTGGAACACAGAGGAACGATTTTTACACAGCAACGTAAAGGAGTTGTTAGCCATTCTGAGAGCCCTAGAGCTACAAGCGACAAACATAGCGGGAGGATCAGTTCTCATTCAATCGGACAACCGATCTGTAGTAGCCTATCTTCGCAATGAGGGCGGGACCAAGTCCCAGTTACTCATGAAGGTCACATACAAAATTCTACGGATCCTGGACCATCATCAAATTCTATTCAAAATTTATTATATACCCGGGAGATTCAACAATCACGCGGATTGTTTATCCAGACACCGGCGGACCCCAGAGTGGCACTTAACATCGAGTTGCACAGAGATGATCTTTGCAAAAATGGGAATACCAATGATCGACCTGTTTGCATCCGAGACCGCAAGAGTAGTAGCGAATTATGCAACCCTAGACTTGAACGATCACGAAGCGATGATTCACGATGCTTTCAGCACAACTTGGAATTTCCCTCTGGCATGGATATTCCCACCACCATTTCTTATTCCCAGAGTATTGATGCACCTCAATCAAGCAACAGGTCTGTACCTCATTGTAGTCCCACGTTGGGAGAAGGTATTCTGGCGGGCGGACCTGAAATCACGGGCAATCGCAGCCCCTTTCACCTTAACGAATCTGAAACGATTCCTGGTCGACACGTCGACGGGGTTACCACCCCCGAAAGTCGAGAACATGGTTCTAGAGGTCTGGAAATGTGGAGGTGGGAGGACAAAATAAAAACATGGGATTCTGGTCAGGTATCCTTACTTAAATCGGCGTGGCGTTCTTCGACGTGGAAAACTTACAAGGCACCATGGAATCGTTGGGTGTCATGGACAAAACAGAATAACATAGATCCAATGCATCCTGATGCATCCCATTTAGCACAATTTTTAGCCGACCTATATATTAAATTTAAGTTTTCCTATAACACAATCGTCCTTCACAAATCAGTAGTTTCCATTCTCTGTAATACAGAACTGTCTGGTAAATTAGGTGAAAATGTTCTTGTAAAACATATTATAAAAGCAATATCTTTAAAAAATCCAATTACTCTAAAACCACATATCTGGGACATTAACATACTGACCAATTTTATGAGTAATTACTCGGTAGACAGTACAAACACTTTCCAAACTGTTCGACATACTGTAGCATTGTTGTGCCTTTGTTCGGGTCGCAGGATCTCCGCTAGGAGTATAGTGTTCTGTGCGCAGGATTCACGACTTGACCCTTTTGGGAGTTGACAGAGATCAATGCATAATCAAGAATGACCTAATTACTTTCTGGCCTCAATTTGGGTCCAAGACAGACTGTAGAGATCAAGAGATTATAGACAATCAGGGTGGAGTCTCATGGCTAACACTCAAAATCAAAATTTAAATCCTGTATTTTGGGTCAATCAAACTATAGCCACTCTAAATGAAAGACGTAGGAGCTCTGGTACATCAAATTTATTTATAACGTTGTGAGGTCCACCATCACCTGCTTCCAGGACGGTCATTGCAGGTTGGTTCAAATCGCTTCTGAAGGCAGCAGGTATATCTGCAACGCCGGGAAGTGTGCGTTCGGCTGTAGCCTCTAGAAGTTGGATAGACAATTTCCCCCTGGATGATATTTTAGAGAAAGGGAATTGGAAATCTGTAAAAACTTTTCAAAAATTCTATCGTCGAGAGGTAATGGTTTCCTCAAGTAACAGTGATCCTAACACGGATATTTCTACACTTTTTGTTCCGGTTCGTTGATTGTGACACTAGCTAGATACTTCATTATTGCTATATTAAACATTAGTGAATGACATTCAGTTGCTTATAAAATGATGATTTATCGTTTAATTATAATTGTCGATTAATTATAAAATTGTCTACATTTATAAGTTTATCATATGATAATTTAATTAATTATTTAAAAATAGAAGTCTCTTTCTTTACACACTGCCTTTCATTTTATTTTACCTATTTTTATACACACCTACTACTTTCATGGTAGTTTATTGATACATATTATACTCAATCACATTGGCGTTTTTCCTCATCACCAGGCGATAACAAACAGGTCTCAATACTTGTAAGCTTCTACTAACGGTCAAGTTTATAATAGAAGCGTTTTACCTGAAATAAAACGATTATTATATACTTACCTTAGTAGAAGCTTACTTTTAATCTCTGCCTGGTGGTATTTCGACACAATGACGAACAAGCTCGGATCACCAGTCACCAGTTACCTCGCGCGCCTGGTTGGAGGGGAGGTGTGTGCGAAAGAGACAGACTACAGGGTAGAAAGAGAGGTCTGCTAAAGCGGGAAATGAAGTCGCCTATCTCAATACTTGTAAGCTTCTACTAAGGTAAGTATATAATAATCGTTTTATTTCAGGTAAAACGCTTCTATTATTCCTTGAATAAAGTTATCAGATGATTGAAAAATCAGCCCTTAGTCGGCATTTCCTACCTGACTAATCTGAGAAGAAAGGCCGAAACAAACTCAGAGGTCACAGTCTCTTTCAAAGTCCAGACATAATCTTGGTCAGATCATGTGAAGACCATGTAAGTAGATTGGTGTTTCAAATGATCTTTTAAGGAAAGAACCACACACATTGAGTAGACATATCCAGTCAGTGTACACCATAGACTACAATTTATTGCATTTGTCAGTAATCGAGTAATCAATATTAAGGAGCCAGTGGCGTAACTGTACCGTTTAGGGCCCGTGGCAAAGTTAAGGGATGGGGCCCTCCCCCAATGTAAAGAAGCTCAACCAATTACGTTATAGTTTTTTTTACTAGCACTTCTCCCGCAACTTCTTCCGCGTAGATTTCATATTTTCCCCTACAAAATTTAACACTTGACTGCTTTGTTGGTAGTCGCATGCGCTACTGCTGAGTATGAGGTCCTGTCCAAAAATTTTGACTAACAATGGGAAAACATTAAACGTTGTGATGATACTGCAAGCTTCTCACGAATGTGCTCGTGAACCATGATAGGGTGGTTGCCCTCCTGATTTCATTGAAGGCGATTATTTGATGAACTGAGATTTTTATTGTAAATGTATGTAAGAGAAAAAATACCGCCTTGAGGAAGGCTAGTTTCCAAATCACACCAACACGATGAAGAATCCCCAACATGAACGGACTGCTGTCGTTTCTGTAGGTAAGAGGAGCTCCATTCCATTGCCTCGGTAGAGATCATAACAAAGGCCACAATGGCTAACAGGATGCCGTGACTGACAGTCGTAAAGGCTTTCGAGAAATCGACCAACACTAGTGCAATAACTTCGGTCCTATCCTTATATCGCCAGCAACTTTAAGGAGCGCGGAAACATTAATGTGCATGGGCCTGAAGTTCAAGGAAAGAAAGCTATATTCAGATTAAAGAGTAGCTCCCTCCCCCCCCCCCCTCCCTATAAGTGAGTTAAGATGAAGAAAATTGGAGAATAGTTTGTGGACGCAGGCCTGGAGCACATAGGATGGGAAGGGAAGGATATAAATGGGATGGAAGTCAGGAAGTGGGTAGGCAGAGAGGGATTAGAAACCTTAGGTAGTGGGCGAACATAGGCTTTGAGCCACAGGGAAGGGAATATTCCGGTATTTCCGTTTTTTTTTCAATGTGGTAATCGTGAGTAGGAGATCACCCAGAATAGTTATGATTTAATAGATAGAATGATCTTTTTGATCTCTCCCGTTTTAACTCGTATCGTATGAAACTGAAAGGATTAATAGGAGGACGCGTTAAACTAGAAATTAGGGACGGAGTTTGTTGCTTGGTTAGACGATCCATGATCTATTACGGTTGAAATTGTCCAAGTCAATTAAATTAAGAAGGTCTAAATGTCGCGGTTTGCCGATACCAAGAGTTCCAAGAAATTTCCAAATATCGGCAGAAGAGGAAGAAAAGATACTATCAGTATCTAGAATGTGGCGGCGCTTAGCATTGCATATCGCCTGATTACATCTATTCCTTACAGCTTTAAATAGTGTCCAGTTCTCTCAGTTCAGTTGACTGGCCCGTTGGTCTAGTGGTTAGTGGCCCTGACTGCTATGCCGGAGGTCGTGGGTTCGATTCCCACCCAGGACAAATGTTTGTGTGATGAGCATGATCATTTGTTCTGTGTCTGGGTGTAATTTATCTATAATATGTATGTATTTAGAAATATATAAGTATGTTTATCAGTTGTCTAGTACCCATAACACAAGCTCTGCTTAGCTTGGGACTAGACGGCGTTGTGTGATAGTGGTCGAATATATAGTTCTCATCAGTAGATACGATCCCTTTTAAATTTACGAAACGCGCGGTCCCTACGTCGCATTGCCATCTGTTCCTCTTGTCATCAATGGTGCAAATGGGCGTTTTATCTTCACTTTTTTGACGGGATCATAGATGATAAAAAGGGTGATAGCACAACATAATAAAAGATCGCACTTTGCCGTCAGCGGAAATGGATAAATCAATTTTTGGCTACTTTAATTTTGGGTAGGTACAAAATGTTCGAAACCTGAATGATGTCCTTTGTTGCACATTTTCAAAAAAGTTTGCATTTATAAACTTACTAGCTGCGCCCCGCGGTTTCACCCGCGTAAATGTCGATCCCGTGGGAATATCGGGATAAAAAGTAGCCTATATGTTAATCCAGGGTATCAGCTACCTCCATACAAAATCTTATCAAAATTGGTCCAGCCGTTTGAGCGTGAAGAAGTAACAAACATATAAACACACACACACACTCACAAACTTTCGCCTTTATAATATTAGTGTGATGTTATGATCCTTCTGTGCTCATGGGCCTCTCGGGCCGGGGGCGCCCTCTCGCTGGGGGCCCATGGCATTTTGCCCCAATGCCACCCACCCAGTTTCGCCACTGTAAGGAGCTCAACAATTCGACGAACAATACCAAAAAAGGACATTTGGGTAATAATCAAAATCATTATTAAAACTAACTAAGAAGGAGTAAAAGGAAACGGAAAAAAGCTACGACCTACATAGTCCTCACATTCACAATAATTTAAAGTAAGTATGTAATTTTGGGAAGTTTTTAAATATTATTCATTTCCATTCGTTTAAGATCCTATCCTACCATCCTATTCTCCTACTGGAACTCTACTCCACAGAGTACTTTTTCTCTACTCTATCATAAACGAAGAAAACTATTTTGTCTATGACGTATGTGTGTGACGTTTCTGTTTATTATCTGTTGCGAGCGTAATGTATTGAGAATTTGAGAGAATTTTCCGGATTTTTTACTGTTTCTCGAAGTTATTCGTTTTCCTGCAAAGACAATAGAAAGTTACAACATCAAATCGTAAGTGGAATACTTGTTAATTGCTCAAAATGGTCGACTACAGCAAGTGGAAGGACATAGAAGTAAGTACTTATTGCATACCATTCAAAATTAGCTCCACCGTTGTTTATACTCCTACGTTAACCTGGATTGACAACCCATTTTAGATATCCGATGATGAAGACGAGACCCACCCTAACATCGACACTCCGTCGCTATTTCGCTGGCGGCACCAAGCGCGTGTCGAGCGCATGGAGGAGCGGCGTAAAGAGAAAGATGAACACCTCCAAAAGAAGACTGAAAACTTGAGATTGATAAACGAAACTAGGAAAAAAATCAGTGAAGCGGGCCCCGACAGTCCCGATCTTGATTCTTTAAAGAAAGCATTAGCTGATCTAGAAAAAGAAGAGAAACAATTAAAACAAAAAGAAGATGATCTTAACAAGAAAGAACGACAAACTCCGTGGAACGTGGACACGATCAGTGAGCCGGGCTTCACCAAAACCGTCATCAACACCAAGCCTATCAGACCCAAGGATGAGAACTTGACTGAGGAGGAGAAAGAAGCCAAGATGAAGAAGTTTATCAAAGAAAATGAAAAGATTCTGAAGCAGTTTGGTATGCTGCGGCGTTATGAGGACTCGCGATCATTTTTACAGGAGCACAGTCAACTGGTGTGTGATGAAACGGCCAACTACCTTGTAATCTGGTGCATCAACTTGGAAATGGAAGAGGTCAGTAGTATGCTGTATTTATGCACTGTGATGCTGTTATCAATTTGCTTGTAAGCTGTTATTTATATTTTTGTGTAATATCGTCACTTGCATGACTAAAAGCCCTATCTCATTTTTTAGCCGATTTGATTCAGGACAACTACACTCTTCCATTCGTGATTCTTTACATTTTGTTGCCTTTCACAATGGTTATATTTTGAGATCCAAATAACTTAGGGGTACGACGGTTAGTGAAAAGTGTAAAGAATCACAAATAGAAAAATGTAGCTGTCCCAACCAAGATTGGCCAAAAAATGATATACAACTTATAGTCATGCGAGCAACGATATGGTGCTACTTTATGATTTTCACTATATTCATTTTGTTTATTTTTGGTTATTTTCAGAAACATGATTTGATGGCTCATGTAGCTCACCAAACTATCTGCATGCAGTACATATTGGAGCTGTCCAAACAACTGGATGTGGACCCTAGGGCTTGTGTCAGCTCTTTCTTCTCAAAGTAAACCACTTTACGTGTTTCATTGCTGTTTTATGAACACTTTAAGATCCAATGTTCTAAATACATCTGCTTTTCAGGATACAAATTGCAGAGAAGACATACAAGGACTCATTTGATGATGAATTGGAGCAGTTTAAGGCAAGGATCAAGAAGCGAGCTGCTGAGAAAATTAATGAGGCTATCAGAGAGCAGGAGGAAGAGGAACGGAAGGCTAGGCTGGGACCCGGTGGGCTGGACCCTGTAGAGGTGTATGAAGAGCTACCTGATGTAAGTAGCTAGGATTTAAATGATTGAAAGAAACTTATTTCTTGGATATAGTATGCCGTGCATTATGAATAATAAAGTCAAGAAATGTAACTCAAGCTCAAAAATGGCACCATGCAAATGTTTACCGCAGTGGGCATTGCTGAAAAGGCCACCAGAACCAAACATGGCACTTGCTGGAATATAACACTTTATGCGAGTGCAGCTGATTGGCTTTTGCATGTGTATTCTTTTGTTCGAGGTATTTTGTCAATGTAGTGAAGTTTGGAGCCGAATTTCTTGTTGATTTTGTTCATAGTTACGCTTTCTGACTTTTTATTAATCGTAAGCCGTACATGATGTTCCACTATTATTTACAAATAAATATTTCAATTACTTTGACTAACAGTTTTTGTATTGTCATAAATACAGGAATTGAAGAAATGCTTTGATGCCCAAGACGTGCCATTGCTCCAAGCAACAATTGCTAAAATGCCTGAGCAAGAAGCCATCTACTTCATGAAGAGATGTGTGGACGCAGGACTGTGGGTTCCCGGCAAGAACAGTGATGATGAACCTACCATGAAGGAGAATGCTGCGGGCTCCTCACAGCCTGCCGGTGATGCTCCCATCGCTACCCCCTCAGCAAGCACTGATGATCTTGACTGAGACACAATCAAAGCCTGCTAGTATTTAGGCATAAGTCTCCAGAAGATCATTGAAGTGCCAGAACCAGAATTTTGGCATTTTCCATGATGACATATGGACATAAGTTAGATTAAGTTTATGATATATAGTATTAATTTTGTATCTTCAAATTTTAACTGAGTTCTGATAACCGAGAATGCATAATACCTGTTGTGTTGGATATCTAAAGAATGAAATGTTTTGTTAAGTGTCCCCCTAATACACTTGTCACTGTAATAATTGTTAAACTCCATAATGTGCTGTTAAATTAATATTTTATCACGCAGTGTACAATATTTTACTAACAGCAAGTTTACCCCTATACGAGAATTTACAATATAATATGATATATTATTATGTATCTAGAATAGTTTTATTTATTACCTATGCCCATTACTATGCGTAATCAAGATCACTAGTCATGCTGTTGCCCTCCATTGTAATTTTGTTCCCACTGCTGGGACTAGTGATTATTTATTATTATTAATTACAACGGTTATATACCAGTGACAGTAATTAATTAATTTCTTATGTATTATATAAATTACAATTTCGTCTGGATAGGTAGGTACAGCGTTAATATTAAAAAGGACAAAAAAGAGATGATGAAAAAAAGTGATGCAAGAGAATCAGTTGTCTACACCTAAACAAGACTACTTCATTTTACACGACTTACGCCGTAAGGCATTTCATACAAACTTTCAAGCCCTTATTTTTCGAAATGAATGAACCGATTTTAATGAAACTTCATACGCATAAGCAGGATACAAAGGTCTAAAAAGTTACTTGAAAACATTTTCGAAATGTCATAGGTAATTAAAAAAAGATAATTGGAAATCTCTTTTTAAGGAATATTTAAAATCGATCTAATTTGGCAGAAACACAATTTTTCAAAAATGTTCTTAAGTATCTCTTTAAGACCTTTGTATCCTCCTATACTTAATAAAGAAAATCGGTTCATTCATTTCGAAAAATAAGGGCTTGAAAGTTTGTATGAAATGCCGTACACGCTCAATAGATGTGGCCGTTTATGCCGCAAAAAACGTATATTTCGACACTCAAGGGAATCAAAATTTATAGGGTACTTCCCGTTGACCTAGAATCATGAAATTTGGCAAGAAACATGGTCATGTAGCACAAAGGGAAAAATCCGGAAACCGTAAATTTGTGGTAACATTTTAAAAAAATCCCGTGGTAAACTATTTACATAACTAGGTACTTTGTACGGAATCCTTGGTGGGCGAGTCCGAGCCGCACTTGATCGATTATTTTTTATTTAGACTCAAACGACTGAATCTCTTGCATCACTAGCTGGGTCACAGCTTGGTCACAGACCTCTCAGTGACAGGGAGTGGGCCGTAATCCACCTCGCTGGCCCGCTGCGGGTTGTTGGATGTCGCAGGTCTCCCAATTTTTGGTTGTAGGACATGCCGGTTTCCTCACGATGATTTCTTTTTTGCTTACAGTAGGTAAAACCCGCCGAGCTATCAAACTACGATCATGCTACTGATTGTTAGCATCTTATCGATTCCTATAGCGTAAAAGTTCTTGGGCAATAAAAGCAACTGCACATAATAATTATTAGGTACCTATGTCAAAATCTTCGATTACCGCACCTACGTGATTATCCGCACGATCCTCTTACCATTTATCACAGCTGAGAGTTCTATGGTAATGAGTTTATACTTACATATTATGAAAGACCAACAAGTGCCCACACTATCTAAATGATTGATCATTCATTAGAAGGAACCAAAATAAATGTGAGAAAATTGTACCCCATGGAGTCTACCAAAGACTACAATATAATGCGGTGTAAGAGTCTACTTTGCTACTGCTGGTTGACTTGATTTAGAATCATTATGTGCAGCCCATCCCCGTATACGTCTAGCTATGTGCTGTCCTGTAAGATCACCATACAATGCATAAGATCGAATTCAGCCTCGCACTCAAGAACGGTCTTATTACAAAAAGAGATGCTTTTAAAACAATCGCAAAGAAAAACCCAGGTTTGGACTCGGGGAGTGTTTAGAAAATCATTGTTACAAAATGTTTTAAAGAGAAATCAGAATTTACTGAATAAATGATTTCATTTCTAGTCTGGGTGTGCGCAGTGGTCGAACGATTAACTTCCGCTACTAGTCACGACTACGATTCCCGCATGGAACAAAATAAATAACAGACATGATAAGCACAGATAGTCGTTCTGGAACCAAGACCTACATTCTAGAACGATACCATCCTGTATCCGACACTTTTAAAATTTTACATCTTCCGAATTTATAACACCTCCATGGGTTTGTAAAAGCAAGATTTCTGTCTGTAAATACAGTAATAATGTGAACCGGGCATTATTATGTAGTAAGAAATACTACGTAACGGCGTACGCATACCTATTCATTGTTACTAAGGGCCCCCATGAACAATGGGTGTTACATAAAATAAAAGAGTATATATTTTTTTAAACTTGTACTTTTTATATAACAAAACTACAATAGGTGTATGAGAGAGGACGCGGCGGGGACGCTACGTGAGCACATGCGGTGGCAGTTGCGGCCGCCCCTCCAACTTGCTGTAGTCCAAGTGGAATTCCTTCGCCACCTGCAAACAAATAAAATCATGTCACACCACACAAATAATTGACTCAATGAAAACCAAATGTTTGGATGCCAAATGTTACAAAAAACAGGCCAGTAACGGGTGCCATTTATTCATGCAAAATGAAAGGATAAGGTCATCGCTATACTCTGTCCAGTAGGTTAACCGTTTTTTGACAGCTGCCTTAGAACGTAACTGTTCCAGATTACGTAAAAGTTAACTTTAAAATATTAAGAAATTATAGCCCTCCAAGCCTGTGTAATGGCCCAAGAGTTTTAATCAAAGAACAAATTCGAGACAATGTTATTGTAGCCACCATCATCGCCGGGCCTGCAGCCGAACACATTCCGCGTATTCCAATGATACCGACGGATTTGCCTATATCATTTAAGAGGCTTCAGTTCCAGGTTAAAGTATGATTTGCACTAACAATTAATACATCCCAGGGACAAACATGTTCACTGGTCGGCATCGACTTAAGAAAAGAGTGTTCTCCCATGGGCAACTATACGTTAGCCTGTCTCGCGTGGGATCTCCGGGAAATCAATTTATTTTGCTTCAAACGAATAGCACATCAAATATAGTTTACAGAGAAGCCTTGCAATGATTCTTTAAAGGTATTTTACATTTCATTCTTATTTTCTTTCTTTTTTACCCGACTGCGGAAAGTTTATATTTTACTAACAGCGCGGAAGCGCCCCGCGGTTTCATAAGTGTCGATTCCGTGGGAATATCGGAATAAAAACTATCCTAAGTCCTTCCCCGGGATACAATCTATCTCTCTGCCAAATTTTATCGAAATCCGTTCAGTGGCTTAGGCGTGAAAAGGTAACATACAGACAGACAGAGTTACTTTCGAATTTATAATATTAATATGGATTTAGTTATATTTTCCATTTTTTGTTTCCTCCATCCAGTAAACATTTGTTGCATTAGCTGTGAAACATTTTGTTACTGTCTCCATTAGTCAAATCCTACTCTAATTGTGAAAGTTTGTGTTAGTATGTACATAATATGTTTACTTCTTCTCGCAAAAACTAGTGAACCGATTGCGATGAAACTTGATAGCTACAGACAGCACATCAAGCTACCCGAAACTGTCAAATTTTCCCAATCAATTTTGAACCTTAAGCTTTAGCGATAAAGTTGAAAATCTATTAAAGAAATTTGACAGATTGTAGTAGCTTGATGTGCTGGCGTATGTACATAGCTGTTATTTTTTAACCCGATATTCCCACAGAATCGAAACTTACGCGGGTGAAACCGCGGGGCGCAACTAGTAACCACTATAAAGGACAAACATGTCGACGGCGAAGTGCCAATACCTCATAACTGAATTTTTTTGAGAAATTCACTTTTTTATCGTTTTGTATTTAAAAGCGTTATTCGCATGTTTTAGTGAAATCGTTAAGTGTATTTTTAGTTGCAACAGCATTCAATTAAAATGTTGAAATTTGTACTTCCCAACTAAACCAACGCAACGTGTCTATTTTTGAACGTTTTTTTTCAGTTTGTGTTAATTTTTGACTTTGTCAGTTAGGAGGTATTGGCACTTCGCCGTCGATGTGGAGTTCTAGCCTTTCTGATAAGCTGTCTACTAGGCATGCATAGTGCCTTCATGCTTCTCTTAAATAAGCATTCTCATGCTACATGCATATAGTATATATCTAAATAAACGCCAATAGTACCTTACGCCAGTTGTGCGCGTCGAAGAAGTAGTAGGTGCCGCGCTCGTACGTGGAGGTCTTCTCCACCATAGGCATGCCGGGCGCTTGAGAGATCCACACCTTTTCCTCCATGTGATACCGCCATTCTCGATTATAGCTGAAACAAACGTTTAAAATTATATACTGTGTAAAAATAAATTACTTAATTTCCTTGGGTACATTTCGGTCGATATCTAAAAATACCATTTTGCAGCAGTGATCCTTTGGCAGATGTCAATTCACTCAGTATGTTGAAGCATTTTAGTAGCCAATGTCAATGCAGCTATAATGACTGAACATTGCTTTGCATTGTATTGCCTAATATACCCAAAATTGGGGTTTAGCCTAAATATCCTTTTGTTTCGAATTATTTGCTAATTTAGAATGAATTTTCCCCTATAAACTTGAAACCCATATATACACAATTTGTGAAGCTTGTCGAGTGGCGAGCTACTTCTCTTGTGCCGGCGACGCTGCTACCCGTCACCGGTAAGGAGCATAGGGCAGGCCAGACGATGGGCATCCCTCCACCTGTCGATCGTCAGAGTATTGTTGAACAAAAAGTCAAAACGTTGACAGGTGCATTTGGGTTTTTTTTATAACTCATTATGTCTATCAACTTGATTAATAAGGATTTTCTGATGTTTTTGAGGAACCCTTTTTTATTGAACTTTCTCAAACAAACTTATAATGGACATACAATAATATTTTGTTGGACTATCTACTTCGGAGTTTTGTATAATTGTACATATTATCGCCCGTTAGTAGAAGGATAAACCTAATTCCATGATAATCAACTTGTTGCTATGGCTGATAGCCAGGTGATATTTATTATTACAACTATGGAAAAACAATAAGATTAACTCACAGTTCGGCTGCCGCTGCGATTTGCAGCACGTCACCCACGAAACAGTAGAACAAATAAAATAAGAGGTCTTCCTTATATCGACTCAGTCGTAGAGGCGCCAACTTTTCTCTAATTGAACCATTGATTAGATATTCGGGAGGCACATGATAGTCCATATCCTGTGGTCTGAAACAAATTAAAATTCTGTTAGTTTGCCCATAATTTCACAGTGAAGGAAAGTTCAGTGAAGTACAGTGAAGGTTTCAATGCAAACAATTTGACGCAGAAAGCAAAGCACTGAATACCGGAGTGATTTATTTGATGATTAATAGCAGACTATATTTTCATATAATAATAAGTTACCTGCACGGCGTATCCGCCCAAGGGCCAGCAAAAGTGAGATAAAGGTTGTCTGGTGAATTTAGGTTCAGTCCGAGCGCAGTGAGATCCTGCCCTAACGCCAGCGACACTAAACTGGGATCCGATTCCGCAGCGCGAATAAACGTCAACAGTCCCACAATACCAAACTGGTTCGGTATCATCGTCTCTGGTATATTCGTTACTTTACCTAAAACATTACGAATTATTAACACACTATCAGAACAAAAATACTATTTCTAATGGAATATTATCTGGACTATATATTAAAACTGCTATAGCAACAAATGCATGCATTTTAATATATTTCCAGCGCTTATTTAGTATACACACCGTAGAATTCCGTATGTGCTCCTTGACTGATAACTTTAGGGACAAAAAAATTACATGTCAGGTGCAAATTCAGTTCAATTAACTATCTAAATCAAAATTCCACAGATATAGAACGTTAAAATATGGCATGCATAATTATAAACACAAAAAAGATAAACACAGTTTGTGTTATTAATTAGAAATGCAGCACAATATTTCGTTCATTTGCAGGACATGACACGTTAAAAAAATTGCATTTCTGTGTTACTTAAACCCATTATCTTGCTGAACCCAAAAAAAAGATTATATTTTAGTGGACAAGAAATCTCATTTAGAAGTTAAACAGGCTTTTTATAATTATGTGTGCTGATATTTACCATCGGGTGAGGTCTGTATGCCTTTCCGGGGCTTGTCGTTGGTGTGGTTGCTGAAGTCGGGCGGGGGTGGCAGGGGGCCGGGCGGCGGCAAGGGGGCCGCGCCGCCCGCGCTCGAAGTGCCGGGAAGCGCCGGGAAGTCCTCCGAAGACATCGTGAACTCTGACTGCTCCGATGTAGGCTGCTTCACCATACCCACTGCCACAAGTTATCAAAAGCTAATTATACACTAGTACATACATAAAACACGCCTTACAGTAGTAGGCAGAAATTACAGAATGCTTCCTGCTACAATCCTTACATATTCGTTTTGCTTCCTTTACGTTCATTGACGTGGAGTTGCGCACACCAGCCCGTATTACCTACATCTGGTCATAGACGCACTACGCAACTGACCTTTCTGAAGAAAATCAGCAATAAGCTCACTATAAGCCTACTAACATCTGGCTCACTAGTTAAACTTCAATATTTGGAAGAGATGCTTCCCTTTTTCTTTTTTACCCGACTGCGTCAGAAGGAGGGTTATGTTTTTCGAGTGTATGTATGTATGTATGTATATTTGGCACGCTCTGTAATTTTTTTGTGTTTTTGACATTACAAACGTAATGTTTATTTTTACTTTAATCAAACAAGTTTTAATTGTTGAATACTTCAATATTAAATATCTCTTCCTATTAGGTAGTAAAATTTTATTCGTCTCGTAAATAAATTGCAATCGTTAATCGTTTTGTGTAATTTAGAAACATTTTTTAAATTTTGTAAATGTTGGAACCATGGATCCGTTGTGATGATGATGTTGACTTGAAAGAGCATGGGCAATTGAAAATGTACCATGCTCACTTAAATGTCTCACTGATGTTGGCGCGTGTGTTGGGTCTTTTGGTGCCCTACAAAATGGTTGAGCTGGATGGCGCCAATCCACGCGTCATGTTCGTGAACGGGCGCCGTAGGTTGAGACTGGTCATCTCTTAACTGCCAGGGCTTATTTTTAATCTTATATTTTGAATTGTTTCTTCATTTGTGTTATTTTTTTTACATTGTTCTCATATACAGAAGCAACAAGAATAATGTACCTACCTAGGATTTTGTAATATCTTGATTTAAACGAGTGTCCTTGGAGTTTCTTGCCCGTTCCTCTCCATAGAGAACTCTCGTTTTTGAATGGGCAACTAGCTTCACTACTATTTAATTTTGACAATTCAAAAGTGCCTGTAAATGGTTTAATTGAAATAAATGCTTTGATTTTGAGTTTCTGTCTTGTGTTGCCTTTTGTTAGTTGCCTCTCATTCATCCTTATACACTAGTCATGGCATTAATACAAAGATACAGTGGCAACTACAATAATAATGTAACAAGCATCAGCACATTGATCCTGTTCCTACTTTCACTCTGTTCCAACGATTGAAGCACAAAAAAGGTTAAAGGGTAATACTTTAACCTTTTTTGTGCTACAATCGTTTTAGATATAAAATTTTCCATAATTTTATATCTAAGAAAAGGGATAATATGTACCTACAGTCAACAAAAGAGATAAGTATGCAGGATCGTCGGATATAGTTGAAGTTTATTAAGAAACCGATGGATGTTTTCGACTGAAATTTAATTTGATATTATGAGCTGTTTGTTTTCTATTAATAAAATTAAATTTCGTTCGCGAACATCCATCGGTTTCTTAACTAACTTCAACTATATCCGGCGATCCTGCATACTTATCTCTTTTGTTGACTGTACATAATATGTATAAATAACTTCTCAAAGTTTTACTACAAATTTTAATATTTTTAGTTTTAGTCTTGGTAAGGTAACTAACCGTAAGGTTTAGAGCCGGGTGGTGGTGGCGCGGCGGCGGGGGCCTGGTCGCCGGCCCCCCGCGCCGTGAGCGACGGGAACTCGCTGAGGTCCAGCAGCGGAGGCGTCGACGTGTCGCCGCCCTCGCCGAACACCGAGTGGTAGTTGCTGCTGGTGTTGAACCGAGACAGGTTGCCCATACTCGACTGAAGACAACAACACACATATCACTCAAACTTGAAACCTAAATTGAAAAATGAATGTGGATCATGAAACTCCAATGATGAAACCAGATTTTTTTGCTACTTCTTAGTTCACACATCATCATCATCATTTCAGCCGAAAGACGTCCACTGCTGGACATAGGCCTCCCCCAATTTTGGGGGGGTTTGCCATAATCGCCACGCTTGGCAGGCGGGTTGGCGATCGCAGTATGGTATGATGGTGTAATGCATAGAGAATGCTGCTGTGGTCTCCGGTCTCCCTTAGTCGCCTTTTAGTCGTAAAAGGCGACTAAGGGAGACCGGGGACCCACGGGAAACAATAAAATTACGAAATATAGAGCTAAAAGTTGAATATAAATATTGACACACATCTTGCAAGGCTTATTTGAAAACCAAAGTAGTAACTATTTGATGTTTGAACAACATTTTTTGGGGTTATTTCTTAACAATTTAGTAGAGGACTTTTTAGAAAATACTATGTGTTATACAAATTTGGGATTCACATACATTATACATTCTAATTATGTTAAAATGACTCGCTAATTATTTTAACAAAGCAATTTAATCACAAATTCTTCTTACTACTTTCACAGATATTGAAGATGATTCCATTCCAACTATTCACTGTAGGTAAGCAGTACTTAATTTATTTTTCTCCTCTACCCACATTTATAAATTATGAGAGTAAACAAAATGAAAATTCAGATTCTTACCATGGAATTTGAGTTAGGCTGCGATAACGCGTTTGGTATAGGTACCCTGCGGTCGGCAAACGCCCGCTGGCCGAATAGTGTGGATCGCGATGCCATAGAGGGCGGAGCGCCCCCGGGCATGGCGGTGGAGTTCCGGCCGGGCGACAGTGCGCCACCGAACGTGGGCGTCACATGGCCCGACACGCCGCCCACCAGGCCCGAGCTCACGCGACCGCCCACACCGCCGCTGGCTAGGCTTCTAGGTGCTTGTTGAAAATTCAAGTTTGCCATAACCTGCAATATAAATAACTCTCAGTTTCATAATGTGAAATCTTAGCACCACATCTCTCACACTACAATATGAACAATACAGTTTACGCTTTACTGAATAATCTTTATCTAGGCCACTTACATGTTCTAGCCAGTGACCAACTCGGCAAATACCTTACAATTAAATGGAGATTTTACTAGAACATCAAGAGCTATGTGTTTGTGAAGCTGGATAGTGTAGTAATTACTGTGTGACAATTTATATTTATAATTTTTATAAAACAAAGCAATCCTAAAATAGCATAATAATCTTAAGAAAAACTAACTATTGTTTACAAGTGCTTTTCAAACCAATTACATATCTAATAGCAATAGTTTTCCTTGATACAGCCAGTCTGTAGGGTAACTGTTGAATTAACTATGAAGATGATGATTGGTGTTTTTAATTTTAATGACTGCAATGATGATCACTGAGAGGTGATGATGACAATTTTCACATTATTAGAAAGTCTCAATAATACAAGAAGTCACAAGTTATTAATACATTCACAAGAATACTAACATTTCATACAAAGAACTAAAGAAAGTCTGTTTCAAAAGTCTTCCAACTTGATATATTTTCAATACCCACTTTCCAATATCTTGGCTGGACATGAGTGTATTGCATTCAGCTATGTAAGGCATTTACTTGAGCTAAGTAAACCCTAAATGGAAAATATTTTATTTTATTTGTACGCATTTGTTCAACAGATTTCACAGGACAAGGTTTATTATGGTAGGTTAAAACAACTCTTGTTGAACTGATATACCTAGTCATTCAAGCTAAAGCCACATAAACAGAACCTGTAACAGTTGGTTAAAGTAACGACCAATGTTATTATGAATTCATCAGGGATTTTCAATAAAATACACAATACCTTACGGTAAAACTTTGTGTTGACTTCAACAAATATCAGTTCAAACGAGGTGTTTATGAAACGAGACCAAATGAATTTCATACATACGCATTGGGATGTTCAATGCAGAGATAGGAACACGAGATAACGTTGGCTAATAACAACAAATGAAGTAGGTATCACACATTTTATCAGTATTTTAGTATGGTTTGGTTATTCGTCCCCTGTCAAACAATGGCGACCCCTGTTTTTGGTACACTCGATTCTTCAAAAATTACAAATTTTTACCTAATGTGTCGACGTCAGTCCTTGTTCCACTATTTCAATACCAGTATAAATGGTTCATAATCGAGTATTCTCTGCAGGAACAAATAAATTCACTCCAATGAAATAAACAAAAGTTTGTTGACTGTCCAATTTAGACGACGATTTTTATGCATTCAAAATTTTTAAGACGAACTAAAAAGATGCTCAAGACCGTCTATGCATGAAACACTGCTATAAAACGTTGAAAACTTTATACATCTTTACGTCACTTATAAATATTTTAACAATTTCACTCAGTTTTGTCGAACGCCACATTACCCTAAACAACTGGCGGCCATATTGTTGAAAGCGGACGGAAAACTGTAACAATTTTCGGTCTAGTAACTTATTAATTTACTGCACGAGCCACGTTGAAAACGGGAGAGCAAGAGAACTTGACAATTTTTGTTTTAAATTTTAATATATTTATAAATGTCGACATAACTGTAATTTAAAAAATCCTACACAATTTAAAATAAATAGTTTTTAGTTTGACTCTTGCGGCCAACACTCAATTTAATTACCACACGAAAATAAAAGTTAAAATCTTAGGAAGAAAAATAAATATGTTTTTAGTCTATGATTCACGAAATAAATATTATTTATTTTACGATATTTTATTTATTTATTTATTTGAAAACACACAACTATCATCACAGGCTTACCTAACACAATAGTGTAGTTATAATAGCTTACAATTAGACAAGATTCGATTTTTTGGCTTTCTATTCCAATCAATGAGCTATTTTACGATAGTTTTTAAAATTATTCAATGTTACTTCTACGAAAGACGTCAAAAAAGATAAATAAGTAAGGCCAACTTTAAACTTCACTTAAACAAAAACCTATGCAAACCTTCAAAAATATTTGACGAGTCAAAGTGTTATTATATGAATGAAATAATTATCAAAGACTAGCACTTTCTCCGCGACTTCGTTTGCGTAAATATTGTTTTGGAAAAAAAAATGTAATTGATGATTGTTATCTTATTTATTCAGATTAATAGCAAAAGGAATAAGATTTTACCTTCATTCTAAAATTTTGGTAAGCTTCTAATGTAAAATTTCACGTTTCTACTCCCAGTAAGATAATTTCCTTATAAACATACATAAGCTCACTATTTCTTCCTATGGAAGTAAGCAGAAATGGTAGAGCGCCACCTGCTACGATCCTTACATACTTTTTTTAGTTAGTTTCTCCTAATAGTATTTTTAGAGATTACGTAAATCACTTTTTGTTATTTAAATCCCCATATAACTAAAATGTTTCTTTCGGGAAATCCATTGGATTGAATCTTTGAGTATTAAACCAACCGGAGACGCCACGAGTACTAATATCTATGCAAATAAGTCTGTCACTTTCATCGCGGGGGACGAGGGAACGCAATAATACACTAATGCAATTCGATCGCGTTGTTACGCACGCACACAAAACAAAAAACAAACACAAGCATAAACTATACGCACACATGTATATAACCGCTATGACCGGCGGTCTCGTACCTTTGGCAGCGGGGATCGCCTGACAATGGCGCCTCCAGTTGGTTTAATACTCAAAGGATTGAATAGATCGCATGTTGTCAATTTTGTTTTTCTGAGTGGGTAAAATAAAAATTAATCTAATCAACTTTATTCAAACGGAGACTTATAGCAGGTAGCTGCTATAAGTCTCCGTTATTAAATACCTCTAAATACCTAACAATACTCTAAAGATCACAATGAAGGTGGAAAACCACTGCTTGCGCCACAACACCCAGTTTCCTGCGTACGCATTGCTGAAGGCTGAATTAAATAATAAATATTTGAACAATGTATTATAATAAACAAACTGCGTTGAGATAAGTAATTTATTTATTCTCGTGAGTATTTTTATAGGTTCTTAACAGAATCAAATAATCACGACACACGGACACATGGACATTTTAAGTCCATGTCACGACACTACTTGCCTAAACTGTCTATGGTATTGAGTGAAAATTTAATATTACTTGGTAACACCGGGATCATATGATTGTTCAATGAAGAAGCACGTCTGATAGGCGTCGACTTACTTCTTTGGGCCAGTTTTTAGTTTTCTGACTCTTTATCGGTTGTTTTTCGTGTTAGTGGTGCTAAATATTAACCTACAGCCATGGCGCTTAGCGATGCAGATGTTCAGAAGCAGGTATGTAAATGCAATTTAGCAGCAGCGTAAATCTGTCGACATGGATTTGTCAGAATAATTGATCCAAAATGAGGCACTTTGCCGACTCTGTTCCAAATTGCTTCTGAAGTCAGAATGGAGTCAAGATCCGTCTTACTTTTAAATACTAGTTTTTTTTATGAAAAATGGCATTATTTGTTATTAGATCAAGCACATGATGGCCTTCATCGAGCAAGAAGCCAATGAAAAGGCTGAGGAAATCGATGCGAAGGCTGAGGAGGAGTTCAATATCGAAAAGGGCCGTCTGGTGCAGCAGCAGCGGCTGAAGATCATGGAGTACTACGAGAAGAAGGAGAAGCAAGTTGAACTCCAGAAGAAGATGTAGGTTACCCTTTCTAAAAGTATTACACACCAATCCAAGTCTGAAACACTTGCCTAACTCTGATATCACCTAGAACTCTGCATATCATTGATGACATGGGTGGTCATATCATTCTGAATAGTGTGATCTTACCCCGGCAGTCATTAATGAAATTGCACACTACTGTGCATTTACAAACAAGACTTCTTCATACTTTGTAGTATCAAGTGCTCCGTTGCATTGAACGTTTTATGCTTATCCTTTCCTGTACTACATGTTATACTTGCATTAATGTCTTCATGATCAATTACTTAAAACCAAATAAGGTTCTAAGTAATTGAACTTGGCCTTGAATGGTAGTTTCTGTCAGCATTCAGACTTATCTAGAAGTATTACATAAATTAAGACTTTCATTTGACAAATAGCAGATCCATAAGATTATTTAACATAGAATATTCTGTTAGGTCTAGTAATCTTGCTCAATCATGATTTTTTCTCTGTCTCCTTTCAGTCAGTACAATATTAAAATTTGTTTATTAAAATCTTACCATAATTTTAAATTATTATGTTGCAGACATCACATTGATAATTTAACTTAATTTTGTAGTCTATAGCCAATTTTATTTGTGGGTCATGTGATCAGTTATATGTAACTTCATGAATCAAGTGCAAATTGATAAGTCTATCACATACTTGTATTTTGTTGTAAATGAAATCTTTTCATGCGATACTTCTTTTCATTTACTTTGATTTTGTAGTGAAATAAGATTGTCACATGACAATACCATAAACAATAGTAGTATAGTAATCATGTTACAGTTTCAAATTCAGAATGATTCCTAACACCTTCCAAGAGATTCAAACAAATTCATTTTACATAAGAATGCTATTTCTTTATTTAAAATATGTCTTACTATAAGTTTTACTTGTAGGTCCGAACAGAATAAAGTGATAACAATGATTACACAGAAGTTATCTTAGTTGATAAGGCTTAAAATGAGAGAATAAGTTTTTTATTAATTCCTGTATAGTATAGTTTACGTTTTAAGTACATTTTGATTTGCCAAGACAAATCATGTTTTAATTGTATGTAATGGTTGTTGTGTTTTAATGAAAGTTAGAAGCGCTTCTGTCATACTTACAAAAAACAGCGAGGGCTGAATCTTAGGCTTATTACGAATGGTATTGATAGAATACTGCCATAGTGACCATGTTTAGTAACTTGATTAATTAAGTTGGGCGTGAGTTATTCTCCTGCCTTTATGCCTATTTATTTAGAATGGCAGTATGGTTTTTCTACTATACATCTCTAGCCATCTTTTCTTTCATGTGCTTCTTTTCTGTATTATGCTACTAGCTGTCTTGATCCCGTGAGAATATCGATATATAAAGTATCCTATGTCCTAATCCAGGTCATAGTCTACCCATGTGCCAAATTTCATCCAAATCCATTCAACCGTTTATTGTGAAACAAACATACAGAAAATCAAATATTTTCCCCTCTTTGTAGATATAGGTCTCAGTCATTTATATTCTTTGGAATCATAAGACTGATTATTCAGTCAATACTATCTACAACAAAATATATGTTGGTAACTTATGATCAATAGAGTATATTCCAACTCTTCTTTGACAGCCAATCTTCGAACATGCTGAACCAGGCACGTCTGAGGGTGCTCAAAGTACGTGAAGACCACGTACGCAACCTCTTGGACGAGGCCCGCAAGCGCCTGGCTGACGTACCCAAGGACCAGAAGATGTACGCTGAGTTGTTGACCACCCTCACCGTGCAGGCCCTTTTCCAGGTTTGTACCACTCTTTAGTAGACCCACAGTGAATATTATTTAATTTCATATCATTCGTGCATACCACAGCGAGCAGGCTTCACATTTTGACTCATATCCCGAGCTGCAGTACCACCACTCGGGACGTGCCCTTATAACACTATCGCAAATAACAGTATTAAAATTTTTCACTAAAGCCAAATAAGTTGGGCCAAATATACATAATCTGCATTCGCGATTTATTTGCCAAATATGAGTTTATGGAAAAATAACTTTAATTGCTACACAACAAAGTGCAGTTTACGCTACAACTTCAAACATTTTTATAACTTTTTTATTAGTGCTAGTCACTCTGAAATCAACTTAATTGTCATTATAATAACGTTGAAATTTGTTTAACTTGAAAAACCATAAATTTGAAACATTCAAATTTATTTGAATAAACTTTACTTTACGCCTATAATTCCAAAAGATTCGGCAGAGGTACTCTCTCGATTCTCAGACATATTAAAGCAAAACATTTTAGACATGATGGAACCAATTAAACCTTACATTTCAGCTGATGGAGGCCAAAGTAACGCTCCGCGTGCGTGAAGCAGACAAGTCCCTGGTCGATTCTATCCTTGGTAAAGCCCAGAGTGATTACAAGGCTAAGATCAAGAAGGACACCATCCTGAAGATCGACCCTGACAACTGGCTGTCACCTGACACCTGCGGTGGGATTGAGCTTGTCGCTCACAAGGGACGCATCAAGGTATGAAAACTTTTGCACTTACATATTTTTCAGAAATAAAATCTCGCGTCCGTGAACATAATATGAATGTAACGAAATAATGTATTGTGTTGTATTCGTGGCGTAAGCAGCTGTTCATCAAATTAAAAACAAATGAACAGCACCCTAATTACGTAATACACTATCAATCATAATCTGAATCATTTTAAATATTGCTTCATACGATATATTATTATATATTGCTTATCCATTGCTTCATATGTTAGAAAACTTTCAAAATGAAACTACTGGGGACCTAAAAAAGGCCACTTTGCCAGAATCATAAAAGGATAACACTATGAATCATAATGGACAGTTAACTGTTAAGTTAATCATATCAAATCCCATTGGTAAAGGAATTTTCAGTTATTTTTTTTTTGTCTGTGTTAATAAAATACCAATCAATCCAATCCCAAACCTACGTAGTGCAGCGAAAAAAAGAAAAACACGGACTGTCTTCGTCATATTATGATTGTGTTATGTCATCCTCTTACGATTCTGCCAAAGTGGCCTTTTTAGGCCCCTAGTTAGTGTGTTACATAATTATCCCGCAACAGTGTACAAGTAACCCTTAACTTACCCTGTCTTGGTTTCTGTTTCGCTCATACCGTATGGAACCACGCCTTACCATCACTATATCGATATTTAATTTTTTTTTTTTAATTACTTGATCAGATTTGTTAGTGAATCTAGCACTGATGAAGTGAAACTTATATTTGAGTAATATTATAGTGGAACGGTCACGCTTGATAAGCTGTATTGTTTAGCTACACCTCAGAGTGTGAGAAAATCATTGTGTCGTGCATGTTTGTCGCAATAAGGCAGTGTCAAAGTAACGTGTGTTTGTTCAGATCTGCAACACCCTGGAGTCTCGCCTGGAGCTAATAGCTCAGCAGCTGCTGCCGGAGATCCGTACCGCCCTGTTCGGTCGTAACCCTAACCGTAAATTCACCGACTAAACCATTAGCGGTCACTCGTATTCACACATGTTACTACTAACAATTTATTTAAAGTTCATAATTTGTAGAACTAAAATAATATTATAATAAGTGTTTTCCTTTGCCTAATTAATTATATCGTAATAATGCGTACAATTTTATCGCTGTTTAGAATGTAATCTGATGAGTGGTCCCGTTAAGTCGCCAGAAAATGTACAACTGACAATGTGTAATCATGTGAGTTTCTGATTTCTGGGAAGCATACCACCAGATAACTTGTAACCTATACTGTGCATTAGTTTCGCCTGCTTTAATAATGTCGACACCTACTTACTGAGCATAAAATATTTTATTATAACAATTCATTCATATAGCATAATGTTATATGTATTTTAGAGGACGTAGTTTATAGGATTTGGAGACGGTTTAGTTAAGATGTTACCATTTATTAGGTCATGCAAATAACCATTATCTAAAGTTGATACTGTTGAAACTGGACTTCGCAGCAACTTGTCCTGCAGTATTACTATAGCACAAGAACACGCAGTGGTAGATGGGCGTTATTTCTATGTGAAACATATAATTGTATTTGAATAATCTTCCTTCTATGTATTATGATGTTGTTACTGAATGTTTTGGATAAATATTGTTCGTCTGTACCATTCATGTTATCGGTAAGGAATCCTTGAGGGCTGTAAGGTTGTCGTGTGACGGCAGCATCCCACGCTATGTTCACTCAAATCGACGTAAAGATTTGACTGTGCGCAGGGTGGAGTGACACTTGAACCTTGCAGCACACCAACACATTCCTACTTGTGTTTATCCTGGCAATCTAACATTCTGGCTTGCTTTTGACAGTGGCTACACAGAGCACCATAGCTCTTGTTACCTACTAATATTATTCCCATACAGCACTGTTAAAATCCTTATGTAAATATATAGATGTGTTGAAAATAGTCTTTCATTTTCAATTAATACCTACAGATATTATAGAAAAATCAATCAATAAACCACATGGAGTAATCAGTATTTATTTCATGCCACATGTAGACGATTCAATAAACTACACAACAATATTATTATTCATATTCAATATAAACAAGTAATATAAGGTAATGGGAAAATAATAATGGCATAAAAAATCTAATCTTTCGGACTGAGCGCTATTTTAATGGCCGCCAGTTTTTTTTTATTTAAACCACTTCAGTGGTAATAACTAGCTAGTCTTATACATAACTAGTATTCTTAGACATTCATTTAGTTGATAGAATATTCTACAACTTAAAAATCGAGATTCTTCCTCATTTCAGGAAAAAAATTCATGACAAAATCACAAGAAAAACAACTTTTTTGCAAACCTTACATTTAGTCACAACTATAATGGAGTTTAGAAGTTAGTTTAGAGGCCATACCCTGTAGTTCAGCACATTGAAGAATTTAAGGACTATGCAATCAAAAATAGTGCACCATACAGTTAGGATTTTAATACATAATGGTAGTCCGTGCACTAAATTCTGTAGGTCAGAGCTCAGTCTAAATGCCCTTTCTCTATGTTGCATAGTGTAGAGCTCCTAGCTGAAGGTGCTACCACAGACGGTAGATTAATTAATTACTAAATACCTAAGTTGAGCTTAGTAAATTCTTCTCAATATCATAAGCTAAGTCACAGCAACGATTCAAATTCTAACTACTTTAGGACGAACAACACCAACATAGGTCTTGTTTACACAGTGCGAGTTCGAATAATGCAGTCCAGCTATTGTATTTTGTCAACTGAGTGCGTTAAGTCGGCACTATAAGATAACATAGATGGCGCTGTTCACGCGAGACTCATTTTTATTCAGTTCATAGGATGCAAATTACAACAACAGCATTTGTTTCATGCCAGTACTATCCAGCAAGGTGACTAAACTGCATTCGCGATTTATTTACCAAAAATGTAAACAAATATGAGTTTATGGTAAATTAACTTTAAATCTTATACAATAAAGTTCAGTTTACGCCACAACTTCAAACATTTTTATAACTTTTTGAATAGTGCCTACACAATAAAGTTCAGTTTACGCCACAACTTCAAACATTTTTATAACTTTTTGAATAGTGCTAGTCACTCTGAAATCAACTTAATTGCCATTAAAATAAAGTTGATATTTGTTTAACTTGAAATAATATTAGTTTGAAACATAAGTTTGAATAGACTTTACATAGTTCACTCGCACTATAAAAACAGACCACCCTTTGAATGCCACGGCGCCGGCCACGCGTACCAAGCCACAGAATTTTAAGAGGTTCCATTTTTAAGACGTACAAATAGGTAATGATTTATTATCTTTGTTTTGTAAAGTCGTGATCCATATTTTTGGGCTATTGCCGTCTTTGGTGACTGACTTGATTTTTTCGGCTTTGTATACCTACAGCCGACGCGACGGTAGCGTTCAAAAGGTTTAAAACATAATTCTAATGCGCTTTACACGACAAGATGTGAGACATCAGGCGTGTAGGCCGGTAGGTATCTTGGCACACGCGCCTCATCCCGGCGACGTGCGCCCCTGTCCACGGCCAGGCTGATAGTGCCAGCTTCCTTCACCCCGTTGGACTTGGCCCTGCGCTGGGACGGCATAATGGCGGCTCGAAGACTCTTGCGTTTCTGAAAAGTTTCAACGTTCACCCAACTGCCCTTGTACACCACAGAGGAGTAAACAAGTGGAGTGATAATGCGAAACAAATGAACGCGTACTGAAATTATGTCACTGGCCATGCAAGAAGAAATCGTCTTTTAGGTCGTCTCGTCATTCTAGGATGGACTTAATCTATGCCTTATATCTCTCCATTTGTTTACTAATCTGTGCTGTACAGTCACGAATAAAACATGAATAACACAATGACATCTACTTACAACAGCAATAGACTATTACCGTGTCCAGCGAGTTGGTGTACAAGCTCCACAAAGCAGCGGGGACTTATTGTGATCAAAATTAACAATGTACATGAACATGAAAAGTGTTTATTCTGAATATAAGTTAAATATTGGTCGTTAACAATATTTTGATGTCTACATCGGGGATGGCGAACCTCAATAAGCAGACTAATACTATAATGAGTATGCTACGATTTTTTTTTAAAGATATGTGACTATATACTATTGAGTATTAAAATTGGGATTGACTAAAAATATTTGAGTAGCAATGGTTCGCAATCCCTGAGCTACATACAAGTGCGTATCAGTCGTCAGTAGGCAACGGGCCACGGTTCTATATTTTACTCTCTAACTGCTGTTTGACGTTATCGCAGTGGTCCACATCCACGGCTTCTGCCTTTACTCTGTTTACCTCGACAGCTCCGCGCCACCGGTCGGCGGCGTGACGTGCGATCTCCATCCTCTTCTGCTTCTTGATCTGGTGTCGTTTGTACACCACTTCGATCACTATCAGTACTATGCCGCCTATTATACCCGCTAACACAAGTATGAACACCCCCGCCATATTCTTCAAGCCTAAAGTGTTCGGTGTCTTCTCGTTCTCTTCGCAGTTCAGCATGTTGTTTCGGAGGATCCATAAGTTATCCAGAGATTCCATTATACCGCCTGAAAGATACATTGCATATATTTTCCATAAACAGTTCCCTTGCAGACTTTTCTATAAAAGATCTACATACTTTCGTGAAAGTCCAATATAGCCAGTGTGACAAGGTCTGCCCAAGGAGACCCCTTCTGTAATCCAACGCCATAACCCGAACGACCAAACAGTTCTCCAGCGGTCACTAGCTCACAATCCTGAGCGGCCTCGAATTCCAAGCGAGATGAGTCCCAAATGAATGCCATTAGTTTACTGCAACCATGGACCAGAATAAGAAAACAGGCAATTGAACAACTAAGTTAAAAAAAACCTACTTCAATCTCCTAAACTACTTGTTCAATTTTGAATTTTTCTCTCCATGGTCTAAATTGAACAACTAAAAAAAAAGTTCCATGGATATTCTAGAATGTCTATGTCTACGTAATTCTGCAACTACAGAAACAAAGTATAGGATGAACCTACCCGTGCTTAACATCTTCGATAGCTTGCTCAGCATTGTCATAATTATTCGCTTCCATCGTTCGGTACATATTCGACAATTCAACTTGTCGTCTAAAATACATATCAACAGCTGATCCCTTAACCGTGGCACACGTCAGATTCTCCATGGTATTGCGAAGCTAAAGATAATAAAAAAATAAAGCATTAGCTACTGTCTAAGCTAGTCTATGCTTCTACGTTAGCCCGAAAATATTAATCAGTGAAGTTGTACCTCCCCCTCAAACTGCACCATCGAACAGTCCTAGGGAAATATTGCTATAATCAATTAATCTTGGTATGGGGTCTGATTGATGGATAGGTACTTGTTAGATAAGTGATTAATAATCAAGAATTTTGCCCCCTGGTAACGCATCTATGGTTGCGTCACCTTTTTTGACGACATCCAAAAATCCCAAAACCTCACTGCATCTAACTAAACTAATAATTGATATTGATACATCACTAACTACTAAGGAATGATGTACGTACCCTCGCATCGTTGATTCCGGTGAGCTTGGTCTTAGGGCGTTCGAGTACGAGGAAGGCAGCCAGGTTGGCCGTGTAGGAGGCAACGATGATCATTGCGAATCCTGCCCACACCATGCCGAGCACACGAGCCGAGAAACTACGAGGAGTGCCTGAAACAATATAAACAATCATACCAACAAATAAGGTGGTGTAGGTACCCACGTATCGCATGTCTTTAGGTATCGCCAGTCGGTAAAGCATGTCGTGCGACTGCGAGGTGGAGTTTCCGAGAATTATACCCCCGGTTTTTGAAAACCTGGTCCATTTAATCTCTTGTCAAATCTTATGTGATTTTCTTATTATTTGTATAATATATAAGAGCTCACCTTCACCGATACCGCTGTTCAGAAGCACGCCCCAAGCAAACCAGATAGCACTCGAAAGATTCAAAGCATCTTCTTCAGTCCCATCAATATTGGCCAGTTTGAACCGTCCGAAGGGAGAGAACCGATCGAGTAGGTACAGGACTAGAGCTACCACGTGGACTGATACCATCACCAAGATCCAGAGGGTGTTGGAAAACGGTTGCAAGAACGATACCAGCGTTGAAGAACGTGATGGCTGAAAGTTGAACAAAAAAATTTAGATTGTAGTTAACCATAAACATTTCAGAAAGGCTTAGCATTATCAAAGAAGACAAAAGCTTGATATTGAGCTGCTCGATCTGCTAAGCCTTGTCATAAAACTTGACAATTTAATTACCGTAAAACGCAACTTTGCCAACTAAGCCCAAGTTTGCCTATTTCGTTTCAATTACGATATTTCGCGTTTGCTTAGTTTTTTCTTATTTTCTACCATTTGGTAGTGATTTTACATTATTAGGGCAACAGATTTTTCATTTTTTATAATGGTAGCTTCATTGTTACTCTGTCAGTTGTGCGACAAACACCGGTGCGCGTAGGTGAAAATTTTTAGTGTCGTGTAACTTTTGAAGTTTTAGCTAAAGAAAAGGTGTTTTCGTGCAGCTATAACATCCCAGGGTAAGAACATACTATCTACTTTCCATATTGCTTGATATTTTTATTAAAAGGACACGATTTCATTAAAATAACTTAGTAGGCAATGTTGTGCACTGTTTTGGAAACTTGAGTGACACAACTTTGCCTGGGTCTAGGGTTGTTACTAGGCGGATTTTAATATTGATATATTTTTACTATATAAATGTCATATTTGCATGAAATTTTCACACCCGGTTATATCGGGACTCAAGAGCTTGCATGCACTAAATTCCCTTCATTTTACGATATTTTAATTTTATTGCATACATTGTTAATGTTCCGAAATCGGGTGAGACATAGGAGTTAGAGCTTCAATTGAAAATGTTACATTTTTTTATGTCAATAGAACATTCTTATTTTTATTTCGACAGTTATGTTTTCAATCGCCTGTAAGGGTGAGGCAGAGGTGTATCTCTGCCTGACCCTTCAGTGATTACAGGCATGATTTTGTATTTAAGTACCTAAGTCTTAACTTTGTTGCAGTTATATGCAAAAATGCCGAATAATACACAACGAAGCAGGAGAAAACCAGGAGCTCGTAGTTATGCCGATTACTCTGTAGAAATATCAGAAGTTGCTGCAGATCTCGTACGAAAAAAAATAATTTCGTCATACGAAGCGGAAAAGAAATTTGGGATCCCGCGTCAGACCATTTTTAATAAATCAAAAAACATGCATAGCAACCATTTGGTCGACCTACAGAGTTGACAACTGAGGAAGAAGCCCACATCGTAAAAGCCAGCATTGCTAAAAGCAATACATTTGTGATTTTTACTCATAAGTAGCAATATGTTTTATTTTTTTAACAAAGTGAATAAAAGTTTAAGAAAATAATCCGTATTTTTTTGGGACAACCCTAGAGTCAACGACATTTTTGTATGAAAAGTTTCTGGTACCTGCTACAACATTGCCTATTAGCTGTAAAAAAATATATATTACCGTCATGGCAATAATCTAACTGCTGGGGACAAGCACGTTGTCTCATGTACACGGAAAAAAAATACTAAAAAGATCAACAATATATTTATTGAGATATCCTTCTAGGCAAAGTTGTGTCTTTTACCTACAACTTTGCCTACGACTTTGAGTGCTTGTAATTCTGAATGACGGCATGATTTAAATAGATTTGGGTTCTACCTGGCAAGGCATAAGGTCTGTTTTCCATCTGCAAGTCTTTAGAAGCCGTAATAGTAAATAGGTTCAGAGATACGAACAAAAAACGTCAAAATCCAGGAAAGTTACAGCATTTTACGGTATCATGCAAAACCATTATACACCACTTTATATAGGTAAGCACCACACATTGACATTGATGAATATTATCTATACCTATTATGGACTGGTCCACTGAAATCTGTGTGATACTTTCCTCAAAAGACTATTTCAGACATCAATCAAAATGGTCTTCACATGATCTGATCAAGATTATGTCTGGACTATAAAAGAGACTGTGACCTCTAAGTTTGTTTCGGCCTTTCTTCTCAGAGTAATCAGACAGGAAACGCCGACCTTATCTAGCTTATTTTATTTATTATTTTACAACAGGACGTGTAAAAGTCAAATTAAAAACTCGCTATAGCAAATTGTTGAACCGGACAGAAATTAATGAGTGTTCGGAAAAACAATGACTGTGTCACGAGAACAGATATTGAGTTAATAGCATCCACAGCCATTTGATCATAAATAATTTTAATTTATGATTCCGGTTAAACCCATAAGTGTATAAAATACCCGCCACGGGTAGATAGGAGATTACAGCTATCGACTGATATTTTAGAAGGTCACCTAGTTCAGAGAATTCTGAACAACATAAAGTCTTAAGTAAAAAATTGGAGTCATGATTGATCTGAGTTCTGCGACAGTCACAGGCTCTAGACCACGTCTGTGGCGAAACGAGTCGTTGTCTGCCGTGTAACAAAGCGTTCTGTCTGAAGACGGCGCCTTGTTACAGCTATTTTTTCTACGACGCGTGGCGCCGGTTAAGTACCTTTAAGCAGTAGGTATAGGTTGGGATCCACGAATAAAAACAACATAGCCTCAACCTATTTCAATATTTTTTGTAGGTACTATCCCCTTTCAAACCTCTTTATATAAATATAAGGTTCATTGAAAATAAGCTTACAACACTGGCCATTACTCGTCGAAAAAAACGTGATTGATGCTATTTTTTTTCTTAAATTTTGAATCCAATTTTTTTCTCTTAAATTATTGGCTTTTATTATATTTTTTGCCATTTAGTTCTGCCAATACCTATTTTATACCATTTATCAGTATTCAAGCGCCACCTTTTTCAGAATTCTCCGGAAAGTAGGTACTTACATCAAAGTTAGCGCTAAATTCAAACAATAATTAATTACTTACTTTTTTTCCGTAAGTACCAAAATAGTAAAACGGAACCCTTATGGTGTCTCAGTCTGTCTGTCTGTCACAACTGGATATCTCAAGAACTACCTACTAATGCTATCATCTTAAAATTGGGAATAGTTTTAGATGACGTTTAAACCCAACTACCTACCTATTTTGCAAATAAGAAAGAATTTCTTTTTTTTGCAACCAACTGAAAGGGTGTCTGAAAAATTCGACGTGGGGCTACTAAGGCATGTGGCATGTGGAAAGAGCGCGGTTTGCACACTCTCAAACATTTTTCTTTTTAGGCCGCATAGTTTTCGACGTTTGATGAAAAATGTAAAAAAAATACCGTTCCCCCCTTATCTGCGAAGATGCAAAGAGAAAAATCTGAAATAATTCTATGTGATAGAAGTTTATGTAAAGATTACAGGAAAAATAAAATGTTGTCGCTAAATAACACCCTTCAGAAATCATCAACAAAAATTACACTAGTTCCACTATCGGTCAAGAGATGGCGCTAAAACTGCAATATTCTACACCGCAATACGCAGTGTTAAAATTCTTCAACGAATATAGGCCTCGCCGATGAAAACATATGATGGAACGGAACCCTCGGTGCGCGAGTCCGTCTCGCTCATGCTCGGTTTTTTTACGCTACTTTTAGAAATTACCTACCAAATCTGTTAACTTCTATCTATACAAACCTTTTTCTCTAAGATGGTAATACCTTGATATTTGAAAGGCTTACTAAATTCAATAAACTCGGCCCGTTCAGGATTAATTGTCAAAGGAGCCACTATCATATCAGCACGTTCATACACCAATTCCCCTGAAAATGCACAAACGTTTTAATTTCATTCTTCTTATTGTTTTATGACGTGCTATCAGGCACGACCATAGAAATATGAAGCATTTCTATTGGCACGACTGTTTTCAATTTTGTTGGCCCAAAACTACGCCACTTCTACGGCATCGCCGGTTGCAGCGCAGAGGTCGCTATGGCTCCATTTTGTGGTGCACAGAGGGCGGGACAGGAGTTGGGACAAAGTTTGAGCCACAAATAAATTTAATTGGTTGGCGTCTTTTTACACCTGATAAGGGTATCTCGGGTACCTACCAACTCACCTATAAGCCCTGTCCATTCCTTCTTGGCTCCCGGTTGGGAGAAGTTACGTATAATATAGTTTCCGAATTGTCCATCAGGTGAAAGAGCCAAAGAATAAGTAAAGTTGATCGCCTTTGATAGATGTTTTAGTAGATCCATGCAGAAACCCTTGCAGCAGTAAAGTTCGTCTGAAATATAGTAAAACAACTCGACTAAAGGCAAAGATTTAAATCGTCTTGGGTAGTTCCAGAATCCAGACACTCGGGTCATTTCTAGATGAAAATAACTAGCCTAATTCATAGAAACTTATATCTATGGTCTTTTTATATTGAGGTCTATTTCTAATAGATGGCGGGCGAACTATTTTATGAAGGAATTCAAACAGCGCCTGTATTTGAGATTTAGTCGAAAAATCAGCCCATTTAATACCTACCTACGGATTTGATAAAAATGCTGGGATCTTGCTTAAGTTTTTGCAACATCCCTTAAAAATTAACAAACATGCCAAAAGCGCGCTGGGTTGACGATATCGTCAAAGTCGCCGGAAAACCCTGGATGAGAGACACAGGTAAGTATGGCAGAAGCTTTGATTATAATCAAAGGGCAGAAGAAAGGCGAGGTCTATACCAGCAGTGGGTGATTCCGGGCTGAAATGATGATGATGATGTTAAAAGGTAGGTATTGGTTGGTACCTGTATCCTCAGTGGCATTGTAATGAGGACAAGGGATCTCTTCAGGAGTACAGTCACTTCCATCATCAATACGGCGAGTGTAAACGAAAGGCTTCTCCTCAATCGTCAACACCTGAAGTCATTAAAATATATTTACCTCTTTCTATCTTAGGTAAAAATAGGAATGCTGTCTCTGTCCTATCATACTGTTGATTAATATTACCTTGAGATGCGTCGGTATCATGAACCCTTCCGGTTTCGAAGTACTCCGGCCCATCCATATTATCTCTTGCTCTTTTAGTTCCAATCGCATCTTCTGAGTTTCCTGCAAAATAGAAACGTTCAAAGGTCCAACGGTATTTACGACCAAATGCTTCTAAGTACTATTTGAAGCAAGCGTGTCGATGTCGATATCATCAGGCTATTTAGGTCGGCACAAAAGTAAGAATCTATCAAAAAGTACTCTGCGCTTCACCCGAGTGAATGGTTCACTCGAGTGAAGGTTCGTTTTGATTCCACGTTCATACGACACTGACAAAATCTTATGGGAACGACCAGTGGCGTAACAATAGGGTGGCATTGGGGCAAAATGCCACGGGCCCCCAGCCAGGGGCTCCCGGCCCGAGAGGACCATGGGCACAAGAGTATCCTAACATAAGTTTATAAATGCAAACTTTTTTTTTTGAAAAGGTGCAACAATAAAGGACATCATTCAGGTTTCGAACATTTTGTACCTTTTTCCCATTGTTTGTCTAATTTTTTGGACAGGACCTCATACTCAGCAGTAGCGTTTGCGACCACTAGACCAACGAAACAGACAGGTGTTAAATTTTGTAGGGGAAAATATGAAATCTACGCGGAATAAGTCGCGGAAAAGTGCTAGTAAAAATACTATAACGTTGGTTGAGCTTCTTTACATTAAGGGGGCCCATCCTTGAATTTGCCACGGGCCCCAAACGGTATAGTTATGCCACTGGGAACGGCCTTTTATATAGGTACTCCTTTTATTTCATTGCATTTTTCGATCGTTCGGTAGGCGAGTGAAAGATGCTGTGGTATCGGCTTTAGTTTTCGAGAGGTGCCGAAACCTAGTTCTGAAAAATCTTCGTGTTACCTTAGAGTAAAAGTATTTGCCCACAGCGACATGTTCCCCCTGGGCCCTCACATTCACCATGTCGTACTCCGCATGCACCCGATCTCCATGGTCGTCGAAGGCCACATGGCCAGTGGCACCACTCTCCAAGCGCTGCTTCCTGATGTAGTCGAACAGAAGACGGCCCGTGGTCCAGATAGACCCTGAATTGTCGCAGTCTGATGGAGGGGCGTGGATCTCCTCTGAAGTGTTCATGTCACGAATAGCTGATGCCAGGACGTAACTAAAAATAGAATGGGTATTAGTACCTATAGGCTTTTAGCAGTAATCGCAACCAAGTTTGTATATTCCAGGGTAGAGCGTGGTAGAGCGCCACGTAACAGTAGGTAGGTACAGGTAGTAGGGCTCGAAAAAAGTAGTCTATCGTAATATTCATAGGTAGGTAACGTATAAGAACCTCCTTCTAGCCGGTTGTTAAAAATATAGCAGCAACTGGCCACTTTTTATGAAAATATTTTACTAAACGCCATTAAGAGCGTTTACGCCGTACAGCATTTCATACAAACTTTCAAGTCCTTATTTTTCGAAATGAATAGACCGATTTTAATGAAACTTTAGACGCATAAGCAGGATACAAAGGTCTAAAAAGTTAGTAGAGAACATTTTCGAAAAACAGTGTTACAGCCAAATTAGACAGATTTTAATATTTCCATGGAAACAGAAATTTCCAGTTATCTTTTTTTAAATAAGACATTTCGAAAATGTTCTCTACTAACTTTTTAGACCTTTGTATCCTGCTTATACGTATGAAGTTTCATTAAAATAGGTTTATTAATTTCGAAAAATAAGGGTTTGAAAGTTTGTATGAAATGTCGTACGGCGTAAACGCTCTTAACGTTTTCTTTTAAATATTTTTTTTTACAAAATAATGGCCTCTAATAACTTTTCATCTAATTCGGCCTGCCTAAAAAGTTGGTATATTGTTGATATTAGAATCTTCTTAGTCATTAATTACAATAATAACAATGTAAAATGAAAAAAAAAATTTATGTCGATCCTTCCTAAGTTAGGTTTAAGTTCTCTCCAAGTTCAAAACTTTTGTGGAGACATAAGCTTGTCGTTGTAAATAAAGCGTAGCTAACTTACATAGAATCCTGAATGTGCGCGTGTTCGTTGGTAGCGTTAACAAGTCGTAGTCCCAGTAAACCCTCGGGTGCGTTGGCAGCATCCAGCGCCTGCTCCGTCACCATCCACACGTATCCGACGGTCGTCATGTTCAGGAATGTTGCGTCGCGGAATATTATCTCAGCATCCGTTTTACTGGGGAAAACATCATGATTATTCAGCAACTGTGCAAACTCTGGCAGACATTTTAAAGTAAGTAGGTAGGAACGCTCTACGTCATCATCATCTGCCTAGCATTTTCCCAACTATGTTGGGGTCAGCTTCCAGTTTAGCCGGATGCAGCTGAATACCAGTTTATCTGACCTCCACAACCCAGTTACTGGGTAATAGGTACGATACCCCTTGGTAAGACTGGTTGTCTTACGGGCTACTGACAACTCGTAAGGACTGTCTAAGATCCACGAATGACAGCCTATCCACGGATCAATCAACCGCGGCAAGCGTATAGCTTAACCTAATCGATCGACCCTTGCGGCTCTTAGCCACAAGCCCCTCCGCACTAAGTACTTACACTAATTGTAGAGGTACATTACAGGGTGAGGGTGGGGAAGGTACAGCCGTCCATACGCCTGCCGCACGGTATGGTTGAATGGAGAAGGTATAAAATTGTGGCATACCTGGCATACATAAGAAACACCCTAGCCTGAGCGCCTTTGACATCCAAGAGCCGATCGCTGAAAGAATCAAGCCCTGGTTCGAATTCTATCACCTGCTCCACAACCACTTTTCGGTCTACATCCTCATCCACGCTTTGAGAAGTCGTCTGGAACCTAGAAACATAATGATATATTATTACTAGTGAACCGCCTTTACATGTGTTAAAAAAAAAAAAAAAAAACATATATACGGTCGAATTGAGAAACCTCCTCCTTTTTTTGAAGTCGGTTAAAAATGTCGAAGAAGTGTAATAGAGGTGCACATAAACCTTCCGGAACAAATTCTCTAAATGATGCTGACAACCGCATCAAAATCCATTATGTAGTTTTGAAACGGTCACACAGGCAAACACGAAAAGCGACTTTATTTACTATATTACTATATCGATTATGTATTTAGCATACATTCATAGACTCATCGCTTATTATCTCCCGCAAGGTTATTTTAACCAGTAATAATGTTAGTTGCCTCTATCTCTTCACAACATACAACTCTAATTTTAATATAAGTAGGTACTGGGTAATGGCATTGTCAACTTACCGTCCCAAAATAGCCCTACCATCAGTATCAGAACTATGAATGAATATGACCTTCATGTAATTGAAGTGTTTCAACACATCCACCCACACGTCAGCTTGGTGGGAATATGGCGGGACTGTTCGTAGGAAGGACACGTGAATGTTCTTGTCCGAAAAAGCGGAATCCCTTGAGGATATACCGATGACCGGGATGTGGTAGAAGCCGCTGGTGTAAGACACAGCTGCTGGGGAGAGGTCGCCAGTCAGCGGATGAGATACCACGATCGCGTACACCTAGAAAGTGTTGTATCCTTAGTACCATTTCTATCGATAGTTTTGCCAGGTATTTGCGTAACGCACGCCACGTACAATGGCAATCGATGGCAAGGACATTCATTTTGCCAGTTTGTTACATTCATTATGTTATTTGCGTTGCTTACCTAACAGACGAATTTTTTAAACCTATACAGGGTTATTGGTAAAACACTAACAACCTCCAAAAAAAAATCCAAAGCTGTGGGCTATGACGGCATCAGTCGTAATATGGTCATTTGGATCCTTGATAGCCTTCTCCCTCCGATTACCCACATCATTAACTTTTCTCTTGATTCCGGACAATTCCCATCCCAGTGGCGTATGGCCTACGTCCGCCCACTTCCTAAAATTTCAAATCCCTCGCTACCCAGTCACTTTCGACCCAAAACAGTTTACGGGGTTTGTTCATCGGAACAACCTCGTTAGCTCCTTTCAATCTGGGTTCAGGCCGGGGCACAGTACAGCGTCCGCTCTCCTTAAAGTGACTGGTGACATTAGAGAAGCGATGGAGGATACCAAAGTTACCGTTTTGGTTTTAATTGACTTCTCCAATGCCTTTAATGCCGTCAGTCACGATATTCTCCTTTCTATTCTCTCTCACCTTATGGTTTCGTCCGAGGCTCTGAAATGGTTCTCTTCATATCTTCGGGGACGTCAGCGGTGCTATTCTGTAAAAATCTCACCGTGAAAACTTAGGTGAAGTAATAATAATAATAATAATATAATAATAATAATTGTTTATTTATAAAATGGGGATACATTTACAATGAATAGCTTAACAAATAAAATAGCGCACAGTTGCTAATTTGCCTGAACTAGGTTGAACCTGTGCTTCAGGCTAGAAAGTGCATATAAGTATTTAATGTAATAAATTAACAATCATGTATAACGTAAAAACTAAATTAAAACATAGGTAAATAAAAGTAAAATAGCATGTTAGCAGTTCTATTTGCAGACAATAAGTAGGTCCTCTGTTTGTGCATAGTCGATGGTTAATAAATATTTAAGTATAATTTGTTTACAGCTATAGTAATTTAGTTTATAAATACTTAGTTTTCTATTTAATCTATTGTACAGGAATGGGCCTAAGAAAGTTATAAACCTTTCTACAAACACATGTTTTGAGGTAGCATTAGATATGCATACTAAATCATTCCGTCTCTTGTTAGTATTGTCGGCATTGTAGGCAAGCATGGTGTGCTGTTTTAATACTAAGTGCATAATGAAAAGCTGGCGAACAGTTAGTACATTGCAGGATTTATATAGCAGATCTGTGGGAAAAAAGAAGGGATGGAAGTTTGCTACCTTTAAAATTGCTCTCTGAGCTCTTTCAAGAGGAAGCAAGTTAGTTTTTGGTGCGCCACCCCAAGAAGTGATACAATATTGAATTATAGATTGACATAGGGCCAAATAAACTTGTGTGATTAATTTTGAATCTGCTAATGTTCGCAATTTTTTAAAAACATATATTAGTTTGCGCACTCTTTTAACTAGGCTTTCAATATGTTTTTTAAAAGAGAGTGTGTCGTCCATTATTACCCCCAGGTATTTTATGTTGCTCGTTTTGTGGATAAAAGGACAATTACACATGGTGATTGTACGGGTTCCACATTGATGTGCGTATAGATAAGGGTTAGTTATATTAAGTTGAGGCTTGCGCATGGAAAAGTGAATATATTTTGTTTTGTCAGCATTTAATGTTAGTAAATTGCTATGAAGCCAATTAGTCACAGTATTAAAACCTAGTTGAGCGATTTCGAACAGTTCGCTACTGGTTTTGGCGCTAAATATTAACGCCGTGTCGTCGGCATATGATATTATTTTGCCGTCTTTAATATTTAGATTACACAAGTCGTTAATATAAATAAGAAAGAGGGTGGGGCCCAGAATACTCCCCTGAGGAACACCAAAACCAGTATTTTTCTGCTCATCGCTCGTAATATTATCTATTCTAACACATTGGTACCGGTTGTCTAGATAGTCAGTAAAAAGTTTCAGCGGCGTTCCCCTTATTCCTATGATCTCTAATTTGTTCAGAAGAACAGAAATAGACACCGTGTCGAAGGCCTTGGCTAAATCGAGAAAGACTCCCAAGGTCTGGTATCCTTTGCCGAGTTCTTCTGAAATATAATCAGTCAGGCTATGCACCGCATCTGCTGTCGACAGTTTGGCTCTAAAACCAAATTGCGCAGGGGATAGGATGTTGTTTTTTTCTAGGTAATTAACAAGTCTACTGTTTATAATTTTCTCTAGAATTTTTGAAATTGAGGGGAGTAATGATATTGGCCTATAATTATTGACTACGTCCTTGCTTCCAGATTTAAAGATAGGGATTACAACTGCCTTTTTTAGACATCTGGGGAAAATTCCTTCCGAAAGACAGATTCGAAATATATGCGTTAAGGGAGGTACCAAAATTTGCTTAAAGAGTTTAAGGATCTTATTGCTTATGTTATCCCATCCAACTGCGCAGTCGTCTTTTAGCCCAGAAATGATTCGGGTTATTTCATCTTCATCGGTATCCAATATAGCAAACGATTTCAGGTTACAGCTATTGCTAGACTTTTGGAAAGATGGTTGGTCGCAATATCTCGGAATCTGATCGGCAAGAGTTTTCCCAACATTTACAAAGAAGTTATTTACATTGTTAGCTGATAAGAGTGGTGAAGTATTAGTCAGCAATAAACTCGAATTTGATTCACGCTGTTTAGACATATTAGTGACGTTTTTAATATGTTTCCAAAGTTGCTTGGTATTTTTACCTGCTTTATTTAATTCAGTTTTATCGTGTTTATTTTTTAAATTCTTTAGGAGATTGTTGCAGAAATTCCTGTATCTTTTATAGGTGGTTTGAATTATTAGATTATCAGGGTGTCTTTTAGTTTTCTGATGAAGTTTATCTCTGTGTCTTATACACCGAATTAGTCCTGGAGTAATCCATGGTTTAATATTATAAAATTTCTTATTTACTGTAGAAACTGTCGTGTTACGTAATATTGCTTGTTGAACATGTGTTATTAAGTACGATAAAGCCAGATTAGCGTCAGCAGTATTGTAAACTAGGCTAAAGTCAATGTTGCACAAATCATATTCGAGTTTGTTTGTATTTAATTTGCTAATAGTCTGAGGACGATTTAGCTTAGGCAGCGTTAAATTTACGTTGAGTAAAACTGCGTGATGGTCCGTAATTGTTGAGTTAGTAACTAGCGTAATGTATGATAGGCTGGTTTTGATCATCATATGATCGAGGCAGGAACCGCTCTGATGAGTAGGCAATGTGTGAGCGGGGAGAAAACCATGGTATAAGCAAATATTAAGGTAATCTTGGGTCCCTGCATCGCAGTTTTCGGAGCCAATATTTATATTTAAATCACCTGTTAGTATAACATTCTTAAATGGGCTTAGTGCTTGAAAGATCTGGTTTAAGGAATTGTTAAAAGGATCTAAGTTTCTAGAGGATGGGGATCTATACATAGCGATTATCGCTGTGGTTGTACCAATTTTGATGACTAAACAATTACTCATACAGTCTTGTAGGGTGTGTTCCTCGACTGTTACCTTTAATGATTCCTTAGCATAGACTACCACACCATCATTTTGATTGTAGTTTATTTTGGTATGTAATAAGTTGTACCCCGGTATTAATGGGAGGCTATCGTGGCGATTAGAAAGCCAGCACTCGGTAAGTACCATTATATCACAATCAAAGTTAAGTCTATGAAGAAAAATATTAAAGCTATCTATGTTCTTATAAATACTACGAATGTTTTGGGTTAGTACGGTTAGCGAATTTTGATAGTCGGAAAGATATTGTCTGCAGTCCTCAACGTCACATGTCTTTGATCTAGTTAAAAATGTGTTATCTATATCGGTAAATAAGTTATCATCCATATTAAATAAAACAATAAATTAAGTCTAAAATATAAACTAGTATGTGGCGCTCTTAGGCGCCTTCATAATCTATCGAATTAATGTACCTGTATTCGGCAGCTTTTTTAGCAGGGCAATCTGTATCTCCCGTCTTGTGGTTGGCTTGTTTTTTAAAGCGCAAACATGTAGCACATTTTGGCGGATTGGCCTTCTTTGCGCAGTCTTGCATTGAGTGCCCTTCTTCACCGCAATGGCCGCATGTGGGGGCAGCAATTTTGCACGTTTTGGCTGCATGACCATACTGCTGGCACTTGTAACATCTAGTTACCAATGTAAAGTCTCGTACCGGACAGGACGTCCAATTTATAAACAATCTGTCCTGTGTAACGAGGGCCTTGCGAATGATGGCTGGAACTTCTATAATATAGTTGCAATTCTCAGCATCCTTCCTGCCAGATTTGTGGCTCAGTTTTATTGAGGTCAAAAATGTATCTAGGGACATAGTCGGCAGTTTGTCGGTCAAGTTCTGTTCATAGATACACTTATAAACCTCATTTTCGGACATGGATGTGGGAACTCCTATAACTATAATGCGAGGTTTGCGTTTTTGAGGTTCGTCGACGGTAAGCCCTGACGAAGCGAGTTGGACTGTGTGCTTGAGCTTATCTAGGTCATCTTTGGTCTCAGTGCTGATTATTAATCCTCCTTTTCCTATTTTGCGTACGCCTCGTACTTTCAGCTTCATTTCTCCAGGGCATATGATTTTTTGGACCATGGTCTTGGTTTCGTCACTGGTCTTTGAATTATCACAAGGATAAATCGCCACGGAACTAAAAGTATTAGGACGAACAAAGCTGTTGGACCCCTTCTTCACCATATCTGCAAAAGATGTGCCCGCACCCTGCTTCGTACAGGACTCCTGAATCGTCCGGTTCATCTCCGTTAGACAGTCGGACAGGTCTCGAGCTTCGGTCATGGATTTAAGAGTGGTATGGGTTTGAATGGCTTTTTGCTTTAGAGACTGGTACTGAACAGCCATTTGCGAAACTCCATGACCAACTTTTCGGCAAAGATTATTTATTTTTAATTTCTGCTCAGTGTTGAGCTTACCATCAGAAGCAGTAGCACATACCTCATTCAGGCATTGCTCGATTGATGTCATCCAGTTCTGGATCTCTGGAGTGGTCACTACTTCAATTTTATCGTCTTGGTCCTGTCTTGGTTGTCGCGGCGGTGTCGGTGCCGGTGTCGGTACCGGCGTCGTCGGTGCCGGTGTCGGTACCGGCGTCGTCGGTACCGGGGTTGGTACCGGGGTCGGTGTCGGTGGAGGGCTGTGTCGTATCATCGCGCTCCGATTATTGGGGCTGCCTTCCATATAACACGAGTATTTCAGAATAATCCAGTCAGTTCATTATTTAAACTTGTCACTTAAAATGTTTGTCACGCTAATACACTAAAACTAGGTCACTATTTATGCAAACGTTAATTTATTTTATTTTTAAAAATGCATTGATGAGCACGTCTGTATGCTTTGAATGTATATCTATTACTGAGTGAGGGTGGAGTGAGCTGTCAATAGTGTCAATTCCTAGCAAAAACAAACTCACTTCACCTAAGTTTTCACGGTGAGATTTTTACAGAATCGACCGGCAGCAGTCGGTTCGCGTTGATCAGAGTTCGTCGAGTTGGCGTGACCTGGATGCTGGTGTTCCACAAGGCGGTATTCTTTCTCCATTATTATTCTCCATCTTCATTAATTTTATAACTCACTGTCTTCGATGTTCGTATCATCTATATGCTGATGATCTACAATTATATACAGCTGAGCGGGTAGAAGGTTTGTCGAACGCTATAGCAAATGTAAACCGAGACTTAGATGCTATCAAAAAGTGGTCTGATAGTTTCGGGGTGTCAGTAAACCCCTCTAAGTGTCAAGCCATTGTAATTGGAAGCTCCCGCATGATGGGTAGGGTGACGCTTAGCTCTCTTCCTCCTCTTATTTTCAATGGTACCGTCATACCCATTACCCCTACTGTGAAAGATCTCGGTTTGCATCTTGACTCTACACTTAGCTGGCAACGCCAGGTCTCTAGTGTTAGTCAAAGGGTCAACGGTACTCTGCGATCCCTGTATCGTCTGAGGAACTTTTTGCCCGTTAAGACGAAAACCATGCTTGTGCAGACTTTGATTTTCCCTATAATCGACTATGCTGACGTGTGCTACTTTGACTTGAACGCGGTTTTGCTGGATAAGCTCGACAGATTATTCAACAATGGTATCCGGTTCATATTCAACCTCAGGAAATATGACCATGTATCGAGCTATAGGTCTGAGCTCAAATGGATGTCCATTCGTCAAAGAAGAAGTTTGCGCGCTTTGACCACGCTTTTCTCCCTTCTCAACTCTCCCACTCCTCCTTCTTATCTCGTGTCTCACTTCCAATATCTATGTTCTTCTTACGCTAAGAATCTGCGTTCTTCTAACAATCTTCTCCTACTCTGTCCTTCTCATACTTCTGACTTTGTTCATTCTTCCTTTCATATTCAGTCCATATTTCTTTGGAATGCACTTCCTCTTGATATCAGGACGGCCACCAGTCGGTATGCATTTAAGCGGAAATTGCAGAGTTATTTTCTAAACAAATAGAGTAGAGTCATCTCAACACCTCTCTCCCTTGTATTTGTATCTATATATATATATTATAAGTATATTTTATAGTAAATAGTATGTATGTGTATATAATCTATTTATGTATTTGTGTACCTAGTTTTAATAGTTTTTTTAAATTTTATCATTGTTCCTCTCAACCAAAGCACCTGCCATCCTATCTCTTCACCACCCTTGGTTGACTGGTAGAGAATGCCTAAGGCATTAAGTCCGCCTTTGTACCTTTTTGTGCGAAAAGATTAAATAAATAAATAAACCTCTGAAGAGGTCATTGTACTCATCATTAATAACAACTTTTACTATGGGACCAAACCTGAATTCGCGAAAAAAAATCAGCTGTTCCCTACATTTTGACGAGATAGACGAACATAAATGTAGGGAACAGCTGATTTTTTTTACCGATTTCAGGTTTGGTCCCATAGCTTAGTAAAAGTTGTTTATAATTATGAGTACAATGACTTCTTAAGTGGTTGTTAATGTTTTACCAATAACCCTGTATATGTAGCAATGAATCAAAAATTTTCTTAAAGCCCTCGCATTGTGTTTGGAAGTGTGTTACGCAATTAGGGTGCTGCTGGTCATTGTTATTATTTATTATTTATTTATTTATTTAAATGCCTTAAAACTATCATTACAGGTCTAAACCTAATGCGATAGCCAAGTCATGTCAGTTATTGGTTTTCATACTCACTCGGTGAGCGATCAGGTCTTTGCAGACATTCAGCGCCGTTTTTATAGGGTTCGGATCCATGAGCATGGAATAATCGTGATACGTGACTCCTCGAGGCACATACTGATCTTTGAAGTTGAGATTCTGTAAAACAAATTATTTAACAATGTAATCGTAAGTTACTCAGTTGCTGATAAAACTGGCTCATGTTGGATAATTGTGTCGTATGCATATCAAAGGAAATGAGAATTGCTATTAACTGCGTTGAATTAAAACGTTTGTAATAGGCACAAGTTGGCTTATTTACGCTCAGTAGGTATATTAATTAATATTGTGTTCTTTGATGACTGCAGAGAGCATGAATGAATTATTGTGTTAAGCTGGATGGTAATACAGATGTTGAGATGTGCATTTTGACACATAGTAGGTATATGATCGTACCTCAATGTAGGTAGGTAGGTATACGTCTATGATCTACGTCTTTAGTAAAGTAGGAGTTCTTCTAAGGAATCTACTTAGAGAGGCGATTTTTTTGCAATTAATGTTATGCCAGATATTTCACGCAGTCCGGTCATCACCGATTTCTTTCATATCTTTCCACGCTGTATTTTGATACAAAAGTTGAGGTCCTTAATTTACTGATCTAGCAAAATGGGGCATTATAGGTCCCCCTGATACCCAGTGCGAGTGCTGTGGTCCTGACCAAACCTTGCCCTATCTGTTGGAGGGTCCAAAGTGTCCATACACATGCACCGTTGAGAACCTAAAAAACGCCACAGACGATTACGCCACAGAGTATTGTCGTGGCAACCTACTGGGTTCAACTCATTTAATACAAATCAATTGGCTCGAAGAGAAGAAGATTTACTACTTAACTTACCGATATAGTATCCTTGTAGAACGCAATAGATTCATTGCTGGAGAGCACCCCACCAACGTTATAGTAGGTGGGGTTGGAGAAGCGCCGCCGGTCAATGTCGGCCGACACCTGCCGACCGGCACAGCACAGCACCCCGACGAGGACGTGATACCGCCACATGCTGGTATCTATCCGAAGAATGGAACATCGTACTCAATTGTTTGCACAGGTTTCCCAAGAAAAGAATGCGCTTCGGGAATCATCTTTCTTCGGACTTCGGACACTCTTTCTTCCGACATACAAACGCGCAATGATGAGATCTAATCACTGACCTCTATCATACAAGTACTGTACCAGGATGTGCATCTGGATTGAGGGCCAATTTTTTGAACCCTTGCGAAACGAAGTAAGACTTATAGGGAAATTTGTTAAAAATAGTAAAAACTTAAAACATAGGGCCATGAATTTCTTAAACGTGAATTAAAACTGTTATGATTAAATAACTTGGGCCCTCAATCCAGACGCGTGCATAAAGTGGCATAGCCTAAATCTCAGTAAGTACTATATCTGGGTTAATAGTTTTTATTTAAGAATTTAGTTAAGAATTTCTTAAATATTTTAAGAAATTCCCAAATCTGTAGAATATGACATTACAGATTTATGGCGGTATATCTAGGGCCCTCAATTCATTATTGTCTGAACTGAGGAATCTGCAAAACATGAATTTATCTGAAGAAATACATAAATACGACTTTAACATATTTTACTTAGATACCTATGTGAATTAGTTAAAAAGAAATAATGACACAAAAGTTAATTGTTATGAAGTAAATGAAAGTCGAATTTGACTAAAACGTCTGAACTGAGAGCCCAATATTTTCGGCTTTATTGACTACGCTCAACCTCATAGATTAACGCAAATTAGAATAAGATTTTTAACTATTTCTTAACTAAATTGTAACATATTTGGCCCCGATTCTGTTTTTCACATACTAAACTAAATTTAAGTTTATGCATCTTTTTCTTTCTTTTTCATTAAGAAAAGGACAGAAGATAAATATTAGTTTAGTCCTGTCAAATTAAGATACTCCATAGACAATTTAGACGAGATTAAAAAATTGGCTATTAAAAATACGTCAATTTACGTCAGGCGCTGACTAATTTGACAGGACTAAACTAATATTTATCTTCTGTCCTTTTCTTAGTGAAATAGAAAGAAAAAGATGCCCGAACTTAAAGTTAGTTTAGTTTGTGAACAACAGAATCGGCGCCATATCGTCCGTTCTTCTAAATGTCATACTTACTTTAAGAGAAAGTTGATTTTTAACTTTTTCTAGGAGAAAATTTTGTAGGGTGACCATACTGTTCATAGTAAGTACCAGCCGGTCGATTCTGTAAAAATCTCACCGTGAAAACTTAGGTGAAGTGAGTTTGTTTTTGCTAGGAATTGACACTACTGACAGCTCACTCGGCGCTCACTTCACCTAAGCTTTCACGGTGAGATTTTTACAGAATAGCACTGCTGTACATTTTGTAAGCCGCAGTCATAAAGTGATAATATTTGCAGTTAAAAGTATTATTATAGTAGTAGTATGACCTACTTTAAATAATCTAGGTCAAATTGAACTAATTTAGCAATCGTAACATATAGGTATTTCTATTTATATACCTACTTTATTGTACACCAGAAAATACATAACAAAAAAAAAAATCATAACATTCCCAAATTTATGAACAAAACTAACCGCTCCTATGTTTAAATAAACGAAAGTAGTAATTACGTAACAGCTCAACTTTAGATTGAGTATGAATATTTCAGACACACCCCTTTTCGTAACACCCAACTCGAATTAACACGCCCTAAGGACGCTAACATACTGGATAATTTAATCTTACCTTAAAGTCCTCTTCTTTAGGCTCAAGTTCGGCTCATTTTCGATATAAAAAGAGTTTAATTCACCAAGTTACAAAATAATTTGATTCTAGAGGAAGGGATGCTGTAAAAGCACGATCTGTGAAGCTTTATCTCAGTCTCCGCGAATTGAACCGCGCAGGCGTAGGGGAAATACCAAATCAATACATAAAGACTATAATAGTAACATTCTACCTAGTAAACAATATTATTCATAGATTATTATTGAAACCTAAGTAGGTCTAGGTACCTGCTTTACCTACTGCAAGTGCTAATAAAGCTTGTAAGTATAAGCATAATAATTAATCACCCTATGTTCGCAATGCTGGGACACAGACATCCTCTCGGTGGCAGGGAGTGGGCTGTAATCCACTGTATCCTGTACAATAACGGGTTTTCTGAAACTATTGAATATCGAAAGAGTGACACGTGTTACATAAGGAGGATGCGTAGGTAGCCCGCGAAATTCAAATTTTCTTACGTTTTTTGGGTTCCGTACCCAAAGGGTAAAAACGGGACCCTATTACTAAGACTTCGCTGTCTGTCCGTCCGTCTGTCTGTCACCAGGCTGTATCTCAAGAACTGCGATAGCTAGACAGTTGATTTTGTCACAAATTATGTATTTCTGTTGCCGCTATAACAACACATACTTACGGAAAACAAAATAAAATAAATATTTAAAGGGAGCCCCCTTTAAATATTTATTTTACAACAAACGTGTTTTTTTCGGCGTTTTATGCCTCGTGGTACGGAACCCTTCGTGTGCGAGTCCGACTCGCACTTGGCCAGTTTTTTACAATTTGCAGGTCAGTGTCAGGTTGTAGATATTATGTTGATCTAAATATGATTCGCTGGCGTAAAAAGTATAAATTTCGCGTGCTACTCTGGCGGTTCCCTCTTTCTTATATGTAGAGAAGATTTTTCCATCTTATTACTACTTATATCTACAGGGTCAAATTAAATTAGCAAGCGAAACGCAGTAGAAGTGCATGATGGGTATCGATATCTAAACATGATTCAACAAAACCAAATAAAAAATGATTTGATTTTTTTTTTGGGTCCACGAGCTCAGAGGGGCTCATCATCATCATCATAATTTCAGCCGAAAGACGTCCACTGCTGGACACAGGCCTCCCCCAAGCACCTTCACTTCGACCGGTTCTGTGCTTCTCGCATCCAACGGGTTCCTGCGGCCTTCACAAGGTCGTCGGTCCACATTGTGAGAGGCCTTCCAACGCTACGTCTTCCGGTACGCGGTTGCCACTCCAGAACCTTTCGGCCGCATCGGCCATCTGTTCTGCGAGCAATGTGCCCTGCCCACTGCCACTCTTCGGGCTATGTCGGTTACCTTGGTACTCCTGCAGATCTCCTCATTCCTGATTCGATCACGCAGGGAAACTCCAAGCATAGCCCTCTCCAGAGGGGCTATTCTCGTAATTTTAAGAACGTTCACAGTGATCTCAGTCTCAATCTGTCAAAACTACTTACATCGAATTTCCCTACATTTTTGACATTTGTTTGTCGCCGAGATGAGACTGCGACTAGATTTTGAACGTTTTAAATGATGAGAATTGGCTTTCTGGTAACTGTCTACTTCAAATACTTAGGTATAATTAAAAAAAAAAAGTTTTTTTTTGTGTTCAGCGAACCTCACTGATGGTAATAAAACACATTTTACGATCATCTTAGGTCGCTTACGCAAGAAAAAACATGGGTTTTTAAAATTCCATAACGTTTATTTTTGTATCCAACTAATATCTAAAAACTTACATAATATTGTAGTCCAAGCAGAAGCTACAATATCTTAAAATTATAAACGCAAATATAAAATAACTAGTTCCTTGGTATAGATTTTCCTTCGCAGTTGCCTTTAGTTGTGGTGTTCAAGCTTAAGCCCAACCCCAGGCAGCAGGCACCCATGCCGATGGAGCCCAGGGCTTGGCAGGCCACTCCGGTGACTGCGGGCGCAATGCGGCTGCGGCGGCCGTGGCAGCGTGCTGAGCAGCTCCGGCAGCCCCTGCCGCGCCAGAGCTTTGGATCACGGACAGCTTTAAAGCTTCTAAGTCTGAAACAGAAAAGACTGTTAGTGAGAAATTAGATGTGAAATATAAATTTTCAGATTCGATCAACGATGCTCTGATCATCGAAACACAAATACGCTATCTAGCTTTGTGTCTTCTCTGGCAGCATTTATTGGTATCGTTGGCCCCTCCAGTATGGATGCTAGATGAACCGTCAACTGACGATTGGGACAGATTGTATCCAGAAGGCAGACAACCGTGTGCAGTAGCGCAAATTGCAAAAGGTCTACATCCAGCAGTAGACTGTGATAGGCTGATTTGATTGATCGACTAACCAGCATTCTGGAGCCTAGCAGCCTGGTTGCTCGCGGCGCGTTGTATGGCCTTAGCAGCGGCCGCCTCCCGGGCCGCGGCGATCTTCTGTGCTGCGGCGGCGCGGGCCTTGGCCCCTGCCAGCTGCGCCTGCGACTGTACTGCAGCCTGCGCGGCCTCCAGTGCGTGTGCGCGGGCGTTCCTTGCTGCCTCCTCACTGGAATCAAATCCGGCATTTACTGAACCACTGAGTGGCGTACTTCACTATTAGGTAAAGAAATAACCTGCACCAAACAATATGTTAGATCTCGACAAAAATAAAGACTTGGCTAAAAGGTCCCAGCAACCAGGCCATTAAAATATACTTTAAAAAAAAAAATAGATCGCGACAAGAATAAAAGTTGCTCGCGACGCGACGACTGCGTGCCACCAATGACTAGGCTGACAAAATTTAGATTACTTTGGACTTGCTGAGCCACGGACGCTTCTGTTACAATCGTAACGAACCTCTTATGAGCTGCGCGAGCGGCCGCGGCTTCCTTGGCGCTGGCAACACTCTGTTGTTCGAGGGCAGCATGTTTGGCCGCGGCGACCTCATGCTGGGCCGCCATGACTGCCATCGCAGCTGCCTTTGCAGCCGCCACTGCACCAGCCACGTCTGAGCTAGTGTCTGACGACCATGTTCCTGGAAAATGCATTTAAGCGGGTGATTAGGTACTATTATAGGTATCGTGTAGGTACATTATTTTTATTGTTTGTCAAATAAGAAGCCACACTAACAAGTACCTACCTACTACCACAAGCATATACAGTGAAAAATGCTAACATTTGCTAGATCGTAATTATGGTTAAAAACTAATAAGATTCAGTCATAGGATAGAAAAAGAAGTACCTAACGTTTAAATAGTCTGTTACAGAGAACTTTTTATTAGAACAGTCGAAAGAAGAAAGAAAATACATATATTTAGCACAGACTAAAACACACAAATGCACCATTCATAGACCATACAACATAAAAACAAATAAAAAGTGTAAAGACCGAGGTAAGAATTAGCAGGAAAGTGTGCCTCACGGTTGCGCCAAAAAGGTCCAGTTCAGCAAAAAAAAGTAGGTGGAGCCATAGTTAGTATTTAGAGGAAACCATTTTCTTGGTGATCGTTTACGGTAGGTATGTAGGTACATCATTTTGGCCATTCATGTGTGTGAAACTATTAATTCCAAAAGCCTTACCATGTCCTCCTTGCACCCAGGCCATTCCAGGCCACGCAGCCGGCTCCACAGTGATGACACTCCGCTTGTTTTGGCTGCTAGCTGCGACAGCCGCGACCAGACAGATCGTCAGCACCTGCAGATGCTGACGATGTATGAACATGCCCTAAGTCCCTAAGAGACTATAGGCCTAAAGGGGTATCCTAAGGGACTATCCTGTTTGGTAGGGGCCCCTTGTGGAAATACATAGACTAGAGGCAATTGGGCATGCCCATCGCATTCCCTTATTGCATTACCAGAATGTTTGATTATATTAGATAACTAGCTTCCGCCCGCGACTCCGTCCGCGCGGATGTCGGTCTTCGCGTGGATGGTTTATTTCTCCATTTTGAGTAACTCTGACAATGACATCTTATAAATATCTATTGGACCCAAATACGGCTAAGCCTATAATAATTAAGGAGATCCCTCTATTGAGCTACTGCTGTTGAGCTCGCGTTCTGTAGTAAGTATTTTTTTCATAGTAATTCCGACCTTGATAAGTAGCATGTAGCAGTAAATTACTGACAATGACGAAAAGTTTGCAACAATAAAAAAGTAATCGTGACAATGCGACAGAAAGTTAATTGAGAGCTTCAGCATACACAACATTGTTAGTGAGCTCGTCCGGAATATGAACATGAAGATTTCTTCGACTGCTCACATGGGAAAGAGCTACGTAAAGTTGCCCGTGTGAAAAACAACTCGCGGTAAGATCTACGCCAGCAACTCCTAGGGTCTGACCTTGAGCCTTATTTATTGTCGAAATTTGAAAGCTACAGGAAACTGTATTCTCTTAAATTGAAATGGAAAATTATCCACTACGGGTAATGCAACGTGTGTTCGCGGTTCTACAGAACAACGTCTATGAATAAAACCGAAAAATAAGATTTTTTTTTCTACGTATTTTTCCAGGATAAAAAGTATCCTATTTTATGCCCAGGATAATAAGGTATAATTATACTAAGTTTCATCGAAATCGAACCGTTAGTTTTCTCGTGATGCCTGCATATACAGACAGACAGACAGACAGACAAAAATTTTTTTAATCACATATTTGGGTTTGGTATCGATCCAGCAACACCCCCCGCTATTTATTTTTTCAATATTTTCAATGTACAGAATTGACCCTTCTACAGATTTATTATATGTATAGATGGTGAAAGAATTTTTAAGATCGGTCCCGTACTTTTTGAGTTTATGCATTACAAAGAAACAAACAAACAAACAAAAATACAAATTTTTCCTCTTTATAATATTAGTGTAGATATAATAATAACAATTTTTAATTTAACATGGATTCAATACGTACAGACGCCAAGCAGCACATCAAGCTACCCGAAACTGTCAAATTTTCCCAATCAACTGTGAACCTTATGCTTTAGCGATAAAGTTGAAAATCTATTAAAACATTTAACAGATTGTAGTAGCTTGATGTGCTGGCCTCTGTACATGATTCTAAACCGAAAATAACCGACGAAAATTTTCAAGGGGCGTTAAAATTTTTCGTTGGTTATTTTATAAAAAAAAAAAATCTAGGTATACCATACATTTTGACCGCGTAGCTAGGTATTGCACTCTTATTATGAAACATCAAATATTTTTTTTGTTTTTTTTTTTTTTAATTTTTAAGTTTAATTCAAGGGTTTGCGTGTCGATGCCACCCTGCGGCCATGTTGTGAACTTACCAAAGTAATAAAACCCATTTTATTAATTATTGTTGTTTACTTCACGTCTTCACGAGATACTGTGATACACAACTGATGGGCTCGGATCATTTTATATTGTCGAATCCGGAAAAGACTGTACGGACTGTTCCGTACCGTATAGAAAGGGATAATGAACGATATATAAGTATACCTACCTGTCTAAATATCAGAACCTATCACTTAATCGATATTCTTTCACTTTCTTTAGGACCTAATGATTGGATAGATTATATGGAATTGGTCTAATTTACTCTGAGTATCATTACGTAACTGCGTCCTGTAACGTCTCGTTTGTCTAGCGGCCGCAAGCTCGCTGCGCATGAGTTCTGGGGCCCTAGTCTGCTATTTTTATAAATTCGTCATTCTAACACGATCCCACTACAATCCCATTGTCATTTTGCTAAAAGTTCGTAATCTGCTAAATTCATAATGGTTGATCATTGGTCGGTCAATGGCACAGAAATTATACGATACACGTAACGAATTAAATGCAATGACTGCACAATGACGTTCTAATTGTAGATCACTGATCAAGGGAACTGTCAAAATTTTTGCAGATTATCGCGTAAATCAGTAAAATTCATTTTTCATTATGTACGAGATTACCATTCTATGCCATTTCTTTCAATGGAGTGTCAGTGGTTGACCATTGGGAAGTCATAATGACGCCATTATATTAGTAGATTACCAAACTTGTCAAAATCAACAATTATGAAATCAATGATAGACCATTCTGACACTATTGTAATAGCAGACTTGAGGCCCTGTATGTTTGATCTCTGTGGATGCATTTGTAAGTAGACGTATCACCTACCCTATGCTGCTAGCCCTTCGGGTAATGTAAGACCAGACAGTACACCAGTAGTGTACAGACGCCAGCACATCAATCTGTCAAATTTCTTTAATAGATTTTCAACTTTATCGATATACCACAAGGTTCAAAGTTGATTGGGAAAATTTGACAGTTTCGAAACCTTAGAGTAAGAAAGCTGTAGACCATCGGGTAGCGTGGCCACACATGAAACAAAAACTAACTTAATTAACATGAGCTACATAAGTAGCTGCCTTGAAAAAACTGGCACGCACTGAGAGACGGAAATAGTATAGATACTTAATAAATAATAATAATAATAAATCTTTATTAATCCTTTTGGAGTATTGCAGTACATGGGTATATTAATTATACATGGTAAAATTACAGGTTTGCTACAATTTTAGTGGGTGCAGTTCTGATCTAACCTAACTAGGTTACAGTATAACCTGTATGAAGGAGTGGCAGTTCCGATCCCCCTTGGATTACAAGGATTTGTATTTTTACTGTTTGCGATTATTAGGTATTTGACTGCAGCTAAACAAAAAAAAAATGGTATAACTAATTGTAGGAAGAAAAAAAAAACAAAAACTATTTTCATGTGTGTGTAGTGGATGAGTATGTGTGTGTGGTGCATGAGTATTTGTGTGTGATGAGCGTGTGTGTGTGGGTGTGGGTGTGTGTGGGTGTGGGTGTGTGTGGGTGTGTGTGTGTGTGTGTGTGAGAATGTGTGAGTGTGAGTGAGTGTGAGGCTGTGTTTGCAAGTGTATGCATGTGTGTTTGTTGTGTTACACATTATGTTGAGTGTGCTATGCTCCATTTTAACTTACCCTTAAATAAGTATTTTTTCTGTTTCTTCATATGTGTAGTCTAGAAGAAATTAGTAGACCATTTTCTTACAGTTATAGTGTGTTAAGCCGTATACTGGACAATGTTTATTTATTTTCATCTCTCATTCTCGGAAAGTAGTGTTTGTTTGATCCGAATAGCGGGTGGAAAACGCTGCTTCCCACCCTTGGGCGGGAAATACTCATAGTAATTGCTTCCCTCCCTAGGGCGGGAATGAAATTTGAAAATAGAACTAAATTTAGTTAGGTAGTCAGCTCAGTCATACCATACGACACCCTTAATTATTATTGTATTTATTATGCTACCGAGTTGGATAAAAAGCTCATTGTGTTTACGCCATTAAATCTTTCATATTTAGCGCACAACTTAATAATTTACCTTGAATAAATTCAACATACTTAAGTACGATAATCACCATTTTGATGTCAGTTGTGGTCGAGGCTAAAAAACATAAAAATTGGGGATTTCGAACATCCTGACTTTACCATATGGGGCTGTGAATATACATCATTTAATTATTTGATGAATTTATCCATAGTTTAAGATAAATAAGTAGTGGTAATGAAGTTTTTTTGATATCTAATGTCGAAGTTTCGCGTCAATCGTGTGAGTTTACATTTTTACTTTTCACAAATTTCACACACACAGATGTAGATAAGATTTAAAATGTGACAAATGTTATTGATAATATTATATACAACACGAAAATGCCCAGGTTTTAACGTAATATTCAAACACAGGTTCAATAATACGTATTAATCATTACCACTAGGTAGGTACTCAATTTGTGTTCAGAATTGCCGACCATTATTGTTTTTTTTTTATTGCAATGATGTGTGAAAGCGATTATTCCAAACATTTTTTTTTTTTTTTTATTGACTCGAGTAATTAATATGACGAATGTAATCGATACCTATTTGAAAATAAAATAAAATTATTTTAAGCAATAAATACAACAAGCATTGTTTATAATAATGATTTATGCTTTTCTAATATCATTTCAATCTCTTCTAATATCATGTCAATAACAGACAGGCGGACATAGGTACCTCATTTACTGAATTTCGCGCCGAAATGCTTCTATAATTGAATTTATATTCGGAATGCGCTCGCTGCTTAAAATTATTTTAATTTATTGGACAATTATTTATTGTGGATTTTATTTTTGATACTTTCTAATAGTTTACTACAGAATTCCCAGTAAACATTTTTTAGGTAGGCTTTCCAGAAGTTTTTTTTGAGAATGATGATAATTAATTCTATAGATTGGATATTCTGCAAACACTTTACTTTTCAATACATTTTGTTAGTTTAGAGAGTTTTTATGCAGTTTCTACAATTTTTTTAATTTTTTTTTAATTTGAGTATCGATTAGGCTGTATGCAAGTTTTGAATCGAAATAAGAAAGTTGGGTGGACGGTCAGCACTAAAAAGTGTCACGTCGCAACACAATTTTTAGTAATTTTTATCAAGATTATCGTGTTTTCCAAGTAATGAAAAATGGTAAAAGTAAGAATGCAGACAGAATGATAATAATACGGGCCCTAGTAAGCGGGACGGCCCGCGGTGGTGACACAGAATCTACTCATGTGGCCGTGACGTGGTGTGTTCCATACTTCAAATTTAAAAAAGACTAATAAATTGGTAGGTAAGTACCTACTATTCATGTAATTATTATCAATAAATATTTTAGAAAAACTACTAGTTTTTACTTTCCTTAAATTCGAAATGAAAAGTAGAGTGTTTAACGCGGGTGAAAGTCATCAATTCCCACTCGGACTATAGCCGCCCTCGCTGCGCTCGGGCGTCTAAATGCCTCGTATGGGAAAAATGGGAATTGATTCCTTCCGACCCTTGTATAACAAAACAATCTACTATTTATTATACAGCGAGGGGCCAAGAAAATAAAAGAATCTTTTAATGAAAGTGGAACGTGCACGTGGGAGAGTACAAATTAAGTCTTTTCTACGTTTATCGATTGTCCTATATGGCGTTCTTTGGTGTTGTAAGAGAACTGCTTGCATGATAAACTGTTGTCTTACGTTTAGGATATTCCATTTACGGTATAATTCATTGGTAGGGAATCTGATGGGGCGAAAGGTAGCAACTTTTAATACTGCTCTATGTGCTATCTCCAATGGTTTTAAGATCGTTTTAGCAGCACCACCCCAACATGAAATGCAATATGTGACAATAGATTGGCACAAGGCAAAATAAACATTGCGTATAACAGTTTGATTAGTAATTTTTCGAAGTGTTTTAAATATGAATATAAGTTTCCGGACCCTGCCTGTAAGAATGTTTATATGGGACTTAAAGTTTAGAGTTTTGTCCAATGTCACACCCAGATATTTAATTTGGTCTACAGAGGTTAGTGATGGACAGTTGCAAGGAGTTTGGGATTGATTAGTGCAAGAGTGAGCTATTAAGGTTATTGGGATGCGTGGTTGAGAGGCTGCACTGATTGAATATGTAAGGAAGTTGGTTTTGGAAGTGTTGAGTGTAAGGGTGTGATCATTGAGCCAGTTTAGTGCTGTGTTGAATGCGAGTTGCGCTCTAGTTTCTAGTTGAGACCACGTTTCAGCTACAACAGTTATCGCAGTATCATCCGCGAAAGATATTATGTTACTATTCTGGATATTGAGGTCGCATAGCTCATTGATGAAGATAAGAAAAAGGGTCGGCCCTAGTATACTTTCCTGGGGCACACCGTAATAAATGGGAAGTTCATTGCTATTGTTATTATTTATAGTGACAAATTGCGATCGGTCTGTTAGGTAGCTCTTGAACATGTCCAATTGAACACCTCTGACACCCACTCCTTCAAGTTTTGATAGGAGAGTAGAGACGGGGACCGTGTCGAACCTTAGACAAAGAAAACTATAGACGGCGGGTAGCTCCATTTCATTTCCACAAGAAAGGGATAAAGTATTGAGTTATTATAAGTAACAGAAAAGGATAAAGCTATACTATTTCCGTCTCTCACTGCGTGCCAGTTTTTTCAAGGCAGCTACTTATGTAGCCTATGTTAGTTAAGTTAGTTTTTTGTCTCATGTGTGGCCACGCTACCCGATGCTCTATAGCTTTCTTACTCTAAGTGTCGAACGCTTTAGCGAGGTCTAAGAATATGGTTAGGACTTTTTTATTATTATTAATACTTTGTACCACGTGATTAGTTAATTCGTGGACTGCGTCACGTGTTGATAAGTTTCTGCGAAAGCCGAATTGATGAGATGATATTAGCTTATAGTGTTCCAAGTAATTAACCAATCTCTTATTAATTAAACGTTCGAGCACCTTAGATAACGCACTTAGGACTGCTATGGGTCGGTAATTATTAGGTAAAGTCCCGTCCCCTCCCTTGAAAATTGGATGAATAATTGCCTTTTTAAATGAAGTAGGGAAGACAGCAGTGTCGAAACAAAAATTAAATATATGGCATAGGATGGGTGCCAGTAGGGTGGAGTATTTTTTGAGGATGAAGGGCGAAATAGTATAGCTTTATCCTTTTCTGTTACCTACTTATAATAACTCAATACTTTATTCCTTTCTTGTGGAAATGAAATGGAGCTACCCGCCGTCTATACTTTTCTTTGTCTAAGTTCGAAACTTTTAATTTTTTAATTGGTTACCTATTAATAACAAAATTGCTGTTCGGTGTCCCGTACATTTTGACCGCGTAGCTACTGCACTTTTCTATGAAACAGCTGTTTTTAGGGTTCCGTAGTCAACTAGGAACCCTTATAGTTTCGCCATGTCTGTCTGTCCGTCCGTCTGTCTGTCCGTCCTCGCTTAATCTCTGTGACCGTTAGCACTAGAAAGCTGAAATTTTGTAGAAGTACGTATATCAGTTACGCCGACAAAGTGGTAAAATAAAATTTTGGAAAATATTTTTTTTTAGGGTAGCTCCCCTACATGTGAAGTGGGGATGAATATTTTTTTCATCATCTACCCCATCGTGTGGGGTATCGTTGAATAGGTCTTCTAAAATGGCTTAGGGGTTGCTACAATTATTTTTCGATTTAATGCTCCATTTACGAAATATTATAGTTTAAAATGCACATTTTTGTTCCAGTAGGGCGTCGTCCCCCCCCCCCCCCTCTAAAAGCTAAACTACTGGCTTGAAAAATCTGGAAAAATTCTCGATGATAGTGCATTTCATGAACTTTAAAGGAAAAGTATAGCGGTTAAGATAACTTTATTAGTTTAGCAGTAATAGTCGTTGAACATGGGGTGTTGGATAATTTTGTACCTAATACAAAATCCTTAGCATTAATCCTTTAAAGTGACTAAGATGAAGTAGTTGCTTATTTATAATGGGTAAAGACTTGCATTGAAAATCAAAATATGTTTTTTTTTACCTATTCAGAATAAAGAACAACAGAATCGTACTACATTGTGATAACGGGCTACTACGGAACCCTACACTGTGCGTGGCCCGATACGCACTTGGCCGGTTTTTTTTTTTATTATAACCAGAGATCGGAATAGGTAGAGCTGTTTTATGTACTTGCCATAGGTTAGAATAATATGGATATTCCCTTTTAGTTACGAAGTTAAGTTTAGTTTCGAAGTTACTGTTGGAGTGGCGCAGAAAGAGACAAAAACAGATGCGTCACTCTAGCGACAATAAAATCCCGTAGTATCAGTCGGAATCCCGTGGAATGTCCATATTAACATCAATGTTTGCGGTCAATGAACCTAAATAGCTCTGCCTATTCCGATCACTGATTATAACCGATGAAACATTTCTACGCTAGGGGGTCTATAATCATGTGCTGAATTCATGGTTTCAATTTGCGCGTCAATGTCCCTACGACCCCGTCTAATAGATACCCGAACAGCCATTAGATACTATAGCCCCTTTCAACCGAGTCGTTTTGTCTATACAGCTTATACTAGACCTACTTAAGCGTAAACGGGACGTTAGCTGGGAAAGAAAATCGCTAGCTTCCTGCGTGCGGTCGGGAACTCGGGGCAGCATAGCCGAAGGTCAACAGTCATGAGACACGTGGGCACCTACTCCAGAACTACTTCATCTATACATATAATAAATCTGTAGAAGGGTCAATTCTGTACATTGAAAATATTGAAAAAATAAATAGCGGGGGGTGTTGCTGGATCGATACCAAACCCAAATATGTGATTAAAAAAATTTTTGTCTGTCTGTCTGTCTGTCTGTCTGTCTGTATATGCAGGCATCACGTGAAAACTAACGGTTCGATTTCGATGAAACTTGGTATAATTATACCTTATTATCCTGGGCATAAAATGGGATACTTTTTATCCTGGAAAAATACATAGAAAAAAAAATCTTATTTTTCGGTTTTATTCATAGACGTTGTTCTGTAGAACCGCGAACACACGTTGCATTACCCGCAGTGGATAATTTTCCATTTCAATTTAAGAGAATACAGTTTCCTGTAGCTTTGTGTTACGCCATGACAATAAATAAGGCTCAAGGTCAGACCCTAGGAGTTGCTGGCGTAGATCTTACCGCGAGTAGTTTTTCACACGGGCAACTTTACGTAGCTCTTTCCCATGTGAGCAGTCCAAGAAATCTTCATGTTCATATTCCGGACGAGCTCACTAACAATGTTGTGTATGCTGAAGCTCTCAATTAACTTTCTGTCGCATTGTCACGATTACTTTTTTATTATTGCAAACTGTTCGTCATTGTCAGTAATTTACTGCTACATGCTACTTATCAAGGTCGGAATTACTATGAAAAAAATACTTAAGACAGAACGCGAGCTCAACAGCAGTAGCTCTATAGAGGGATCTCCTTAATTATTATAGGCTTAGCCGTATTTGGGTCCAATAGATATTTACAAGATGTCATTGTCAGAGTTACTCAAAATGGAGAAATAAACCATCCACGCGAAGACCGACATCCGCGCGGACGGAGTCGCGGGCGGAAGCTAGTAAATCATATAACTTACTTTGATACCTACTAATACCTATATCCAATACTAGAATGTCCACGGCTGATCTCTAAATAAGCGAAGATTTTTGGGTCATCGACGACATAGGTAACTAGGGAATACATAATTAAATCTGACCATACCGATATTATCCGTTTTTTTAGATGAATGCATTTTAAGATAGTCCATCAAGACGAAATCTAAAACTATGACCAGTAGAGAGCAAGTGGTAATACCTACTTTAAGCTTGTACTTGTTTGTACTTTGACTTTCTACCGCCTGACGCAGGTCCTCACCGGACACGGATGTTTCGGGAGGTTCCTGCACATCATCAGGCGGGAGGAAATGCCAGTGTGTCACCATTGCCAGGACCGCCCAGAGGACACGGTGGAGCTTACGGTGGAGGTCTGCCCCGCTTGGGCGGAGCAACGCCGTGTCCTCGTAGAGGCGATTGGCAGCGGCGGCGACCTCTCGCGTCCGTCCCTGGTTCAAGCCATGGTCCGGAGCGAGTGGGAGGCAGTTACCTCCTTCTGCGAAGCAGATGATTTATTTATTTATTTTACCATTTATGTACACACATATATTATAAACAGACAAGAAAAAACAGAACAGAAAAATAGGTACAAAGGTGATGCTTATTTCATAAGAAATCTCTTCCAGCATACCTGCGATAGGACAATAAATAGAGAGAATATGTAGACAGCGACATATTCTCTCAGACAAAAAAATAACACATAAAATCTAAAAACAATTCACTTAATAAAACTAAACAAGTATTATGAGAATATACTTACATACATACAAATAAACATACATACTTCCAAAATAAATATCACTAGAATTTTATTAAATATAATGCAATTAAAATAATAAATACATACACAACTATGATAAAGTGGAAAGATAGTGTTCCTTAACTTTTCTTTTAAAAACTGCAACAGTTTGGCAGTCCCTAATTTCAGGCGGTAGTGAATTCCACAGCCGCACCGCGTGCACTGTGAAGGAGTAGGAGTAGAAGTCGGTGGAGTGGGGAGGGGACTTTAGAAGGTTTTCTTAAGATGCGACCTGCAAGGCGCATCTGAAGGACGGGCGTAGGAAAAACGCTCCCGCAGATAGGATGGTGTTTTAGGATTGTGAAGGAGATTGAATAGCAAGCACAATATCCGAGAGTTCCTGCGAAGTCGAATGGGGAGCCACTTGAGGATCTTGCGAAAGTTGGAGACATGATCATACTTTTTAAGGTTAAAAACAAAACGAATACAGATATTTTGCAAACGCTCAAGTTTATTTAAAAGCTCCTCGGTGGCATCCAAAGAACAGGCATCGGCGTAATCAATAATGGGCTGAATGAGGGTTTGAGCAAGAGAGATTTTGGTGTTCAAGGGCAAGAAGCCCTGGAGACATTTCAACGAATGGAACGTGTAGTGCACTTTGCGACTGACTTGTGCAACATGAGCAGTCCACGACAAGTAAGAGTCCATGGTCACCCCCGGTTTTTAACCGAATGAGCATATTCAATCTGAACTCCATTCAGACAGAGTGGAGACAGCGACGCAACATCGAGCCTATTCCGCATATACCCGCTGCCGATAATTATGGCCTGGGATTTCCTAGGGTTGATTTGCAGTCCAAATGACCGCAATGATGATGATGGGACTCCCTTTTCCGCACTTAGACTCTCATTCGGTCCGTTGTGCTTGGGGATTCTGGCTAACAGAGCCAGCCTAGCTCCGCCCAAAAGCACAGAAGCTTCCTGGGAGCTTCACAGGCTTCGCCGAGCGACCTCATTGTTCCGAGGATTTCTGCACGTAGAGAAGTCACGGCCACGCATTCCAGGATGACGTAGGCGGCTGATTCCTCGGCGTCAAGGCAGCCCCTGCAAAGGGGGCTGTCTGTGGTGCCTATGTCGAAAAGATGTTTGTGTGGCCCGTAATTATACCTATTATTATTCTAAGGTTATTTCTACTCAGGCTGAAAAGTTTTTTGGTTCTGCGAAGCAGTCATAATGCTAGCGAAGGAGGTGGCGGGATGACTGAGGGAAAGAGCCTCCCGTCCGAGCCGCCGAGGGAGACGCTTCGGGCGTCGGGAGCCGCGTGACGACTCCCGGTCATCGTAGGCGCGGGCCTGCGAACGGAGGGTAATGGGCAAGCTCACCGTCCGATCAGGACCAGGCCGGTGCCGGACGGCGCGTACGTGTTCCACGTGCGCCTCAAAGAGATGTCAGCATCAAATTGAAGGGGCCCGTCAGGGCCGAAGCCTGCCGGGTCAGCAGGATTGTCCGAAAGGGTTACCGCTGCCCCGGAACATAAAGGGCTAAGGAAGGAACACGGGTGGGTTTTAGTCAGTACGAGTCTGACACTCCCTTCCGCTGTACCCAGAGCGGGAGGTGTCATTTGATGAATTCCAATCCTGAAAAAAAAAAAACGAGGATTTTTGGGTCATCGACGACATAGGTACTTAACTAGTTAATACATAATTAAATCTGACCATACGGATATTATCCGTTTATTTATATAGAATTCATTGTCAGATAGCCCATCAAGACGAAATCTAAAACTATGACCAGTAGAGAGCAAGTGAGTCGGTAACTAGGTATGAGATCAGTTTTCGAAGAAAAAAAAGCTGCTTACATTTTGACTTGCTTCCATAGTGGAAGGCAAGTAAAAAAAAACTAATGATAACATAATCGGGAGATACAGTTTGGTGTTGCAGCCTTGACTATCATCTCCATCCTAAATTCAATTACACCATTGGATAGCTAAAAGGTCAAAGAATTCATTACGCCAAGTGAGGAGTGTGACGCATCGCGCGCGGCATAGGGAGAAGCGCCAACATTTTGAGGTAATTTTGCTGCATATCGAGATTTCCACATAGTATAACTATTGACTCGGTAAAGCTACAATGTCCGTTTGAGTTTTAATCGTCAGCTCTCGTCAAAATCTATCGATTGTATACAAAACATTAGTGTAAAATAGAGACAGTGAATATAATGAGTTAAAATAAAAAGAAAATTATATAAAAAATATATAATGTCGGCCTATACGCGTCAAAAAGCCAAATCAAAATACAGAGATTGTATACGGTTGAATAGGGCTTCTCAAGAGCAATCGAATAGTACCAATAAAACACCATATGACCGATTCAAGCAGTGCCGGGAACGTAAAAGAATTCATACGGCCGAGCGGATCAACCCCGTTACGTAAACGTATTCACATACAACACAAGGCCGTGTCCATGACACAGCCGCGCCCCGCGTGGGTTTTTTTAAGTTTCTTATTAGATCCGCCAATAATTTTCTATATGGAAGGTATAAGTAAGTACCAGATTTAGAGTTGTAGAGTCAAAAAATGGCTGCGATTCTGGCAGTCGTCTAAATCCTACAAGATCAAGACAACTCTTATACCTACTCGTATATCATACATTTTATTCATCTCTTCTTCTCAGTTGCTTACTTAAGACGTTGGCGGACTATAATAATTAAGGGCGGCAGGTGCGGTCCGCCGGTCCGCCCCAAACCCCCGTAGAGGCATCCAAATCTTGAGAAGTAGGCTAAAATATGTGCAGTACGAAGCAGTTGGGGTCTTTGCGCCCTAAAACATAAATGCAGAGTGCTAAAGCTTTCTACGCTCGCTCTTACATTCCATTGGTTTTCCATAAATAAGTCAAAAAGGTCAAGCTCGCCGCGCTCGCTCTTGACAGCATAAGTCGACCAACTCCTATTCTTTATAGATAGGTAGTCAAAAGAAAACCTAACATAGGGTGCATGTAGGGTTTTCTTTTTTCTAATTGCGTAACACTATCGATCTCAATCTGAATCATTTTGAAGGATATTGCTGATCCATTGCTTCATATATTCGAAAAATGTGTCTGCTCAACAACGTAAAGAACGCAATGGGTGTTGTGGATTGCTATTGATAGTGCGTTACGTAACTAACGTAATTAGCCCGCTAGAGTGTTAAAATATTCGAACTCGCTACGCTCGCTCTTGCAGCCTCTTCTCTTCGTTCTATGTTCGAAAATTATTTTGTTTTGCAGCCCCGGGCCCTTGACAATCTTAGTCCGCCAATGTACCAAATGTATGTATGACAGGTAGGCGTGTGAACTAAATAGGAACCTAAGGCCGAAGGCGAAGGCGAACCACAGGCACAGCCCACAGTACACGGCAGACCGCAGCCCGTCAGGGGATTAAGTATATCATGCTCTGTGTAAGTATTATATTATGTTCTGTGGACCGCAGCGACTTCACAAATGCCGCTGCGGTTTTAATTCAAACGCGGCGTCACTATCAAAACTTTGACGGCAGCGGCACTTCTCTTTTTCAGTTTCGCAATAGTCAAGGATATTATAAATAAAATCTTAGTCATTTGTCTAACAAAAAATATACGCGTCGGCTTTTTTCGTCGGTTAAAAATACGCCTTGCCTTGCTAGTACTTTTTAATAATTATAGTTATACTAGCTGCGCCCCGCGGTTTCACCCGCGTAATTTTCCATTCCAAAAATTTCTGGAGAGGGCCACCCTTATCACCTAGGGGTATAAAAACGACCTAAACTCAGACCTACCAAATATACTTACATAAAAAATTTCATAAAAATCGGTCAAGCCGTGTCGGAGGAATTCGATAACAAACACTGTGACACGAGATTTTTACAAGCTATCTACAAGCACCAAAGAGATAATAATATAGTCTTTGACAAGCACTGACCTCTATCATAAAAGATAATACAAGTGACAGGTCAGTGACTACATAATTTTAGCTATAAAGTTCCAGCCTGCCAGTGTTATGAAAAATCTTTACGGTGTTATACAATGTTTCTGGATAAATTGGACGTAGTTAAGCAGAAAGGACTCAACCCACAAAAAGTTATTTTTGAGTTATCGAGGTTTTAAGTTTAGGCAAAGACATTTAAAGTATTTACAATAGACGGGACATTGCGAACAAAACAGTGTCCCGGTACTTGTGACCTAGGCGTAACAAGTCTCTCAGTCTAGTATTGTACGCCTGCGCGTCAAGTCGCATTGACGCATTCGTGTCCAACAAAAGAAAAATATTTTGTATGGAAATATGCCGACTTGCTCATTACGTTACTGCAAGTCTCGTTATGGTAAAACAACTGGACCTAAATTCAGTTTATTTTCGTATGTATTATCTATAGGTATTTACTCAGTAATTAGAATTAAATAATTTTCATAAAAAGATCTAGAAAATTTGTTTATTTTGTATTAAACGCCATCTATTGCTGAGTAGCTTTACTATAGTTGGGTAAAATGACAGCTTCAGTGTTACCACTTTTTAACAAAATTAATATAGTGGTGTGACAAAATAATCGATTCATTCAAGTAACATTCAGTTTAAAATCGATCCATGTTTAATTGATTTTATAAAAGAGGGTAATAATTATTAGAAGAATTAAAAACTAATTAAAAGTCGGACTGCCTTTCAGAGATGTGATGATGTATATCGATTTTGTTATCGATAATATTTATTTAAATGTGTGAAGGAGGTTATCTTAGGGAAACTACCTTTTAGAGATAGAGTATTTATTTGTGATATAGGCACAAAATTAGTTTACACTTTAATTTTTTTTAAAAACATTGGGAACGAAGACCCTTAATAATTATTCTTTCGCGTTACAATGGCGGCACGAGGGAGGCACGTGGCGACTTGCGCGGTAGGATGATAAATATGCGTCTACGCAGTATGCGTTTGGGCAGCGGACTGGGCACAGGCGCGAGGGGCGCGCGTTCCGTTTTCCGTTTCGTTCAATTTTTGCCTAATTTGTTTAGTTTTCGATATTTATCTAACTGATTTGATTTATATTAGATTTTTCAGGCACCACCGATCCGATTTTTAATCGATGAATTGAAAATCGTATCTGGCAACACTGGCCATCTACCGGGCGATAGCTGAACCTAATTGAATAAATTGCCGCTCTAATTATGCTATATCTTACCAGATGGCGGCACTGAGACATGGGATCACAGTTTTTCTAAGACATTTCTTTGCATGGCCCCTCTATTGTACCTATCTTAAATCTCTTTGAGTTTAGGTGTGTATTGCTGCAATGATGTTGTATCGGGAATTATTTGAAATATTGTCTCCTATGGGATAATATACTAACATTTTCATAAGTCAAGTTGTATTACACAGACTAACGCTTTTTCTGTTTGTCATTTTTTTTGTTGAGTCCTTTCTGCTAAACTACGTCCAATTACGGTTGGCAATTTCACACAAATGCCGTCCGTCCTAAAAAACTATGACTTTTTAAATCTGTGTTACCAGTTAGTCAAAAATTACCGCATATACGGGGTAATCTTGAATTGTGTTTTTCTAAATATTTTGAAGTTTTTTGGAAACCTACACAATGCAGAAAACACATCAATAAAGAGGTATATGTTGTAACTTTTTTCACCTTACGATGATTACTGTCTATTTGGTTACCGCCAACGTGCGGACGATTGATGGTAATAAATCTTGTTATTGCTTTTCCACCCTAAGGCTCAAATCACACCGAGATGGCAGCGAAGCGGCGAGCAGTTTCGGTGTCATATAATTTTAAACTTTATCGTCATTACTATAACACATAGTATCGCTTGAGAAACTTGAAAGGTCGCGCGGCCGCCCGCGGCGCCGCGAGCACTCCGACGACTGGTTCCGCTGTTTCGTTTTTTGACACCGACTTCCGAAATTCAAGAAGAGGTCCGCTTGTACTGGAAATTTATAGCTTGATATGTAGCACACAAATTCAATTAACACTACTTGCTATATAAATATCAATGTTATGTTAAAAAAATAAAACATCTTCAATATAAACTAATAACTGGAAAAAAATAGTATTATTGAAGCTAACTCAAAAACAACCTAAGAAAAGTTAATCAAATTTATAATATGCAGATATTATTTTTGTATGTGCGTTTTGTCAGAATGTTTGGGGTGCAACCATTTGAACATTGCATTCCTACAGCTGTTGTACGTTAAGGTGAGTATAGATCTATTATGGGAATAAAATTTAGAGTAGAGATATGACCCAAGAAATGCAAAAGATCTGCGTGCAAAAGAAGAATGTGAAAGCTCGTTGAGCTCGTTCCTGCGCAAGCAGGTTAGTTTTGTTTGCTGCACCCCAGACTGATACACAGTAACTTAAAATTGACTGGTACAAGGTATAGTACAAACGGATGAGTTTTGGTTCTGCGATTGACTTTAATTATTTGAATATGTGCGAGAGTTTTCTAATACGCTTCACGAGTGCATCAATTCGCGCATTGCATGTTAGATGTTTATTAATTCAATTAGTATCCCTAGGTATTTTATACACGAAACCTGTTCAATTTGCGCGCAGAGACAGCTCTCATTACTAACACTACCACAAACATGGATCTTTATTTTCAGTTCTTCGTCAGGTGCAGACCGATCAGTAATACTAAAACACACCGACTTGGTTTTGCCGACGTTTAAGGTCAACAAGTTGTTTTGCAGCCAGATAGCAACCCTCCCAAGTCCCTCCTGGGCTACACAAACGACATCACTCCAGGTTTTTGCGTGAAACATTATTGCAGTATCATCCGCCAAGGTAAAGACGCTGGCATTATGGAGTTCAAGAGAGCATATGTCGTTAATGTTGATCATTAACAACGTAGGGCCTAGAACACTACCCTGCGGTACGCCGTAGCCCACATTCGCAAATTCACTGACGTGCTCACCAATACGGACGCGTTGTTTTCGTTCTCCTAGATAGGACCTAAACCAATCCAGAGCTAGGCCCCTGATTCCGAGAGCCTCGAGATTTTTAGCAGGATCGGCCGGGAAACTGTGTCAAAAGCTTTTGCTAGATCCAGGAAAACGCCGACACATCTTTGTCCTTTATCCATTTTGCTAATAGCAGAATAAACAAGCTGCGTAACGGCATCCTCCGTGGACCTAGCAGCCCGAAATCCGAACTGATTCCCGGCCAATAAGCTGTTTTGTTCAAGAAACTTAAGTAACCTTACAAGAATCACCTTTTCAATTACCTTAGTAAGTGGACTCAAAAGAGAAATGGGCCTTTAGTTTGCTGGTTCACATGAGTGGCCTGATTTTAATATTGGTATGACGTTGGCGATCTTCAGGTCAATACCTAAGTACAACGCCCGAGGATATGCTCAGGTTGCAAATGTACGTTATAGGGATAGCTATTACATGTTTGGTCTGTTTTAGAGTTGCTAATGTTATCTTATCCAACATCTGTACTAGATTTTAGTGTACCAATTAGTTTAATTATTACAATTTCATCAGTTGGTGACAGAAATAGCGAATCTGGTGAGGTGTTTCCCGATTGGCTTGTGTTATTTGCCAGTCCAACTTCGGTTTTTCATAATCTACTTATATCTGTGGCGAACCAAACTAATTGTCTGTGGTTCCCACTATTACATATTATAAAGACAACACTACGTTAATCTAGAACATAGTGTCTATGGTACACGGTAGTAAGTAGGATTTCGAATCTGAATGTAAAAAGCTTTTTCTAATCCACTCCATGTAATTAACTAACACGATTGTTATTACCTGGTGTTTGAGTAAACGTGTATTTCCTCCACTGCCGCGTGTATACCGTGCTAGTACAAATACACCTCTTGTAACTACTGGATCGAGTTTCATTTATGTAAACAGGGCGCCGTATAGCGCCTAAATTGGTGACCCCGACGATAGAAGAACATATCAGTGTAAAAAGAAGAACTGGAATCCAGTATTGTGAAGCGCAACGAGCTCACACTCATCCCGGGCAGCGGGTTTCTTCGTGAACAAGTCCCAAGTCGGTACCTACTCGCCGTCATTACGCGAGTTTACCTACGAAAATCTAGGTGTATTTGAACTTTCGTGCTATTAGTGCATTGACTAACGAGATAGTGATCGGCTGTGCATACTAATTGTGCCTAATTACACCGTCTTTGAACCATATCAACCTGAAACAATAAAAATCTAATAATTCCGCGATAGCAGCGCCATTTTTTCTTGTGCGGATTCTTTAAGGAAACTTCAAAGTTAGCGCGCGAACTCGTGACGTTTGACATAGCCGACACAAACGGAAACCGGCTGCGTTCCAGAGAAACTCAAAACGTAAAGGTGTGTTCCACATTCAATAGTGTGATCAGTGTGATGTGACAACAAGCCTGTAAGTTGTTTTTATTTTTCCTAAACCCTGCATGGATGGGCATTCCTACACTCTACCTCAAATACAACGGTGTTTCTTTAAGAACAATAAGTGCTTAATTTTATACTAAACTCCTAAACATAACAACATTAATTGTATTTCTCTTTGTTTTGTGCATTCTGCATGTTTTGATTTTTGTCATTATTCCTGTTTAATTGTTAATATTCCATTAGGGGCATGGACGCAATGCTAATAACTTAAAAAGAGGTTTTTGGAGAACATTTTTACTTTTTACATTTATTTTACACTTTACCTTGTTTTTTTTTGCCTTTGTGCTGCATGTATGTTCATTTTTGTTTAGTTTTGTGTGTCCTATTTGCTATGAATGTGCTTCCTCACGGTGACTATTTAACTCTTTGATTTCACCTCTGCGCTACTATTGTATAAGTTATACTGTGTTCCTCTTAGGATTAGTGTTCGTAGGATAAATATAATATGTATAGTAACGCAATGACTACTGAAGGAAAGGAAATTTTCCTGGATCCTGAACCTGGAACTGGTGGTGAACAGTCCGCTGACCCGTCCCCATCTAGATCTCAACCCATTTTGATCAATCGAGTATCCATCCGCGTTCCTCCTTTCTGGCCAGACCGGCCTGGTCTCTGGTTTGCGAGTTTGGAAGCACAGTTCCATATTAATTGCATCACACAAGAGTTGACTAAATACTACTATGCCATAAGTCAACTTGACACGAAATCTGCAACTGAAGTTGAGGACATAATTATTGAGACACCTAAGGATCAACCTTATACTCGTCTTAAGAAAGCCCTTATCACCCGCTTCTCCGAGTCCTATGAAGAGAAAATTAGAAGACTCCTTGAGAAAGAGGAGATCGGGGATAGGAAGCCCTCATCATTCTTCCGTCACCTCAGGGCTCTTGCTGGGTCATCTTTCCCGGAGCAGCTCCTCCAAAGTATTTGGACAAATAGGTTGCCTCATTACATGCAAGGTATTTTAGTTGCCCAAAAGCATTCATCCCTTGAGGACTTGGGTGAGCTGGCTGATAAGCTGCAAGAAATCAGTCCACAACCAATGAATGTCCATGCAGCAGGTAGGGCATCATCATCACCATCTAGTGATGACACCAGGAACCAAGTTAAGATGCTCCAACAACAAGTGGCGGACTTGACACGGCTTGTGACCGGCCTCACCACAAGTAACGACGGAAATAACCGCAGTCGCTCAAGCTCACGCTCACGCACTCCTAACGGCCAATGCTGGTATCATAGGCGTTTCGCGGCGAAAGCTTCCAGGTGTTTACAACCGTGCACTTGGTCTGGTCCCGTACCACAGGGAAACTCAAGCAGCAGTCAGTAGTGGCGACCACTGACTGCTCCCTAGCAAGTCGCCGTCTATTTGTTACCGATCGGTATTCGGGCCGACGATTTTTAATTGACACCGGATCCGATCTTTCGTGCCTACCTAGACGTTACTCCCAGGGTAAAAAGCAGCCACTCCCGTACGAACTTTTAGCAGCCAACGGCACTAAAATAAATACTTTTGGTCTAGTCGAACTTAAATTGAACTTAGGGTTAAGACGCGATTTTTCATGGAAATTCATCGTCGCAGAAGTGGGAACTCCAATAATCGGTTCAGATTTCCTGGCTCATTACCACCTTTTACCGGACTGTGCTCATGGAAGGTTGCGAGACGATAAAACAGGGTTGTCAGCGGAGACCGAATTCTCCTCAATTGACCAACCCAGTGTTAAACTTATTCAATCACCTGACTCACCATACTCGCACATTTTGACCGAGTTCCCGAGCATATCACGTCCCCCTGGCCCACCTAAAGAGGTGAAGCACACTACGGTTCACTTTATCAAAACCACCGATGGCCCACCCGTGACAGCGCGACCACGTCGTCTTGCCCCACTAAAACTTCGAGCTGCTCAGGCAGAATTCGAGGAGATGATTCGCGTAGGCACCGCTCGACCTTCCAGCAGCTCATGGTCCTCCCCGTTACATCTCGCGCTTAAAAAAGACGAGACTTATCGTCCGTGCGGCGACTACCGCGCATTAAACGCCCGCACAATTCCGGACTGCTACCCTGTCCGCCATATAGGGGATTTCGGCCACAACTTGTCCGGATGCTCAGTTTTCAGCACCCTTGATTTAGTTAAAGCATACCAACAAATTCCAGTAAATTCTGATGATATTTGTAAAACAGCCATAATCACACCTTTTGGACTCTATGAATTTCCCTATATGACCTTTGGTCTTAGAAATGCCGGACAGACGTTTCAAAGGTTCATAGACGAAGTTGTGCGAGGGTTTAATTTCTGTTTCGCCTACGTCGACGATATCCTCGTGTACTCGAGAGACCCCCAACAACATGCTGAACACCTCAGACTCTTGTTTCACCGACTGCACCAGTACGGAGTGGTCATCAATCCGGCGAAGTGCGTACTTGGGGCAGCCGAGGTAACGTTTTTGGGTTACCGTATTAACGCTGCAGGCACCTTTCCTCCCGAAGACCGTATCCGTGCTTTAGTGGATTTCGCTCCTCCTAAGACCGTACAAGGCATACGTAGGTTCTTGGGCATGGTTAACTATTACCGCAGATTTTTGCCCGACGCTGCTAAGTATCAGGCTCCTTTAATCGACGCAGTCGCTGCAACTAACAGCAAAGGCGCAAAACCATTTCCATGGACGCCCGAGCTCGAACAATGTTTTGATAACTGCAAGAAGAGCCTAGCTAACGTCACTACTCTATCGCACCCAAATTGTGAGGCCCCTTTAGGTCTTTTTACCGATGCGTCGAGCATGCACATAGGTGCATGTTTACAGCAGAAGGTCGATGATAACTGGCAACCCCTAGCATATTTTAGCAAAAAGCTTACCGAGAAACAATCCCAGTGGCCCGCTTATTATAGGGAACTTCTAGCTGTGTACGAGAGCGTTCAACACTTTCGGCACATACTAGAAGTGCAGAACGCAGCAGTTTTTACTGACCATAAGCCCCTTGTGTATGCCTTCACACAGCGTCGCGACAAGCTTCCACCAACACAACTCAACCAATTAACTTTTATCAGTCAATTTACCACCGACATAAGATACATTAAGGGTACCGACAACGTAGTCGCAGACGCTATGTCGCGGGTTGAATCCATTTCATTGGAGGAGGACTACCAAGCCCTTGCAGAGTCGCAAGAGAGAGACGAGGAACTCAAAGAGGCGGGCTCGTTTACTTCTCTGAAATTGAGAAAAATCGTTGTTCCAGGAACTGATACTTCCATAATCTGCGACACATCGACAGGTAGACCTCGCCCATACCTCACCTTACCTTTCCGTCGAGCAGCATTCGATCGACTGCACGGTCTTAGTCACCCTGGCGTGAGAGCAACCTTACGATTGGTGGCTGAGCGATACGTATGGCCGCATATTAACATCGACTGCCGACAATGGGCGAAGTCATGTTTAGAATGCCAACGCAGTAAGGTGACCAGGCACACATCTGCACCGTTGATGTCTTTTCCAATAGCGTCAAAAAGATTCTGTCATGTCCACATTGATATCATAGGACCACTACCGTCTTCAGACAATTTCACATATTGTCTTACCGCGGTTGACAGATTTACGCGATGGCCCGAAGCGTGGCCTATGACATCTATCACGGCGGAAGAAGTGGCAGACACGCTGGTGACTGGTTGGATATCCCGTTTCGGGGTACCAAGTACCGTGACGACCGACCAGGGTCGGCAGTTTGAATCTGCCTTGTTTCGGCGCCTCATGAACGTATGCGCAACAAAGCGGATTCGCACAACCAGTTACCACCCGTGCGCAAATGGCATGGTAGAACGCATGCACCGCCAACTAAAAGCTTCTTTAATGTGCCATCCCCAAACGTGGAGCAAGGCACTTCCACTAGTACTCCTTGGCATGAGAACTGCCCTCAAAGAGGACCTGAACACCTCGTCCGCTGAGCTAGTCTATGGAGAACCACTTCGACTTCCTGGAGAACTTATCATGCCAGCGGAAGAACCCAGGAGCCCAAACGATATCACTGATTTCGTCACCGAGTTGAGGAGCCGGATGGAAATTTTACGCCCAATACCAGCATCACGACACGCTCGACCGTCATCCTTCGTGTTCAAAGATTTGGCGACGTCGACCCATGTTTTACTGCGCGACGACACTGTACGACGGCCTCTGCAACCTCCATACACTGGGCCATACCGTATCCTAAGGAGAAGGGACAAAACCCTTACCTTGGAGATGAACGGAAGAGAGGCTACGGTCAGCATAGACCGTGTTAAGCCAGCATACCTGGACTCTGAACTAATTTCCTCAACACCTGTTTCAGTTCCCGTTCCAGACTCTCCTTCCACACACCCAACTCCCTCCACGCCAACTACTCCATTCCCTTCAGACACTGTCACCACCAGAGCTGGCAGACGGGTTAAATTTAGGGACATTCTAGATTTATAATTTTTGTATTATATTTTGTTTGTATTTTCTGTGTGTATACCTTGTATTTCTCCGTAGGGGGGTGGTGTGGCAAACCAAACTAATTGTCTGTGGTTCCCACTATTACATATTATAAAGACAACACTACGTTAATCTAGAACATAGTGTCTATGGTACACGGTAGTAAGTAGGATTTCGAATCTGAATGTAAAAAGCTTTTTCTAATCCACTCCATGTAATTAACTAACACGATTGTTATTACCTGGTGTTTGAGTAAACGTGTATTTCCTCCACTGCCGCGTGTATACCGTGCTAGTACAAATACACCTCTTGTAACTACTGGATCGAGTTTCATTTATGTAAACAGGGCGCCGTATAGCGCCTAAATATCAAATTGATATTACACGACTGCGTCAGATGATCTGACGCAGTCGTGTAATATCGATACCTTTTTTCTGACGATCTGCCAGATCGTCAGAAAAAAGCACTGACCTCTATAATACAAGTACGCTGGACTAACGATACTCTACGAAATGACAGTTGTTTTTTGTGCCGATTCAAAGCGCCCCGCTCGTAGGCCCAAGGAACTAAAATTGACACGTTCTTTCAAATGGACGTTGATTTGTTTACTTCGTCTCTGATGATTTAGGTCTAAATCGTGAAAAACTAGTTTATTTGTGTATTTTGTGTTTACTACGTGATATTTGGAACATTTTTATTATGAAAGCATGCGGATTTTGTAAAACTCGCTGCCAAAAAGACAGCGGATTAACCTTTCACAAGTAAGTGAATTTTACGACTATAAATGTTTCGATTGCTTATGTGAGCATTTTTATTACTATCTTATATTTAGAATAAATGTTTTCATTAATATCCCATCATATTTAAGTGTAATTAGGGCTCAGTTTTCACATTTAGTGAATACAATAATTTGAATAGGGTTGTAAATGTTTCATGTCGATAATGTGTCGATAGTTTTCTTCAGATAGTTAATAATTTTAAATTTACGTCTTTCAAATAGAAATTTACTGTCGCCAGAAATTTCTGCAATTTGATTACCTACCTAAAACAAATTAGCAAATACTAGTTTCTAATTTCAACAGATAAATCCATACTAATATTATAGGTAAATTCGAAAGTAACTCTGTCTGTCTGTATGTTACATTTTCACGCCTAAACCACTGAACGGATTTCAATATTTGGCAGAGTATAGTTTTTATCGACATATCTCGCGGGCGAAGCCGCGAGCGGAAGCATAGTATTATATGTAATGTGTACTTGTTTCCGAAGTAAAGACCTAACATCAAAATAAAACTTGTCATCTACAATGTACTGTATACTTTAGTCACTTTTACTTTAATTAAATACTTAATTTCAGATTTTCCACCAAATCAACTAAGCAGGGCTCAAAAACATGAAAATGGAAAATTGGAGTCCTAAATCGAATTATCATCTTTGTAGCAATTTCACTGCGGACTGTTTCGTTAAACACTCTACACTTACGCTCTTCTCTATACGAACACGGCCTTTTGGAAGACTAGAATCAATTCTATTTTATTGTATGTTTGACGTTCAAAAGTGCCTATGTACCTATTTGAAATAAAATAATGACGTTCATAAGTGTCTAATTCATTTGAAATAAATTATTTGACTTGGACTTTGTTATTTCTTGTGTTTTTTTCCATTAGTACGCACGCAATAATGAAAATGGAATCCCTTTCCTTTCCGCTAGTAATGACTACATGGTAATGTTACAAGGTTCACTTTAGGCATTCAATTTGAGTGAATTTGTATGGACGCTGTTTGTTGTTTTTTGTTTCCAACATGGTTCAATTCTTCCAAATTGAACACCAAAAGTGACAACACAAGCAACACAAAGTCACGAAGAATACAGCTGCCATTTGATTTACTAGGTTAGAGCGAAATGGCAACATAGTTTTTAGTTCATATTGCGACCTAATGTGACCCCAGTTCAGATTGTAAAACTAATGTAGTTGAGCCAGGAGATATTAGCTCAACCATAGTAGTTTTTAGGCTAAATTCTAAGCCTATCTTCATATCTATAGCTCACTGATCTGATCGTCATGCGCTATAACCTTACTAGGACACTATCCACTAGTTTATAGCGTGCGATCTGACCGCGCCCTAATGAATTTTCAGATAGGGGGCCGGCGAACTACGCATGCTAATGCGTAGTTCATACAAACGTAATACCAAAATCATTTGTAATTCAAACATATTCTTAAGATAGTTTGTATTTATTCCGATTAGATTACAGAATATCTAGGTTCCCAAATATATATTTTGAAAGGACTCTGATATAAAGACGAGAGTGAATTTCAAATTTCTATAGAAAACTTATTTTTCTCATAACTCGTCTTTAAATCAGTGTCCATTCAAAATATATATTTGGGAACCTAGATATTCTGTAATCCAATCGGAATAAATGCACACTACATTAAAAATTTGTTTGATTTACAAATTATTTTGGTATTACGTTTGTATGAACTACGCATGCTCCGCCGGCCCCTTAACTTTTGCAGAGCAATTACACTATTACTTAAAAATGAAGCATAAAAATAACTGGGAGTGATCCGATATTATTCTCTTAAGTAATAAATTACTCTGTGGTTATAACGGTCGATAAAATTCATAAAAGTATTTTTTTATCGTAGGATATATCCCATCTCTAATATTAGTTCTATGGTCCCTTCACATTGCTATCAGCGCCAAAATGGCGAAAATCAAATGGCTTCAATCTGTCATCCGTAGTCTGCAGTCCAGCGTACTTGTATTATAGAGGTCAGTGGAAAAAAGGTATCGATATTATCAATACAAAACAAGATCAAAGAAAATTTAAGACTGGCAACATTGACTGATCGATCAATCAAAATTTAAACTTCAAATCTCACACACAACTTGTGTTCTGTTCGCTTCACAGGCAGACCACTATTTTCGCCTGCTTCGCAGACGTCAAATTGGCACTGTGGCTTTCTTTCAGCCTAAATTGTTTCCAAAATTAACTATGTTATTTTAATGTTTATCATTTGACTGATTAAATAGGGATTTTTATTATAAACTAACCAGGTGTACTATGTAAGTAACATTTTATTTGTTGCGATTACGTAAAATGCCGATGGAAAGAATAAAAAAAAAATGTTTTTTCTGAACACTATGAATGTAATTTCTTAATCTTTCTTAAGTTTAGAGTAGTATATTGTTCACATCAGTATTTATGTGGTACCTAGCAGATATCGGACTGTATTGTATTGTGTGTAAGTACGAAGTTATTGATTTTTTTTTTGCCGAACTTTGCTACGGTTTTTAATGAGTGTTAAATAAAATTAAGGGTAATAGTGCACGCTGAGAAAACACCTAAGCTCGCTCAGTGATAGACTTGAGGCCAGGCCAACCCAATAATTCGTAATACTTAGGTATTGCTAATAATCTTAAAAGTCTTACTTAGAGTTAGGGTAGTATGTTCCACTCTAAGATGATTAAACCTGCACTTATTATTCAAGTAAAAGAGTGGAGTTACATTTACTAAATATACATAACACCATGCCTTGTTTCCCCAAAGGGTTAGGCAGTGGTGTACCTTTATGACGCCCATATTTCGCCAGCTATGTCTATTCAAGACACATCTAATTTCTACCTCACTTCAGGTCACCATAATTATTAGATTCACTATAGTATGTATTTTAGCTGTAGAAGTCTGCATTTATCATCAGGACACAGACCATTTATTTTCCGCAACTGGTACTGGTATGTTTCAAAAAAGGGAATACTTATACTGTTCAAATTCACAGACAGGCACTTTACTTCATGTAAAGAATTTCATGACCACTGCTCTTAAGACGGTGAAGGAAAACATTGTCAGGGAACCGGCACGTCCTAGAAACAAAAATTCAAAAGATATTTGACATCTAGCAGCCCGCACTGGGCCGGTATGGTAGATAGCTCACTCCCTCTTGGAGAGAGGAGGCCAGGATTCCAGCAGTGGGAACATTATAGGCTGATTATGTATTGTTAAAATCACTGATTATTGATGAAATCTAAGTGGTTTTTTTTTTCAAGTAAACCACTGGTAACTTTCACCCGGTTTATTTTCCATTATTTGGTGTGCTATAGTGATTAGTTGTTCTATTACTCCTTCATGTAAAAAAACAATTTTTTTTTCAGCCCTATTTAATTGAAAATGTCGAAGAAACCAGCTCCTCCGCCCCCACAACTTGCAATAACGCCTCAAGTGTAAGTACTATTTTTTTGAAATCTAACCAAAAAAAACTATTTTAGTTTCCTATAAACTGGTCTATTGCCAAAATCATTAGATTTTCACAAAGATTATATTTTTCCAATTATCTTGTGGCATATAAGTATACACTACTGACCACAATCATACAAAGTATTCTCATTTCTGCTATGAGCAGCCATAATGACTACATTAATTTTATGCAAATTGATTTTCTTTAAATTGTAATAGGACCACAACTTTTGAGAATAAGGCCTATTGTGGCAAGATATAGAGTTCATTTTGCTGCGGTCCATTAGTTTTCAAACAACTTCTAATGCAGTGACCTTCCATACAATCACTTCTGACTAAACTGGTCTTGAAATAGGTACCTACTTATGATATTTAATGTAGATGTCCACTACTATTTAAAAACAAGAACTACTATTTAAACAACTACTATTTAAAAACATGCAATCTTGGGAAATGTTCTCCAATTAGATGTATAACTTATAACCTACATAAATTAATTATTTTAATTAATTATTTCTAATTTTTATTATTATTCCCTTTATTTAATTGTATGTACATATAAATTATATTTTAAAATATAAGAATATAAAAACATAAAAACATTTAAAAATATAAAAAATAGTAGCCCTCCGGTATCGGGAACAGGGTCCAAGCTACCGGCGGTCAGGGCTCCAGAGAGAGGAACCTCCTGACAATGCGAGCCGTGTCCAGAAGTACTGCTTTCTGAATCAAGCCCTTGATCCAGCTGCCCAACGAGAGCCTCTTCAGGTGTTGGTCGAGGCTCTTGGCTATTAGTCCATTGGCTGTTACGACTATCGGCACAATGATTGCTGAGTCAACATCCCACATGTCAACAACCTCGTGAGCCAAGTCAAGATACTTGATCTGTTTATCTTTCTCGGCTTTCACGAGGTTCTCATCATGCGGGACGGTTATGTCAACAATCATTGCGCGTCGCTCTGATCGATCCACCACCACTATATCAGGCTTATTGGCAACAATAGTCCTGTCAGTGATGATGGATCGATCCTAATATAATGTGATATTACCATTTTCGAGAACTGGGTCGGGCACATACCTGTAGTACGGCACCTCCGATTCCACAAGGCTGTATTTCAGAGCAAGTTGCTGATGGATTATCCTGGCTACAAGGTTGTGTCTATGCAAGTACTCTCCGTTAGCTAGACGAGAACACCCGGAGATAATATGCCTGATTGATTCTCCCGGCCGGTGGCATGCCCGACAGATGTCAACCGTGCCGTCTTTCACAATAAATCTCCGGTAATTGTTTGTCATCATAACTTCGTCCATAATTGCACAGACAAAACCTTCGGTTTCTCCAAAGAGGTCACCGAAACGCAGCCAGGCTACGGACGCTAGTAAATCTACATCGGGTCCATGTAGGGCCCGGAAAAAGCGTCCGTGAAGCTCCTTACTCTGCCATACCTCCATGCGATCATTAGTGTCAAGCACTACTGGTTTGCGCCAGTTCTCTTTACCCAAGGAGAGCGGGGTGAGGCCCTTGTCCACCGCGACTACATCCCGATGCATCCCCACGTCGCGTCGGTTTCTAAGAAATATTCCCTGAGACTGCATATCTCGCGATTGTGGAGAGTCTTAGCATTTAAAAAGCCTCGACCTCCACACTTTCGCGGGATATACAGCCTCATTACCGATGACCGTGGGTGATGCATTCGATTTGCAGTCAGCAGTGTACGGACCTTCCTATCCGGGGCGTCGAGTTCGGTCTGAGTCCATTTGAGTATGCCGAAAGAGTACATCAGAACCGGCATGACCCAACCATTGAAGTTCCGCCTGAAAGAAGACTATTAAATACTTTTTTCAGGCGGCCAAAGAAGCGCTCTTTCAATGATTGCTTCATGTCAGTAACATTGATGCCCAACGCTTCCGATATACCCAAATACTTATAGGTTTCGGATGCGGAGAGGGCTCGAAGGTTTGTGGAGTACGAGAGTTGGGTCCCCACGGATTCCACAATCTCCCCTCGCTTTACATGCATGACCGCACATTTGTCCACACCAAATTCCATCCTGATGGCGCTACTGAAAGTTTCAGTAATTTTCAGTAGCTCCATCAGTTGCAAATTGTTGGGAGCAAAGAGTTTTAGGTCATCCATGTAAAGGAGGTGAGATATAACCTGACCACCTCTCCTCAGCCGATAGCCTAGACCTGAATCCTCCAGCAGTGTGCTTAGAGGATTCAAGCCTAAGCAGAACCAAAGCGGACTCGAGCTGTCATTATTATTATTATTATAAATGAAATACTAATACTGCAGACAAATAATGTTGCTTTTGAATACATGAGTGTCCAAAAAAAAATTGAAATATTTATGATATATTTATATATACAGGGTGTCCCAGAACTCAACGTCAAGCCGAAACGGGGCGACAGGATTGATCGTAAACATCATGAGAAAAATCAGAAAATAAATCTATCCCATCCAGTTTGAAAATTATGGGCATTTAAGAAAAACCTAAAAATTTGGTCAAACTGTAACCATTTTTCGGTTATTGTGGTTAATTTTTATTATTTTTGTTTATTTAAATCTTGGAAACGTAACCCTAAATAACATTTCTAAGAATCACAGTCAAAAATAATGACACAATTGCCCCAAGTTTCCTAGAATTAAGACTTTGTTAAACTATGAATTTAAAATTTTCAATATTTGTCGACTTTGAACGGCCCTCCTTTTAAAAAAATGTACTAGAGTGCCTTGGCAAGTGCCATTAAAAGTTGGCGCATTTAATGAGGATTGTAAAATGGTGCAATACTTGTTAGTTTTATACTAAAAAAACGAGTAAAAAAATAAAAATCTCAAGTAACCCGATTTTTGCTAACCCATTTTACTCAGTTAAAATGTTTTTTATTCGCACAAGCTCTTGGTAGGTTCTTGATTTTACGGCAAAATGATGAGAGAGATGGATAGTGGACATGTTTGCCATGAGTGAGCGAGACAGATAGTGACGCCACTTTTACCAAAGTCAACAAAAGTAAGTAAAATTAATAAAATAATAAAAAAAATTGACCTAGATTAGTTGAGGTTTATTGGAATAAAAGTCAGATAGGTAAATAACATTTTTTACTAGAACAAATGTTCAAATTGTTTACCATCAGCCTCAATACACGCCCTACATCTTCTTAAAAAAGATCTACTTATTAGGCGGGCATATCCTCGAGAGTTGATGTCCTCAGCAGCTTGAGAAATTCGTTCACGCAGCTCGGCTACGCTCTCAATAGGCTTTGAATAAACTTTTTCTTTGAGAACGCCCCAATAAAAAAATCCAGGGGATTTAAATCTGGGGAACGGGCTGGCCACGAGATAGTGCCTGAACGTCCAATCCACCTTCCCGGATATTCCTGGTCAAGGAAATCTCTTACTTGCACTGCGTAATGCGCTGGACAGCCATCTTGTTGATACCACATGTGGCGAAGATCTGTTAGTGCGCGTAGGCATGGTAGATAACAAGGATGCCAACACAAAAGTCCAATTCCAAAAGAGAGAAGCCAAAGTTGCCGGTATGTAATCAACAAGTTCAATTCACAAAAATCCAAGTCCAAAAAGAGAAGCCAAAGTTGTCAGTACTAAATCAACACAAGCGAATACGGAAAGGTACGCAGTAGACGAATGAGCGAAACGTACTAACTTGTGTGACTGGTAGCGTAGCCATTTGCTTGGTATGGCGTCTGTATTTGTTTCATTCGCACTCGTTTAAACGATGCATCTTCGTCTCACTGCGTGGCGACGCTATCAGTCTCGCTCGCTCATGGCAAACATGTGCACTATCCATCTTTCTTATCATTTTGCCGTAAAATTTAGAACCTACCAAGAGCTTGTGCGAATAAAAAACATTTTAACTGAGTAAAATGGGTTAGCAAAAATCGGGTTACTTGAGGTTTTTATTTTTTTACTCGTTTTTTTAAGTATGAAACTAACAAGTATTGCACCATTTTACAATCCTCATTAAATGCGCCAACTTTTAATGGCACTTGCCAAGGCACTCTAGTACATTTTTTTTAAAGGAGGGCCTTTCAAAGTCGACAAATTTTGAAAATTTTAAATTCATAGTTTAACAAAGTCTTAATTCTAGGAAACTTGGGGCAATTGTGTCATTATTTTTGACTGTGATTCTTAGAAATGTTATTTAGGGTTACGTTTCCTAGGTTTAAATAAACAAAAATAATAAAAATTAACCACAATAACCGAAAAATGGTTACAGTTTGACCAAATTTTTAGGTTTTTCTTAAATGCCCATAATTTTCAAACTGGATGGGATAGATTTTTTTTCTGATTTTTCTCATGATGTTTACGATCAATCCTGTCACCCCATTTCGGCTTGACGTTGAGTTCTGGGACACCCTGTATATTTTGCATGTAATAGGTACGTATTTCAGAACATCGGGAGAAGTTAATCTGGTAGAAAGGATTAATAATGGCTTTCTAACTGCCAACTATTCAAACCTGAAAAACGTTTTCGAATCGAACAAAATTCATAATGATCGATTCAGCGGTTAAGGTGTGAAAAGATAACAAGCCAGGCAGAGTTATTAGTAGGTTCCTATAGATTTCTTGAAAACTTTTTTTTTTGTCTGTTGATTAACCCGCACCGGTCCCGTGTGGTAGGTAGATTATAGCCGACTCACTCTCGAAGAGAGGAGGCTTGTGTCCCAGCAGTGGAAACATTATAGGCTGGAAATGGAAGGAGGAGGAGGAATAATAATAATAATAATAATAACTTTATTTCCAATTTTACAATTTGCGGCAATAAGTTAATTCTATGACAATATTCTTGCATAAGTCACTGATTACTCCACTGGCACCCAAGCTAAGATTAAACTTGTGTTATGGGTGCCAGGACTCTCTCTGTTAATAGATTTCTCAATTTATACAAAACTAGTACGGAGTTCCATTGGGTAAGTAGCTATTGATTCAGTACAAAAAGAAAACAAAGTTATAAAACAAAGAAACAAACGATAGAAAAGATTAAATATAAAAGATAAATAAAAATGTATAGCCTCTCTATAATGTGAATTAGGTGAGGTTTGTGGTGTAAAGTGTAAGTGTATGACTATACGTGTATGTGTCGTGTGTATGCTTTATGTATATGTGTCGTGTGTGTGTGTGTGTGATGTATGCGCTTGTGGTATGTTAGAGTTGTTTGAAAAAGCAGAAACTTTTCAGAAAAGCTTTCCGAGTAACTTTTCTGTCTCCTCATACGTAAGAGTTGTGAGCCATTGACTCACTTTCTGTTTACATTCGAATTTATTTAAGCCATAAATATTACATTGCTTGTTAACTGTATTGTAAATTCGACTACCTAATACTCGAAAGTGTCTTTCGGCCAATTTAGTTTTGTAGCGTTCTATAGGACAGACATATTTTGTTCTCATATTTGCCAGACGACCAGTCATGTATTTCAGAGAACCGTGCCTGCGCAAGATGGTATTGAGCACAAAGAGCTGCCTAACAGTCATAACTTTGCAGTCTTTGAACAATTGTATGGTACTATACCGGAAATGTTTAAAAGTCATGACCTTGAGTACAGCTCGTTGCGCTCTTTCCAGTTTAAGGAAACAAGTTTTTGGAGCACCTCCCCAAGTCGTTATCCCAAATGCAAGTACTGACTGACAGAGTGAGAAGTAGACCATCCGAAGTGTACCTAAGTCTGCACTATGGCGCAGACTCTTGAAAATCGCTATGAGTTTTCTCACTCTGCCGGACGCTCCATCAATTTGCACTTTCCAGGACATCAGGTTGTCTATCATGATACCGAGGTACCTGACTTGTGTTGTCCTGACTAGGGGAGGACAGAGGCATTGGTCTAACTGTTCATCACAAGTGTGGGCTCTGACAACAAACGAGTCTTCCGGCTGCGTACAAGATCTAATTGAAAACGGGATATATTTAGTTTTATCGATGTTTAATGTAAGAATATTAGCTCCCAACCACGACATCACGATGCCCAGCGCAAACTCCGCTCGTTTCCGAACTTCTCCCCAGTCTAGCCCATGCACGAGCAAAGCTGTATCGTCCGCGTAAGTATATATGCTACAGTATGGGATGGATAAGTTGCAGAGGCTGTTAACATATATCAAGAAGAGGGTAGGTCCCAAAATTGAGCCCTGGGGAACTCCAAATGACAATAAGTGATCGTCACTGACGTATGAGCCGATTTTGACACATTGTGTCCTTTCAGAGAGGTAGCTCTTAAAGATCGCCAGTGCTGGACCCCTCACTCCCATTCTCTCTAATTTTGACAGCAGGATAGGGACAGAGACAGTGTCAAACGCTTTAGATAAATCTATGAAAATACCCAGACATTTAGACTTTACATCAAGTACCTTTACAGCACTATCAACGAAGGCAGCAACAGCGTCCTCGCAAGATTTGTTCCTACGAAAACCGTACTGATTAGCCGATAAAATGCCATGTGCTTCCATAAAGTTGACGAGGCGACTGTTTAGGACCTTTTCTAAAATCTTTGACAGCGCCGGAAGGACAGATATAGGTCTGTAGTTATTGACACTGCCTCTGTCTCCACCCTTGTGAATGGGATGCACAATCGCTTTCTTCAAGGACCTCGGAAATACTCCCGTGGAGATACACAGATCACATATGTGTGTTATAGGAGGCACAAGGAACTGGCGGCTCACCCTTATCATTTTGGTTGAGATTCCATCCCACCCTGTAGCAGAATCAGTACGAAGACTCATTATGATTCTCTCAATTTCATCAAAATCTGGGGCGAGAAGCGCGAGAGAGTTCAGCTGTACATCATCCCGGAGAAATGGAACATGCTTAGAGTACGACGTATTTATATGTCTGTCCGCAAGATTTTTGCCAACACTTGCGAAAAAATTATTGACCTCATTTATTGAGGATTTCTCATCATGACCAGGAAGGGTCAAGAGGTCTGTAGGGGGAGATTTAGAAGCTTGTTTACCTAGAATGCAATTTATTACTTTCCAGGTCGCTTTAGTATTATTTTTTGCATTCATAAATTCATTTTTCTCATAATTAGTTTTAAGTCGGTTTAATAATTTGTTACAGAAGTTACGATAACGGAGGTATGTGACTTTCAAAATGTAATTTTCTGGTGATTTTTTATGTTTCCTGTGCATCCTATCCCTGTTTCGAATACATCTGAGTAGCCCCTGTGTGATCCAGGGCTTAATTATTTGCATCCTAGAGGGCATAATACTGATTTTGGTGTTATTTTGTACAATTGCGGTAAGTGTATTTATAAGAATATCAGTAGCTTCATTCGGATCATTGGTCAATAAGACGGGACTAAAATCTGTTTTGGATATTTCTGTGGCTACCGTACAATGATCGATTTTTGTGACTAATTTGGGCCTTTTTTTTGGACTCTGGTTATTTTTTAAACAAACTAATATTGGTGCATGGTCGGTAATGTTAGTATCCAATATAAATGAGACCAATGAACTTTTCACTTTTATCATAGTATGATCCAAACAGTTGTTTTCCCTAGTGGGAGATGTATACGCCGGTAGCAGCCCATGTGATGCAGTCAAGTTCATGTATTCACTGTAATGTGGATCATTATTACTTGGGCTTATATTGATGTTCATGTCTCCCACCAGAATTATATTTTTATAGGTAGACACTGTAGTTAATATGTTATTTAAGCTATTTAAAAAGTTATCTGTATGTCTAAAGGATGGTGGTCGGTATAATGCTACAATCACTGTATCGGAATTAATTTTACAAACTAGACAGTTTGCGTCCATGAATTGTGGCTCCATGACATTATGTTGCAAATCCGAGCTTATGTAGATCACTAAGCCATCATTCTGGTTAATAGTGTTACTTGTAGAATAAGCTGAGTATCCTTGAATTTGCGGAATAGACATAGTTTTACTTAACCAACACTCTGAGAAAATTATAATGTCACACCTAGTTTGCAATGTGGATAATAAGACTAGGACGTTATTAAAGTTTTTATTAATGCTACGTATATTAAAATGCAGTATTTTAAGTGTTTCTTTGTGGTTACCCAGTAGTTGACGACATTTATCTGGCGGGCAGTTGTAAAATTCATTTGTCCCATACGTATCCAGTTGATTCATAATTTCATCAATGTCATTCATTTTTATTAATAAACGAAAATACAATACTAAGCATCACATTTGAAAATCTTACATTATTCCGGAACCGGGCTGTTTGACATCTGAGAAAAAGAATATTACGTCTTTCCTGCTTTTGTAAAAATATATTGTATAAAAGAGAAATTGTAAGTGTGCGTGTTTTGTGTTTGAGAAAGGGTCTGTGTGTTGTGTGTCTGATATGTTGCAAGAGGGCATTCTCCAAATTATTAAGCTTTTTACAATCTAATTCAAAAATGGAAGAAAACTGTAATAAAACCAGAACTAAAAAACGAATAATTACTACAAAAAAAAGATTACTCTTGTGCATGCAATATTTCGAGAAAACATTTTTCAGACTGAATTCGGATAGGCTTGTCACCTTCTTTTTTACGAAGAAAAATCTTCCCGTCAGCCGACCAGCAATATTGAAACTCCTGAGATTTGGCGAATTTCCGAGCTTCATAAAAGAGTTGCCTTGACCTCGCTGGTAGACGATCAGCAATATAAAGAGGCACACGCTCACCTGTTATGCCAATGTGGCCACTATTTAGTTTCTCCGTGGCGGGCTTTCCCTTATTAAAGTTACGCGCGGCATGAAGGATGTTATTTTTCATCATAACTGAGTGGAATTCCGCATCTATTTGTTTAGAGGGGCCTTGTTTACCCTGCACTCTGTAAATGTCACGTATCTGTGTCGGTTCTACTGTTATTTCTAACGGTTTACAGACATTAATTACCGTTTTGGCCAGATCATTGCCGTTCTCTTGTTCCCTGGGAGGAATATTTCGTATCTCGATAACTGCAGATCGTCGGTGTTCCTGCATATCCTGTATTTGTTTCTCCAGGTTATTTATGTGTTTTCGCTGTTCAGACCTTTCACACTCCAACTTTGTCATTTTTGTCTTGATTTCCTCATATTTTTCGTTCATGAGACTTGCTGATTCCGCAATTTCTGATCTAATATTTTGTAATTTATCATTCTGCAATTTCAATTCTGCCAGTTCCATTGTTATTTTAGTCGTAAAGTTTTTCAAGTTGGCTTCCTGATCGGTGTTCCACTTAGTGAGCATAGCACGTATTTCCTCCTTGAAGTCTGCAAGTTCGTTTGTAGGGCTAGACTCGGAACGAAGCCGTTTTGATCGTTGGGATGTATTTACAAACCCGACGTTTATAGCAGAGACAGCAATCTCAGGATTAGATATCGCTCGCTGTACCTCCATTATTGGAGTTGACGGCGGCGTGCGATCCATTTTAGGCATTATAATATCAAGACAAGAAAGCGCAGTATGCACAGCCAAGCGTAATCTAAGTTAATGCGCGGCGTAGCAGATCATAAAAAATGTAGCAGGCAGTCAGGTTAGCGCGTAGCAGATGCGCGTCGCGTAGTAGGTACTCCTTACAAGCGCGTAGCCGATGCGGCGACGTACCGCGCAGTTCGTAGCTTCGTAGCAGGTATGTATTTGGGGCGCCGACGTGTATGTTGATTTGGCGTAGCGGATAGCGCGGTCGACACGAGCGCACAGCGACTATGGTTCAAATCCACGCCAGGCAGCGACTTTTCGAGATTTTAATAAATCTTGACTCACCGTTGTTGGTCAGCCCCTCCCGCAGCAATCACTCTAGAGTGAGACCTCCGACACAAGCAAATATGGCTGCCGAGTCTTATGGGCGAAGCTTCAAGATGAAACAGGAGGGTCCGAGTTTCGGAGTAATTTAACAATTCAATTTAAAATTTAGAAATAAAATGTACTCGTACAACTCAAAAACACGTCCACTCCGCACGGACCGCAGAGAGAGAGAGGAACTCGCGTGGAGGTTGGAAATTATCCCATGGGAACATACCTACTATCTACCAGGTAAAAAGTCCCATTTATCGCAGGTTGTGGTCTACCTGTGTGCCTTTAAATCGAAATCCGTTCAGCCGTAAAGGCATGCAAAGGCAACAGACAGTCAGAGTTACTTTCGCATTGATAATAATTTAGTATGCATAAAACAGTCAGTCACGGCAAGCCTAGAGGTCGGGCTTCAGATGAATATGTCAAAGATCAAGTTGATGACGAACAGCGCGCATCGCAGGATCACTGTGGTTGGTGGGGAGGTTGAATACGTTGATGAGTATCTCTATCTTGGCCAAATAGTCTCTTTCCAGGCAAGACAAAACAAAGACGCACCGAAAATGCCTAGAGGAGCTATTGGGCCATGAAAGACCTAATGAAGGGTGACCTTCCCATGTCCCTTAAGAGAAGACTCATTGACGTGTGCATACTTCCCATCCTCACATATGGTGGTCAAACATGGTCTTTGAAAAATCTGCAGAGGTCCACGCTCGGGTATCAAACTAACAGACCGAGTTAGGAATACGACCATCCGTTCCATCACAAAGATAGCTTATGTCACTTGGAAAGCTGCCACGCTAAAATGGAACTGGGCTGGACACATCTGCCTCATGTCAGACGAACAATGGGCCAAACTTACGACCCAATGGGTCCCTCTTAATGGCAAACGACATCGTGGCAGGCCCAGACGGAGATGGCGGGATGAGCTGGACTCCTTCAACAAGAACTGGTCCTTAGCAGCTTTGAACAGAGAGAAGTGGAAAGAGAGTAGGGAGGCCTTTGCCCTGCAGTGGGACATCACAGGCTAATAATAATAAAACAGTCATATAAAAAAAGTAAAAGAAGTTAGAATGATATAGAAAAAGCAATGTTTTACACATAGGTATTGTTGTTGATTGTAATTTCTGAGTCCAAATTCGCATTATTGTAAGAGAAGCGATATCAGATAAATAATCTGATCTCAAGTAATCTCTAGATAAACTCGGCAGTTCTTGTATTTATCTTTTAAGATATGAACCTTCTAAAAATATGAACAGCTTCAATTTTTTAACGACTTCTAAAAAAGCAGGAAGTTTTCAATTCCAGTGCAGGGTTTCGTACCTCAAAAGAAAACCGGAACCCTTATACGAATATACCAACGATCACTTCGATGTAGGTCTGTCTGTTTGACAACATATTTTTTCTCAGGAACGCGAACGTGTGGAGGTATCAAGTTGAAATTGATATCAAATAAGTATGTAGGTAACGTCCCGTAGAGCTCTTTAAAAAAATCAATATAAAGATAAAGCATGATATGATGGGAGACATTTTTGAGGCAATTATCATACTGCACGGCACACCGTTGCGCAGCGCGTTGCGGCCATAGTTCACAATTTGCGCGCGGGAAGCGCGTCCCACGCGCAGATTATGTTTTCGATGCAAACTGATATAATGTTACCCGCATAATACGTCCGAGGAAATTAGATACATTTCGTTATGTGGTCTCAATTTCGCTGATAGGTTGATGTAGCCGCTGGTGTGCTACACTTTATACCTACGGTGTTGCAATCGCATATGAAAATCAAAGATTTGTCGTCACCTAACGTCACAGAAATCCTACATCACATAATATACCAAGTGCAATATATCAGACTCATCAAAACGAATCATATAATCCCAAACTCGAGGGTTTCACTAGTAGCCCCTAAAAAGTTTCACTATACATCTCCTGGCTCCCATCATCAATCAGACCAGACCCTCGACACCAAGTGCAATCTATTGGACTCGTCAAAACAAATCATATTAGCCCAAACTCGAAGATTTTACTAGTAGACACTGAAGAGTTCCACTATCCACCTCCTGGCTCCATCATCAGATCAGCTACAATTAAGATACCAAATTATAGTTTTGTCTTCCGTACTACATAGGTACAAAGTTTCATTTCGATACGACAATTAGGTTAAAATTTACTTCTAAGGTTTTGTTACATTGTTAGTTAGCTAGTTACAAGTGAAGCTAAGAAAAGCGTGTTAAAAAAGACATTATAACCGTTTAGCCAAAAGTCACGTCATATTCTTTCCGTCATTGAGATAATTTTGTAGATATTAAAAGTCAAAGTTCCAACATTAATGTTTTAACTTTTATAATTACACTTTTATCCCCAAGCCTACGACCCATGTACCGTCGTATGCAGCATCCACCCATAAGCGAAATGTTTTGCTTGCGTTACGTTGTGGGATAAAGTAAACTGCGATTTTGTAACTCTAAAATAAAAGTCATAAATTTTTGCTCAATGTTGTTTAATTAGTGCACAGAATGCTTAGGCCGCTTTCCGAATTAGCTATAATCGCTCACAGCACGAGTCACATCATCTCACATGCGTTCCGATTTAGATATTACGATTATGACAGCTGAGAGCTGTCAACAATTCGGAACGCTCGTGAACGCGCTCACAGTGTTTACTCAACGACAAAACGATATTATTACAGTATTTCTTTGTATAAACACCACATTTCTTCTTCTTTGGTTAGGTGGCGACTATCAGCCAGAAGCACAATTTCCAAAATGCCACGTTAGTTTAATTTTAAGTTATGATGCAACTCCAATCAAAACACACACTGACACATCCTCACACACACACTGACAGCGCTCACGGTGATATTATTCTAGGGCATGGTCGGCGTTATCGCAAGATGGCGCATGTCATGACGTCATCTATAACGATTCACGGGACATCGTTATCGCGCTCACGCTAATTCGGTACGGGTTTAAGCACGCTCACATCGATTATTTCCCAACTCGGAACGCAGGGTTAGATGTCAGATTTCTGACGGGATTTTAACACTCTGTATACACCAGCCTGGCAACAACCAGAGGGCAGTACCCCACCAGCCACAACACCCGGCTGTTCGGAAGATCCTCCCTTTTCAATGGAGGAGGAGAAACTGCACCCAGTTCCTCACACGTTTAAAGTTTGCTAGCCTAACCAGATTATGAGCGTAGTGTGTAGCCATACACTAAATAATAATTGATTTGTTTCAATCTCTAATTATAATTTTGTATTTTATTTCAGTTTAATACCAAAGATTATCAATGGCGGTATTGCTGGAATTGTTGGTGTCTCCGTTGTGTTTCCGTTGGATTTAGTGAAAACGCGACTTCAGAACCAAACCATTGGTCCAAAAGGCGAGAAACAATATAAAAACATGTAAGTATCACTATTATCTTACCTATCATCTACAGGGGTCAGGGGTGTGCACAGATTTTTCAAAGAAAGTAGGCAAAAAAAAATCTCACCAAAAATACACACATCAAAAGTGTCTAGGGATCAAGCATTTTTATGCGGATTTCTTGAGATTGAGATGTGGCTTTGTAATAAATTTATGATTTTATAAATTTATATGGATCCTTTTTGGTGCATTTCATAATTTGAATCAGGAACTGTGAATCAAATTCGAGTAAAAGATGAAAATCAGCTGTCAATATTTTCCCTATAAAAACATACAACGCATTGAAGACATTATTAGTGCTACTGTTTCCCTACTACTGATTAAAACCAACGTTATTATGGAGCGGCGACGTCATTTAAGCAGGGAAGAAATGCTCAGAGCCGTGGGAATGATAGATGCTGGTTCCCGGCAACGTACTGTGGCTTTAGCTCTGAATACAAGTCAGAGTGTTATCAGTCGACTTTGGACACGTTACCGAAGCACTGGTGCCGTGGCTGAGCGCCATGGAGGACGGTATCGCTGCACCACACGGAGACAAGACCGATACATTCAAATCTTAACTCGAAGAGCTCCAACAATAACCGCCATGATGTTAGCCGTGAGGCTTCATCACTCTTCAGGGAACTTAATTAGCGACCAAACAGTCAGAAACCGCTTGCATGAAGTGAACCTTCATTCCCGAAGACCGCTACGGGTACCACCTATAGCAATGCACAATCGTAGGATTCGATATCAATGGGCTCTTGAACACAAAAATTGGGCAGAAGAACAATGGCGTTTCGTGTGCTTTTCTGATGAGTCTCGTTTTGGTATGAGACCGGATACAAGACGTATACGACACTGGAGAACCCCTGGACGCCAACAGCGATTAAAATCCTGCCAGGAAGTCCATCCTTATAGTGGTGGAACCATCATGGTATGGGCGGGTATTTGGATCGGCGGAAGAACTGAGTTGATTTGGATCAGAGGCAACCTCAACGCTCAAATTTATGCTGAGACGATTGTATCAGACGTCATCGTTCCTCTACAAGTGCAAATCGGTCCCTTATTTCAGTTAATGCATGATAATGCACGACCGCACACCGCAAGAGTTGTAAGACAGACTCTCGCCGCTCGCTGCCCTGGCCTGCTCAGTCGCCAGACTTGAACCCGATTGAGCATGCATGGGATATGCTACAGAGAAGAGCTCTGCCGAATATGGAGGGTATCCAGTCGCAAGAAGACCTTTTTTTGTTGTTGCAACGAACATGGGCGGCCATTCCACAGCGTGATTTGGATGAACTCATTTTGAGTATGCCAAACCGATGTTCTTGTGTTGTTAGTGTTCGCGGTAGAAACACGGATTATTAATTGTTTAAGTTACCCAATAAAATTTTAAAGAAAACTGTTATTTCAGTCTTTTTTTCGAACTTTTGTGTTAGTGGTTCAAATGTCAAAAATCCCTTTATTAGGAAAATGGCAAATTTCTTTATTAATGCAAAGGTGACTTGGTTTATCGTTACTGTGACAAACGAAAACACTTTATTTGATGAATCCTTAAAGAAAATTTTAATTAATATCAATCAGGAGAAAAGTTATTGCAAAAATATATGTTGATCCCTAGACACTTTTGATGTGTGTATCTCATATCTCACCAGAAACCCGAAACACGTCTCTAGTAATTTTATGTCAAGAATCTATGTACAAAATTTCAAAACTGTATCATGAAAAATCACAAAGTTATAAGCTTGTTAAGTTACCTGTTTGTCCGTACAAAAACATGCTCAAACATGCGTCTTGCGCTCATTGATAATCAGTGATCGGAATAGGCTGAATATATTTACCTAAAGTTTAAAGAACAGAGATGAAAATCGGAGACTTCCTTATGACAAATTTTTTTTACCGGTGCATTTACCGGAACTTTAACTATGTAACTTTCAATATCTTATTTTATCATTAACATTATAAATACTCAATAAAAAAAAAATAACCAATATTAAAAATATATTGGTTATTTTATGTATCAAAACATTGATTACGATTTATTAAAGCATTTATAATGTTAATGATAAAATAAGATATTGAAAGTTACATAATTAAAGTTCCGGTAAATTTACCGGTAAAAAAAATAGTCATAAGGAAGTCTCTGATTTCCGTCTCTGTTCTTTAAACTTTAGGTAAATATACTCAGCCTATTCCGATCACTGTTGATAATAGTACCTAATCGTTCGGCGCGGAGATTGGATAAAGTATCGCTCGGTCTCCAACTTTTAACCTTCTTTAAATATTTTTGGGGACAAATATAACATGAGTAAAAATTATTGAAAACGATTCAGTTACTTTTTTTTTATTTGAAATGGGTTTGCTCTTGACTCTAGTCTAGGTCAGAGGTGACAGACAAAGTCGACGATGGAGTGAGCTTACCCAGAAGAAGCCTGTTCACTCTTACTTTGAAAAGATTCGGGTTGTATGCGCTCGGAAACACAGTGCGTCTGTGTTTCCGAGCGCATTAGAGAGTTCCGTAGAGAGTTCCACTCTTTACTTATTCTGAACAAACTATGTATATTCAGCTTTAGCATATATTAAAAACTAGCTTCTGCCCGCGACTTCGTCCACGTGAAGTTTCACCCTCCCCCATTCACCCTCTTAGGGGTGGAAAAATTCCATGACATGAGACATGAAATTCGGAGGGTGTGTTCTTTGTGAAGAGTAGGTAGATACCTACTACCAGACATGAAATTCGGAGGGTGTGTTCTTTGTGAAGAGTATAGGCATCCACCTACTCTTCACAAAGAACACACCCTCCGAATTTCATGTTTCAGGACCAGCGGTTTAGGCTGTGCGAGTGCGTTGATATTATATCAGTCAGTCAGGACTTTGAATTTTATGTATAGGACTTTGAATTTTATATTATGTATAGATATCAAGAGAGCGTGCTGGGTACCATGTTTTCCAAAGTAAATAATCGCCATCTTATGCTGAAAGTAAATAAAAGTCCTGACAGGGATATTATTTTGAAGATCAAACGTCGCGCGCAGACTTATCTTGCGCGCACTTTTCGGCGAATTTCACGTTCAAACACGTTCAAGAGCTGTCAGTGTCGATTTGGCTTATTCCCAGGAGCTTCAAATCAATTGTTCTCCAAACAATTTCTCTCCATTACATTGATTCCCAATAGCTCCATAATTTTATTAGTTAAACTTGTGTTCGCGGTTCTACAGAACAACGTCTATGAATAAAACTGAAAAATAAGATTTTTTTTTTCTACGTATTTTTCCAGGATAAAAAGTATCCCATTTTATGCCCAGGATAATAAGGTATAATTATACCAAGTTTCATCGAAATCGAACCGTTAGTTTTCACGTGATGCCTGCATATACAGACAGACAGACAGACAAAAATTTTTTTAATCACATATTTGGGTTTGGTATCGATGCAGCAACACCCCCCGCTATTTATTTTTTTAATATTTTCAATGTACAGAATTGACCCTTCTACAGATTTATTATATGTATAGATAACGTTGTATAGGCCGGGTGAAAAGTTTCTGCTGGCGGGAAGCACAAAATACAGATAGTACAGAAGGCAATCTACATACAAAGTGCGCTCGAGCAACGCACACATAGACACCGCTCACGGACACGTTATCTCGGACCGGTTGGGAGTAGTGCCGACTTTGTTTTGTTTTCGTCGTGTTTGATGAGAGGGGTAGGCAAGGAGGCGCGGGTGAAATTTGATTTTTTTCTGGCTTAACCTGATCGATTGACTCGTTAATCGGAAATGATTCTTGTAAAAGGGAATATCACCAATAAACCAATATTTACACGGGAGTTAAAACAACTCAAACACGAAACAAATACACCTGTATTGCCAATATCCTTCAAATAAATTAATAGTTTATAAAACACTAGAAAAACACACTTTGGCCTTTCTCACAAGTGCAAACACGACTATGATACGATATTCTTTCATGGAATGCCAGTGCCTATCTTCCGGCTTCATCATCAGACCTTGAAACCTAATCGTGGTCAAAGTTCATTAAAAGACTTCTAAGAAATCCAAAACAGCTATGATACTATTTTCCATCATGAAGTTCCAGTTCATATCTTCCGGCTCCATCATCAGATCAGTTCAACAGTACCATATTATTGTATTGTCATCAGAACTACATACAGCTGCCAATTTTCATTACGCTACGACCCTTGGAAGATGGTTAAATTATTTACCTTAGATTCCATTATATAGTTACATATAGGTCGACCTAATAAAAGCGTGTTAAAAAAAAATAGTTTACCTCTTACCTCAACATATTTTTTTTTTCAGGATTGATTGCTTTAGGCAGACCTATAGAGCAGAGGGCTACTTCGGCATGTACCGCGGCTCCGGTGTCAACATCCTGCTCATTACACCAGAGAAAGCCATTAAATTAACCTGCAATGATATATTCCGTATGCATCTAGCTCTACCGGACGGGTATGTTTTTTTTTACTTTTAATCTAGGCTCAAACTTGGAAATGGATTTAATAATAACTTAACTGGCAAATTAAGTATTACGGGCCATCGGCCATATTATGTAAATGAATTGTATGGGGAATTCTTTTTGGTAGTGCACACACAAGTTCAATAATATTTTTTTAAAGTAATCTTTATACACCTTAAGGCTTATGGGGTATATTCATGTAGAATGCTGATAACTGGCGCCGATATGCCAGCGCTGGTCGGCGCCGGTTTGTCATATTTGTGTTTTAGTTTTTATGAACTTTCTTTTATATGGCAGTAAATAAACACTCGAGCGACCTTTCAGTTTTAACTTCATTACAGAATTATTAACACTCGTTAATATATTTTGTAGAACCATACCCATCCCACGTCAGATGCTTGCGGGTGGTTTAGCCGGGGCTTGCCAAATCATCGTCACCACGCCTATGGAGCTTTTGAAAATCCAGATGCAGGATGCTGGGCGGGTAGCGGCAGAGGCTAAAGCTGGTTAGTATCGTTCTGATAATTGTTCTAGAATAGAACTGTTTATTAAACAATTTTTGTTGTATTGTATTGTTGTGGCCAAGTTTCTTTGTTTAATTATAATGAAATGTCACGATTATCCTGCAACCATTCCGTATCCGGCTGAACAGTTCCCGGATATAATATATCTACGTTTCATGTCTAGTTGCAAATCAACTTAAGGAGGATTAAATTAGATTATTTCAGGAGAATGGGAATTGCTCAGTATCGAAGAAGTTTAGAAAGTTATGAAAGCTTGAAAAGCATTGCAGGCCTTAGCTTATCATTGCCACAGAGCACGAAATTGCCGCGACCGATGCGTAGCAGTCACCGTGACGTTGCGATTTAACCCTTAATCTGCCGGAACGTAGATCTACGCGAGACACAGTGGCTTTTTAATTGTGTCTGTAATTAAGGCACACAAGCGGTTAATGACTGAAGCTTCGGCCAAACCAGCTCGTCAAGTACGCGGGACGCGAAGCGGGAGCGTCAACAACGCGGCACTAAACCATAGATGCCATAGACAAACACGAGCAGCGTCCGCTGTGCGACTGACGCTCTCGCTTCGCAGTCGCTTTGGTCGCGCGAGTTTGACCGAAGATTTAGGTTGGAATCTCTTGACGAACGAATCAAATTCACACTTCATACATCGTATTATTTTTTTGGTTATAGCTGGTGCAAAAACAATCAAGAAAGTATCAGCTTGGCAGCTGACCAAGGGACTGGTTGCAGAGAGGGGTTTCACTGGGCTTTACAAGGGCATCGGAGCAACTGCATGCCGTGACGTTTCCTTCAGTGTCGTCTACTTCCCGTTGTTCGCCATCCTCAGTAAACTGGGAAAGAAACCAGAGGAAATTACACCACCTTTCTGGTAAAACTGAAACTTTTGATGATTGTACACACGGCGACATATCAAGCTACACATTTCCAGATTTAGCTGACCTCGCATTGTATTGGTTTCTCGTTACAATCAGAAGCCAGCTTATTCTGGTTATGTATAGCTTGATGTGTAGCCGTGCGTACCACGTGCACATTACACGAGCTCCCGCTACCTGCGCGAGTTACATGCGGAGCGTAACTTACCAGACTCGCGCACTTCTTTACACACTGTATTTTCCACTGTTTGTAGTTAATACGATGCATTTAAATGATAAATAATTTATTTTCTGTAAGTAGGTTTGTACACTTTTACACGTCAATTGTATTTTTTTAAACTAGATGAGGTCGGCGTTTCCTATCTGACTATTCTGAGAAGAAAGGCCGAAACAAACTCAGAGGTCACAGTCTCTTTTAAAGTCCAGACAAAATCTTGGTCAGATCGTGTGAAGTCCATGTAGATTGGTGTCCGAAGTGGTATTTTGAGGAAAGAACCACACAGATTGAGCGGACCCGTCCGATCAGTGCACTCGTTTGTCAAACATCGTGCAGCTCAACTCAGAACTTGAAGAGCTCAACGATTCGACGAACAATACCAAAGAAAGGACATTTCTGCCAGATCATGATTAAAACTAATTAAGACGGAAAACAGAAAAAAAAGATAAAAAGAAATGACCCACATAATATATAGTCCTCACATTCACAATAATTAAATAAAAAAATACTTTACAAAGTAAATATTCACGTCATTGTATATATAAAATTCATCAATATCAATGTGTATATAAAAAATCCAGACATAATCTTTGAGGACCATGTAGATTGGTGTCTGAAATGATCTTTTGAGGAAAGAACCACACAGATTGAGTGACCCGCGCAAGTGTATTCATAATGGTTACTACGCACACAGTTACAATTATTAACCGGACGCAATCGGATTTAGTGTCATTGAAAAGTATCAAACAAACACAAGAACGAAGTGTATTCGCCTTAATAGAGACAATAAGAAAAGTGCTATTGGACACATTCTTACTAAAGACAATTTTTAATAGCTTAGGTTATAATTAAATTACTTATTAGTCTATCTAAAAGACTAGATTGTTATTAGATTAGGGTCCATCCTATTGTTGAACCATAGGACAAGGAAAAAAAAAAATTTGAAAAGTATTTCCAGCGACAGTTCAACTTATTTCGAACTGCTGTATCATACCTGCGGGGTAAGGGGTAATTGCGTATTACACTAACAGTAGTAATGGCTTTCATTTTGACAGTGCAACAACATTCATTCATTGCGTTATTAACGTTGTTGAGCAGACACATTTTTCTAACATGGAGCAATGGATGCAAGGAGCAACGTGAGGCTCGAAAGGGGGGGAAGGGTCCATAAACAATCACGAAATTTCACAAGGGGGGGGGGGGGGGTGTAGTAATATACGCGTATACGGTGTAGAGAACGCGCGATACTCAACCGAAAAGCGGCGTTACGTGTATTTATTTTTTCGCCACAGGCGTACAAAATCGAAAGCGGCTTTTAGTGTGACTTTGATTCGCCGTTGCCAGGCAAAGAACGAAGGAAGTTCCCGCGATAATTTTCTATAATAAAATTAGATGATACATATAAGGTGCATTCGGGTAATGTCGAAAATCGGCATATTCCGAAAATTTAAGTTTTCTACCAAACGCAACGATATTTTATATTTTGGCAACATTTACCTAGTCGCCAACTTAACGCTTCAGTTGACTCGAGGTCGCTATTTGTTAATGTATGTGTCACAACGCTGCATTTCTCGCAGGGTGTCATTTTTCGCGCGTTTTCTAGTTATCGGAATTACACGAACATTCGTATCTCAGGAATTTGTTAAGTTATTTAACTGATTGTTTTTTTGTCTAATAGATTTTTGTTTTTAATATAGTTTTTAATGGGTTCAGCGCATCCTAGGTGTCTTTTTCTGTTTTTATTGAAATTACCCGAAGAGGATAAATCCGAATGAAAATTAATTCGGATTTAGCCGATGTTGCTTTTCTATGGAGATTGTCAGTGGTTCTCAAATATTCTCAATCTATTATTATTTAATTAATAATTAATATAATTCCGATGTAAATTAATTCCGTCTAAACGTGATATAAGCAGGTGGGTGTCATTCCACAGTTTAAGTATGATCGGCCGGCCCGCCTTTTGGTACGCAAATGGTACGCCTTTTGGTAGTCGGTTGCCACTCGGCTAACACGCTCGACACGTCTCGCGTGTTTTTTAAATATCTTATCGACAGTGATTTGCTAATTCTTTTTACTTTACATTCACTAATGAATGATTGAAGACAAGAATAATAATGAAGACCATTGGCCTAAAACACGGTAAATGGTTTAATCAGAAAAATAAACAAACAAAAATATTTCCTCAATACATAAATTGGTACTATAGCACAGTATTGTTATTGCCTCGAAAAACGGACATCCCCTTTTTATTAACTTATTCGACAGAACAGGTTATTTTAAAAGTAAGAGTAAAATACCCGTGTGACAATTTTGTCCCAATCTAGAGATATAATTTTTTTCATTTTTTTTCTATGGTTTCCATAAAAACCATAGAAATCGCAATAACTTTAGATCCAATCCGTTTTTGTTACATATTTGATTGCAATTACTTAATGCTCTATATTAAGTAAATTATCAAACAAATTATCAATTTTTATCGAGCCAGTGTAGTGAGTAACATCGCATATTTTACATATTTTCGATTTCATTTTTTTATGGGCTTATTTCTTGGCATTTGGATTCAATATTGAGACAAGCTGTTGCTATGACACTAAGAAGTACCAATTTAAAATATCATATCCAAATCTTATGGTATCTAGGATTTACAGGATTCTGAAATTTAGGCGCTAGGGTTGGCACAAGTCATATTTAAAAAAAAATGTTTTTATTGAAAAAAATAATAATACCATAATAATGGGACCCTGTTCCCGATACCGGTGGCCTACTATATATATATTTTTTTTTTGGTTTTTTATATATTTATTTTTAGGATGTGATGAGAAGATGCATTAATGATTCTAATGATTACAATTCTGTAAATACGTACCTATTATTACAAATATTTACAGACTTCACATGCTTAAATACCTACTTTAATTTTCATTTTCCGTGGGTAAAAATTCAGTACCTTAAGATTTTGCATTACGTCTTCTTCGTCACTTTAGCCACAAAATACAGAGTACAGAAGTCAATCTACATACAAAGTGCGCTCGAGTAACGCACACATAGACACCGCTCATGGACACGTTATCTCGGACTGGTTGGGACTGGTGCGAGCGCGAGTGCCATCCGCTTGAGACACGCGCCTATAAAAATGGCTATCTAAGCTCGATTTATATTATAGTTTCCTATTTTGAATCAGTATAAACGAAGTAACTTTTTTGTAAGGTAAATTCACGCCACCAACTATTACGTAAGTTGAAAACATGATTTTTTGTTTGTGTAGATATTGTGTTGTTTTTAGTGCCATTTGATTGGTTTAGGTCTAAAACGGATAGGGCAAAACAAATTGTGTAAATAGGGTAATCCGTTTTGAAGTTATTAGGGATTTACGATAGTGAAAATTGACAAATGTAAAATTTTCTATATTTTTGCTCTGTAAACTTTTTGTATTGTAATACTATGTTTATTGTCTTGTTTTAATATTGTAGAATAAGTTCAACAATAAATCAAACAACTAGATATGAGTGCCACTACCACGACAGTTTTTTGTTCATAAGCCAAATTTGACAACAAATGAAGTACATACATGTGATTTCCTTCTGTACTCTCTCTGTATTTTGTGCTTAAGCTTTCGCTATCTTGGACCACCACCTCTACCACGTGTTTTGTACGGTTTCAACAATTGGAGAACGGCGGGTGGTAATGGCATCCGTCATAATTTTGCTTGCCTTTGCTTTAATCTGACATTCGAAATAAATGGATCTGACGTTAGTAATGCCCGGCAGTCATGGTTGTAACTCTATCAAACTTTCGAGCATGATGCTCTCTGTCAGACCTCCAAAACTTATTTCTTGCTTATCCCGCGTGTTCTGAGAGTAAATCCTCAGGCATTGCAGAGTTTTGCATGATGTCTTTACCATGGACTAAAATTTTGTGCAAGGTAACCATCATAGGATACCATTCAAAATTTTGGACGTACTTAATAGCCAGTGACATACAAGAATCCCCAAATTTTTCGATATCAACTGGTAGCCCACAAGATAAAACTACTAATATTGTAAATAAATCATCATGTAGCCATTGAGGAATGTTTAATATGTCTGCAAACGTTCTACGGTTTTTGTTAGACAATGCTATGCGAGCAGTATTACCATCGTTGGTGGTGCCTGCATTGGGCCGCACCACATCAACCAGAAGCCCCATTTTTTCTCTTACGTCTTGTTGCACCTTTTTTTTTAGTTTCTTCCACAATTTTATGCTCCGGGGAATTGAGGTATCCTCCATTGTTTTACTTGCATCTTGTATCCTAGATAAAGCACAAATTCTAAGACACGTATCCACGCGTGCAAAAGACTTATTCTGTACTTTATAAGCGATTCATCTGAGGCTTGAGAAAGCACAATGTCTAACTTATTAAATTGAAAGGAAGTCTCCTTACGAAATGGGCATCTTAGTTGTGATAAAGTGTTAGTACCTATATTGATCACTTCACCGTCTGTAATGGTCAAGTAAAGTTGAATTTTTGTTGTTAATGTTACGTTTTTTGATGATTTGACGCAAATGCTGTCTATTCCTGTTATTTGGCCGTCTACCCATTTTTTTCGGCAAGTATTACATTTTTGCTCTCTTTACGATACTGAATATGTAACGGGCGACAAAACCTGTAAGACTGAGGTGTAGGGTTCATCCACAAAATCTGACCGGTATCTGTAGTTATTCGTAAAGGAATAAATGTGGTGGCAAACAGGCTGCTTTCGTCTTCTCGATCTTTGGAGAAGCTTTGCTTATAAAATTATTGACCTGTACTCCCATCAAATCCCCAAGATCCTTCGAAAATACAGTTCAATATTTGTGTATTTTTTTAGGAACAGTGTAAAGAAATAATATCGACACATGAAAGAACGATCTTTGAAAAAGTGTGGGAGAGCAGACCATATAACGTTACAAAAGCCTCTTTTTCAGATACTTGTTCTGGAGGTGTTGGGTAACATAATTTTTTTGCTACATGTACTTGCCTATATGGTGGAAACGCAGAGTACCCCTTTTTTTTTTGGTTGAGAAATCATCAAATGGCCCTTCCTGCTCTGGGTGGAGCGGAAGGGAGTCTTACTGACTTAAACCTACCCATGTTCCTTCCTTAGCCCTTTATTTTCCGGGCCAGCGGTAACCCTTTCGGACAATCCCGCTGACCAGGGCGGAGTACCCCCTTGACTTAAATCATGCAACTTGGCAAGTTTTCAAAGTCAATTATTCGTTTGCAACTGTTGTCTTAGACTTAGGTCTAATAGATTTAGGTGGTCTAAAGTAGCTCGAAATGTGTCGTGTAAGGTGTGCTTCACCCTGTTCGTCTCCGGCTTGACATAAAGCATGAAAAAATTTGTATAAATAATTAACTTTAGTTGTATGATTAGTTCGAAGTAAAACTAATAAAAAGATATAAAAATATTATTTGTAAAATTTATGAGTATGGGTGTAAATATGTATACGTAAATATTAATCTATGATAAAATAAAATCCAACGAAATTTAAACCTACAAACAAAAAATATTATTTTTTGTGAAGTGATGACCCTAAAATCAAAATTATCAGAAAAAACTTTAGAAGTGAATAACTCCTAGATACCGCGAGATTTGGATGTGTTAATTTTTTCAGTGATTGGTTTGGGTCTAAATATGATTTACAATAAGTATTGAATCCAACTAAGCAAAGATTCAACCATGAAAAATCAATTTCTAAAAACACAAAAAACGCATATTTCTTTACATCTGTACTAGTTAGTATTCTTTTGTATTTTTTTTCAAATACCTTTACTATACTTTTATTACACATAATAAAGAAAAGGTTAAAATAATGCGTATTTTTTTTGTAATTAATTAATTTAGAAAAGTTAAAAAAAAAGTTAAAACATTTTTTACTCGTGTTTCTTGTAAAATTGGAACACGGGTATTTTACTCTTACTTTCAAAATAACTTGTTCTATCGGATAAGTTAATAAAAATAGGATGTCCGTTTTTCGAGGCAATAACAACACTGTGTATAGGTGGCAGACAGCTTTTAAGTTTAAACTGAACTGAAATGAACTAAACCGAACTGTTTAATGAGATCAGTCACCTGTACCTGCTAAAAGATTGAGAACCGTTGCACCCATCGGCGGGTAATTCCGAAATAGAAATTTCACAAAAACGTGTTCAGGTTATTCTATGACAAATATCGTGAATATTATTTTTGAAGGGTAATTACGATAGAAAAAGAAATATGTACTTTTTGTCAAAAGTGAATAAAGTCGTCTTTTAACTGTCATTCGGAATTGCCCGTACATAATTCGAAATTACACTAGAACAAAGAAAAAAAAAGTAAGTTTTTAAACACTTTTATTTTAAAACAACAACGATATTTATGAAAGATCTCCGAATAGAGCTCTAGGCTATATATTCAAGAAGACGAAGTGACTTCTGTAGAAGGCATACAATCCACTGATTCTGCCTGGTTCATAAGAATACAAACATTCCATCAATTTGTCTGAAAATCATTCGGAATTACCCGAATGCACCTTACCTGTATTTACTAAATATAAAAAAAATAAGATTCTTTGTAGGTACTTACTAAAAAATACACGTGATATATTGGTTAGTCTTAAACCTCACCATGTATCACCATCACATGGAAGGGGGGGCGTGGGGTTAAAAATGTCAAAAAAAAACATCACGTGATTAATATCCTTCAAAATCATTCATAATAATATGGATCATGTGTTACGCACATTGGTAAAACATTAACAACCTCTTAAGACTTAAGAGGTCACTGTACTCATAATTATGAACAACTTTTACTATTGGACCAAACCTGAAATCGCGAAAAAAAATCAGTTGTTTCCTACATTTTGACGAGTTATACTTACGAACATAAATGTAGGACAGCAGATTTTTTTTTTTCGCGATTTCAGGTTTTGTCCCATAGTAAAAGTTGTTCATAATGATGAGTACAATGAACTCTTGAGAGGTTGTTAATGTTTTACCAATAACCCTGTATAACCAAGGCCCTTATCATAGTCATTTGCAGGGCAGGTAAAGTTGACAGTAATAGTAGCACCGCACATAATATTCGGTGTATGATAGAGTCCGACCAAATTTAGTTTTTGGTTTTCGGCCGATGCAAAAAGACCGCATTTTCTGTGGGACTCTAGTGCATGGTAACCCGCAGGTGGTCGTTCTTATCGGGCTGCACGGCGGGTTCCACCGCGGCGCTCGTGGTCAACCCTTTGGACGTGGTGAAGACGCGCTTGCAAACGCTGACCAAAACCAGCGGCGAAAGACAGTACAGCTCCGTCGTCGATTGCATACAGTAAGTATTCAATATGTACTATTGTACATTATCCCCATTCTTTTTAAACGTTGCTTAAAGTTAAGTGCCCTCGAAAACTAAGTTGACACTTTTCAACTTCCGCTATTGATGCCACATTATGATGATTTCAAATAAAAACAAAAAAGTAATCCCTTAGAATTACCAGATTATTTTTTATGTTAATTTATAGGAAGTTGAATTAGTCAATAAAAACGTTATAGTGTACAGTTCAAACTTTATAAGTAATCTAGAATTTTAAATGCCATAAAAAACATAACTTGTAAAAAAAGCCAAGTCTCGCAACTCAGTTCTTCTACCGTAAAAAGTTGTGAGATCCATGTAATACCAAGTCGGTTAATTTATTCGGTCCCTACTTACGGGACCTTCTGTCTTAAGTTATTACGTAATTAGCTAACCTAACAACATCTTATGATCGTGGTCATACGTACGGTCACGTGCATAAATATATGTATATGCACATCCCGCCTGCACTTTGGGACCTTGTTAATAAGTTAGTAATATTTCATTCAAAATTGTACTGGGTGGTGGTAAATTTGTTTAATATGACAGGGTTCCATAGTGTATTTATTAATGCACGGATTGTCAGACTGAGCTATTGTTTGAATAATAATTGTAACAAATTTTATAAATCTTTTTTTTTTTTTTTGCGGGTTCGAATCCTGACTGATACAATTGTACCACATTGCATTTTGGCACAATTATGTTTTATCTTTTGTACATTTTGACAATCTAACAATTAGACCCTTACGCATTATATCACAATTATTTTTTGTCATTCGCACATTCATAATGTATTAAGACTTTTGTACATTTTGACACTAGGACTATGTTGCCTATTGATTTTTTGTCTTTGTAACATTTAGTATCCGGAACGTTTTACGGTAGAAGAACTGAGTTGCGAGAATTGGCTTTTTTACAAGTTATGTTTTTGATGGCATCTCAACTTATTTTTGTAGATAATCCTACTTTTTTCCTGTCCGGTACCTTATAACTTTTTTTTAACAACATAATCCGCTGACCATTTTACAAGTTACTTTTGAACATAATTATATCTAGGTACCTATCTACACCTATTATTCCATTATATTTTACATAATTAATTATAAAGGTACAACGATTCATTCACTGCAAATGTAACTTTGTAATCCTATATATTATTTCTGTGGGATTACAAAGTTATTTAAGCACTTGGTGTATCTAGAAAAGTGGAACGAAGTTGCAAAATATTTTAGTTTTACCTTGATATAAACACTAAACACTAATTATATTCTAAATTTGAAGCTTCTATGTATGCTAGAAGTGCCTTAGAGTTTTGATGATCGGTCAGTCAGTCAGTGAGTGACAAAATTAAGAAACTTTGACTTGTTTCAATTCTTAAAGTACTGGTTCAAATTGAATGAATGTTGAAATATAACGTGTTTATACAATGCCTGCTCGGCACCACGAAGTTATAGGGAGGTCGAAAATGGCCTGAAATGTTTCGAGAAAATGACGGTACGACCGTGCCGCTATTTGCTCGACTTGGCGGGGGCGTTGCCGTGCCCCCAGATCATAATGTGGAATGACAGCTGAAGTGGAAAAATGTCTGACTTAGAGGACACTGTATACAGGGACCCTGATTATAAACCATAATAAGGTAAACGCTCCAATCATGGGCAGTAGTAGAAAATATTTGGCATTATTTCAAATTTATCAAAGTAGTTATTGCTTAATCTGTCTGTTCCATTTTGGTATTTGTGAAAGACGGTACCACTTAACAGTCGAAGTTACAAATACTAATTTATCTTTCTTAGAAGAAATAAAAATTACTTTTTATAACTCGTTTTTTTTTCACTAATAATGGTCAGGTAAAAACCTAGTAATGGACACCCCATTTATAGTCAGCTCCAGTAATGAACAGCTAGTAATGGTCATAAAATAAACAGAAATTAAATCAAATCTCACCCAGGTAAGTTTTAACAGCTTTACTAGAAAAAAAATAAATATGGTGATACTTAGATAAAACATTTATTAGGAAAAAACACAAAAACATTCAAAAAATTAACAGACTTATTACCTACTCAATTATTTGAAGAAACAACATTATAAAATTTTAAGTTTTTATCTTAAAACTGTGTAGTTTTTTTTTACTTCAGTCTTTTATTGAGATCACAATCATCTTAACTCAAATCAGTTATATATCAGTCTTAAATTAATCGACAGCTACTCACTAACTAAAGTAGTCTTGTACAGATATCAAAAAAATTATATCAGGTATAGGTACTTAAATAACTTTAAGAGCGTTTACGCCGTACGGCATTTCATACAAACTTTCAAGCCCTTGTTTTTCGAAATTAATGAACGGCTTTTAATGAAACTTCCTAAGCATAAGCAGGATACAAAGGTCTAAAAAGTTAGTAGAAAACATTTTCGAAATGTCTTATATAAAAAAGATAACTGGAAATATCTGTTTCTATGGAAAGTTTAAAATCGGTCTAATTTGGCTGTAACACTATTTTTCGAAAATGCTCTTTACTAACTTTTTAGACCTTTGTATTTTGCTTATACATACGAAGTTTCATTAAAATCGGTTCATACACTTCGAAAAAAAGGGCTTGAAAGTTTCTATGAAATGCCCTTCGGCGTAAACGCTCTTAAGGTACAAAATCACAAATTATCAATTTCTGGTATTGTAAAACAGCCTTTCTTAACAAACTGTGGCATTCCTATTTGGCACACAACCGGGCCCATAGAACAACTAGCAGGACTTTTTCCCGTCACTCTATTCCGTAAAGTCATTCGCGGAACACCATATTTCTTGGCTGCTGATGAACAGCTTTCACCTCTTTTCACCGCTTCTATAGCAAGGCTCATCTGATGAAGTGTATAGCATTTCTTGGGCGCCGTTCCTTTGAAAAACATGAAAATATAACAATGATTACCATGCATTATGATTTTCTTAAGTGATTATGTGCTAGTAACGGTCACACCAGTAATGGTCAGTGTTGACTATTACTAGAACCGTCACTTGTATGATTGCGTAACAAATGTCAAACGCATGATCATTATACTTTGAGTCTAAATCTGATGAAAGACGCGAAAAACGCTATTGTACCAATTATGATCAGTTTGACCATAATTGGTACAAACCGTTTTGAAAGGTTCCAGTAAAGAACACTTCAGTTAAAAAAAAAGATATAAAGTAAATTAGTGAAATAATGTTGTAATTTGTATCTCAATCATCTTAACATACATATCAATGATAGGGTACAAATAAAACACTACTCTTCATAGTAAAAACAACTCAAAATAAGTACTCACCCCACTAAAGAGATTCACAAAAATTTAATAACTTTGCGACAGCGTGTAGTTCACATGACCACCGTTTTGAAAATGGACGACGTTTAGACGTCACATGGCATTTTTGACAAGCTGAGTGTCTATGGTTTGTTTTTTAATGTTGCCATTTTCCCCACAACATTTGTAATTCTTATTTGAAAGGTTTTTTTTTCAACTGACCATTATTGGAGCGCTTACCATTACTGGTGCAGTTACCTTATACTATTATACACCCTCTGGAATAAATTCTCTAAATGTTGGTGAAAACAGTAAAAACATTTATTTCATAGTTATAAGTTTTAACCAGACAGACACGGAAATAAACATTGGTGTATTATACCTATTATTTTTCTATGCTTATGTATATGAATGTTTCCGACAGGAAAATAATGAAGTACGAGGGTCCGCTTGCCTTCTTTAAAGGCGGCGCATGCCGTATGATCGTAATCGCGCCGCTGTTCGGCATCGCGCAAACCGTCTACTACATAGGCATCGCCGAGTACATACTTGGATATAAGCGAACCACCATTGTCTGAAATGTCAAGAAATGTTTTTTTTTTTTTACATTATTTGAATTGTCTTTTTTCTGTATACCTGCTAATTTACAGCATTTACTAAAAGTCACAGTGCAATGCATTCTTCTTTAATTATTTGTTAGTTGAGAACACATTTTTTAATAGCTTAAAATAACAATACATTCAGATTCATAGATCCTTTCAGAAGCTTTGATAATTTATTATTGTATTCAATAAACACAGTGATTGTCTGTTAGCACTAGTTATCATTAATATGTTACCTAAGGAAATAATTATGTATAGTACGGTCAAACAAGCTAATTGGTATACAGGCAAAAATATTCACCTTTCCACTACACTGTCAATATTTAGTTTTATTTTGTGCGTTATAACTTTTTCAGCTTATGGCATCCTTAATAGAGTGGTGTAAAAGAATAGACTACTCAGCACACCCACATCATTGTTTAAAAGTAGTTGCATGTTAGCTGCCTGTATACCAAATAGCTTGTTCGACCGTACCTATATTAACAACTACTACTACTACTGTTTTTCTTTTAATTTTTTCTACTCTCAGGTAATGTTTTGCTTAATTCAATATACTAATTCTATTAGATGAAACGCTTTCTTGTAATTATGACATTCAAATTAATATGATGAGGATATCAGTTACGCCCGTTAGTTGAGTGCAATAATTTCGTCGTAGACGGCGCTGACTTTTTCTTTTTTTATTTGTTCTTCTCGCCTTTAAAATTCGACAACCATAGAGATACTTAGAGATTTTTTTTGGTCTAATTGCACTCGCCTACATTTCTTAATGTTAGTATTAACCAAACTAAGTTATAGACGTGCCAGAGAATATGAGATACAGCAATGAACTAACATATTATCAGCCATTATTAATATACCATTTCAGGATTATGTGATACAATCATAAGCTTTTAAAGTAAAGTTTAGCTAAAAAAATATAAGTATTTATTTTTGTTACACTTTAAGTGAAATTATTTATGCAAGTGATATTACAGTTATTTGTTTTTTGTGGTTGTAAAATTGTCGTTATTTAACAATTTGTTGTTTTGTGAAAAGTAACCTTATAAAGACTTGGATTATTGAGAGACGGTGACTTGGATTGTTGACTTACTCATGTAAGTCAACGTTATTTTAGGTGCGTGGCAAAATTTAATTTTATTAATAGAAAACAAACAGCTCATTTATTAAATCAAATTTCAGTCTAGAAAATCCATCGGTTTCTTAGTAAACTTCAACTATATCCGACGCTCCTGTATACTTATCTCCTTTGTGAAGTCGTGACAGCTTACTAATTAGTGATAAATTTTTGTGACACTTTCTATCTATTCTATTATTGACAACTAGCCCACGGTCTTGCTTCGCACGGGTGTGATGTTCTGAGGTGGCGACATGTCAATACATCGAGATTTCTGTGCTATATCTAAGTTTAATATTAACGTATCACACACAAACCTTCCGGAATAAATTCTCTAAATGATATTGAAAACCTCATCAAAATCCATTGTATAGTTTAGAAGAACTTGGCGGTTATATGCTTATATAGAAGTAGATAATACAGCCAAGTGTAAGTTGAGGAAGTCTTTGAAAGTCAATTGTTGTCTCATTTTTTATACGGGATGGCAGGAACATCGATGCGTAGCAGGTGGTGCGTCCATGTCCCTGCCACACTGTATAAAAGGTTCGAAGATTCTACGACATCTCGACCCCGAGACAAGTCGCCCCGGACAGTGCAACCCGAACAACTCGGCCCCGCGACAATACCACGCCAGGGCTAGTCGGGGTCAAGTTGTTGTGATACCGGTTCGGGAAGGCTAAATTACTTAGTGGTGTGTGGAAGTATCATCATACGGTGCTTCAATTTCGGATACCACCCTGCTTCCATGACGATCAACTCTCTAACAAGTACCGTCTCACACCAAAGTTCTTTTACTTTTAATTTCAAGTTCAATTTTAAGATCTGTGTAATGTGGTACTAACAAATTATTTTTTTACAATTTTAAGATTATCTTTCCAATTAAACTTTCTTCCATGTTCTGTAAAATAATATGTGTGTCTAACAATTGCTTATAATGTGTTTGTAGTTTTCCACTAACTTACTTACAAACGCAAGCTGTAAAATAACCACCATTTATTCGGCTGTAAGTAATTATAACTGAACTATGCATTTAGTATGGTAATGTTAGGATTATTAGAATATTTAATTTTAATTGTGGTGGCTTTACAGCTCTGCGTAGGCACCACTTATTTAATGTGCCATGTTCATACATGGTGTTGTTTATTCTTAATTTTTAACCCTGGCACCCCGTGTACGTCTGCTGTAGCTTTTATTTAATTTATTGAGATATACAGTTCATAAAATGTTGCTAGCTATTTAAAAGAATGCCACTAACCAATAAAATGATATTGAACGGTCAAGAGAAAACCTCAAGACAATTTTATTTGGAATGTTTAAACTATTGTATTTAAAATCTTTATTGTAATGTATGAATTTGTTTGTTTTGCTTTAAAAACATGCTTTTGCATTATAAATTAATTTATTGGTTGAAAAAAAGGACAAATACCTATCTATAAGTAACTAATGTCCAAAGTAGAAACAAATATTATTAGGAGACAATAATTAAATCAATTGCAGTCCTAATATTTTATTAAAGATAAACTAGAGCATTTAAAAAGATATGGTAATTCTGTAAAATTTGTTGCTACTCGGAGGAGCAATTACCAAAAAGCGAGAATAATTATTTTAAACAATATAAACTGGTTATTAATCCACAGAGAGCTTCTAAATTTACAGAACTATGTCTTGTATAAATCGATTTAATTATTACATACCATTAATGTGGGCCAGACGCTAGTTATGATGTTATATTAAAATTATGTTAACTGTTTTGTCAACATGAAACCCGCCCAATTAATATGTAATATGTCCGTCATCTATAGCAAAATAATAGGTATTCATTAGTATTTGCTTAGATAGGTCTTTATAAATTAATTGTTTGCAATTGAAAGACAGCTCTTGTTTTAAGCGTGTATCTATATTAAATGTATAATGTAATAAAATGATCAAATGCACAGTTTCCTGCTGTTGGCTTTGCTGCAGTCTAATTAATCAAGCTTTAACGTAACCGTATTTTTTTTCCTTTAATTGGAGATAGTCTTCCACGCGGTCATTAGCGATTGACTACGGTTACTGTTCAAGTTTATGTAATTAGCCTGATGACCCTAGGTCAGTGTTTCAAGACAATAATATAAATGTAGTAGTATGTGCTGAGCATTATCGGATGTTGATGTATCGTCAATTCTAATATTACGAATATTTAATAATTTATAGTCACCAGTTGTTAAAATAAATTACAATGCAGAAAAAAAACAAGCTATAGTTTTATGAGTTTTGGATCAAATTAATTACCTACGAATAGTCATCTATCATACTAGTATGTTATTTTATAGAAATTAAATAACCACACAAATTAAATTACAAATGTATTGTTATAAATGTTATCAGGGAAAAGCGTCAGGGTAGTCCGCGAAATACAAATTTTCTTACGTTTTTTGCAATATGCAGCTCAGAAGGCTAGCCAATAAAAAAAAATGTGCGCGTCCGTAAAAACCTCATCCATTCATTTCAGCCAAAAGACATCCGCTGCTGGACATAGGCCTCCCCCAAGCACCTCCACTTCGACCGGTTCTGTGCTTCTCGCATCCAACGGGTTCCTGCCCATCGGCCATTTGTTCTGCGAGCAATGTGCCCTGCCCACTGCCACTTAAGTTTGGCAATTCTTCGGGCTATGTCGGTTATCTTGGTTCTCCTGCGGATCTCCTCATTCCTGATGCGATCACGCAAACACGCGATCACGAAACTCCAAGCATAGCCCTCTCCATTGTCCTTTGGGTGACTTTTAGCCTTCTTATGAGGCCCATTGTGAGCGACCACGTTTCAGTGCCATAAGTCATCACTGGCAACTCGCACCGGTCAAAGACTTTCGTCTTGAGACACTGCGGTATGTGGGACGAGAAGATATTGCGTAGCTTCCCGAACAGTGAACAGTTTCGGAGAGATAACGTCTCCCTGTTTCACACATCGCTGCAGAAGGATAGGTTTCGAGGTCTGATCCTGGAGTCGGACTGACATAATGGCGTTTTCGTACATAAATTTCAGCACCTCGATGTACTGATAGTCGATCTGGCACCGTTGAAGAGACTGCAGAACAGCCCATGTCTCGATCGAATCAAAGGCTTTCTCGTAATCCACAAACGCTAAGCAGAGAGGCAGGTTCTACTCTTCGGTCTTCTGTATAACCTGTTGCAGCGTATGTATGTGGTCTTCGGTGCAAAATCCTTTATGGAATCCGGCTTGTTCGAGAGGCTGGAAGTCGTCAAACCTGCGCGCGAGACGGTTCGTGATGACTCTCGAAAACAGCTTGTAGACATGGGTCAGGAGTGAGATGGGCCTATAATTCTTAAGAAGGGCATTATCGCCCCCTCTTAAAGAAAAGTATCACCACACCTCTGTTCCATGCCTGTGGTTTTTTGCCCTAGAGTATGACGGAACCAAACAGCTTTTGAAGGGCCTTAAGAACGGGTTTTCCGCGCCTTCAGCAACTCGGCCGTGATTCCATCATCACCCGGCGCCTTGTTTTTTTTTTGAGCTGCTTCAGAGCCATCCTAATCTCGTACAGGATACGTCCGGGATGTCTTCGGTATAGTGTCGGGTCAATATAGCTCTTGGGTCGTTTGCCAGATTTATAACGGGGTTACTTGTTGACGTGTATAACATAGAAACTCTCGATCTCTTTCAACAGCTCAGGTTTGGCGGATACGATCCTGCCATCCTCGGTCGTCAATTTCGTAAGCTGGCTCTGCCCAATAGACAGATCTCTAGCAAAGACCTTGGAGCCTTTATTTCGCTCTATCGCGTCCTTAATACGGTCTGTATTAAAGCGGCGAAGATCGCTTTTCAAGGACTTGGCGATCTGTCTATTGAGTTGCCGGTAATTAAGCTCTCGCGCCTCTCCTTCATGAGCCGCAAAGTAGGATCAGAGAGCTTATTTTTTGAATTCGTACGACGGTTCTTGAAGATCTTAGACCTGACCGTATGGACAGTTTCCACGAATCCATCGTTATAATCGTCCACGGAGCTCCCTAGGCATTCGAATCGATTTTGGAGTTCGAATACCTTTCGGATATTCTGAGTATAAGGTACGCCACCCTGGTCGACACACTCTCAATCTTCACCACGTTGCTCACAAGGGACTTATGGACGATAAACCCGACACCACCTTGGGACTGCTGGTTGCCCTCCCGGAAATAGAGCAAGTAAAAACCTACATAATCGTAAACGTCATAAAAATAAGTACCTATATAAAGTTATAAAGAGTCAAGCCTCTGAGTTAAGGAAATTTGTATTTCGCGGGTTACCTTGGCGCATTACCCGTAAAGTTGAATCAGTAAAAAGTCATATATGAATTATTGTTTGATTCGTTTTATCCTTTTCCTAAACTCTTTTTCACTGGCAAACAAATATCAACATTGCTGTAAAATAAAGTTATAAATATACAGGGTTATTGGTAAAACATTAACGACCTCTTAAGAGGTCATTGTACTCCTCATTATGAACAACTTTTACTATGGGACCAACCTGAAATCGCGAAAAAAAAATCAGCTGTTCCCTACATTTTGACGAGTTATACGAACATAAAAGTTGCTGGTGGCTGATGATGGAAGGTACAACTCCTTAACAGTAAGAAGTTACTCGAACAGGCAAGGACTGTTTTAGTAAATTGTTTTGATGTTTGATAGGGCATTTGCCACATTTGGTCTTATGATCATCAAGTTATGACACGATGTTGCAGTCAGGATAGTCTGCTGAGTACCTAACTCCTCGACAACTAACAGCAGATATATCGTGTTTAGGCTTATTGAAAAGGGCTCGATGTGTAGATAAACTTACTGTTAATGAGGAACACCGAAGTACATAGAGACCTGATGCTGAATCCAGGAGCATCAGAAAAAGTACAAACCTTGAAATTAAAGCACCGTAGTCGTGTTTGAGCTCATTTTAAACAGGAGTAAATTTTAAGTTCAATGCAATGTTGACATAAGTCTGGCCTGATGCTGCAGCCAGGATTATCAGCATCTAGTCTAAAAACTAATAAATACTTCTTAAAGTGAAATACTTTTGCGAGTTGTCCTTCTGTACAATTATCGTAGTGGCTGGATGAGAGAAGCGGAGGACCGTGAACGTTGGCGCAAACTTGGGGAGGTCTACGTCCAGCAGTGAACTGCAATAGGCTGATGATGATTTATAAAAGCCTCAATCGTTGCATTTCACGCAATACCATTTCGTCATGTGGTCTATTTAGCTATTTAGTAGGTTGCAAGGCGCATAATAGGTACAATGCCATCCAGCGTCTTTACACGACTAAACATAAACTTGGCCTTAGCAAAATTTTTCTTGCCTAGTCTATTATTAAAGTAACTTGAGCATTTGCTCTCGGAAATTATGATTTGGTAAAGTGGAGCTGATAATGAAGACCATGGCCATCGGAACTACTCAATGACAAATATTTCACGGGTTGTGATTCGATTACTTTAATATAGCTGCTGCTAAGCAATTTATGCTCATTACAATGCGTATAGTGAAGTGGAGCTGATGGTGACTTCTCAATCAGCTCCAGTTCTCCTGGTTCCTTCCTACTAGGAGAACTCCTCAACAATTAACGTCCCTGCATCGGGAAAAGCAATATTTTGTAAAAGGTGATAAGCAGTTGACATTAGGCTATTATAACTTAGATAAATTACAAACTGACCCGCTAAAAAGTGAAAAATAATTTCGGAAGTCGGTGGCAAAAAACTAAAATACAAATCCAAAGACACCGACTTCCGTTTAAATAATTACATGGTTGAACCAGGAATCGAACCCGCTACACGAGAAAAAACTTACCCTGTAGCTTTATCATACCGATCGAAAGGCTTCATCATAAGGATTATTTTTTTGCTAAATAACATAGTGTCAGTAATAAAAAGAAGACCATGAATTTTAACATTTTAAAAATACAAAATTAATCAATTTATCAAATGCTCAAAATGAGTCCCATACTGTTGAATACAAAGTCGCACTCTTTTGATTACCTATTTCACGCCCTGTCGATTTTTGATCTTGTTGTGGTGGATATTTAGAATAATACGTCTATGTTCTGTTTGTAGCTCGTGGACATTTTCATACTATCATTTATTAGTAATAGGTCTTACGGCAATGTCAGCTTTTCATTTTTCTGAACAAAATATCACATCAAATGTTAAAATTCAAAAAATCAATATTTCTAGCTAGGAATCGAGCCCGTTGATTTTGAAAAAAACCCACTGTATTATTATTGCACCATTCGATAGTGTCGCTGATAAGGATCGTATTCTGTGAAGTAATGACATACAGGAAACTAAAGAAACGAGCGCATTTTATCTATCTTATCTGATTAATTGTTCAAAATGATGACCATTGTTTTCAAAATACATAGCTGGATTCGACGTCTCAAGGATTGTACTGCACTCAAAATTTGAATTTAGCACATAATGTTGTGAAGGTGACTGCGCTGCGGGTGTATTGAGTATCATTTCGAACAAGGTACACTCAACTCGAGCCTTTCAGCACCTTTCTATGAAGCTCCTTAATGCAAAACACATTAATCACTGTAATGGCATCGCCGCGCCTCGTTATAGTAAACGGTATGTGTCGGGGTGGTTCGCCACCCTAACGTCGGTCGGGCGACGGCCCGACAATATTATTATTATTATATATTATTTCCGACGACGACGCAACGATGCAACGATGACGCGTGGCGAAAACGCGCGACCGACGGTCACCCGAAAACGCGTCACCCGTACACACTGCCATAGCCTGCAGCAGAGCCGCACCGCGCACCGCTTGCTTACTTGCTCAGGTTAAGTTGACGACGACGCAACTAGGTAATGCCGAACCGATTTTTATGCGATGACCGTCGTTGACTGTCGTTGAATTTCGTCCATCCTGACGAGCAGAAAGTCATCCGCGATAGTGCTTATAGATCTTTCTAAGTCTTTCAAGTAAATGAAATACAATAACTTGTCCCTGTTTTCGACCATGCCATCTGAGTCCAATCAATCAGCTTAACTAGAATGAACTGCCTAGATTTGAACCGTGCGACAAAACTACTAGTGTCTGTGTCTGGCCGGCTGGCAACACTAAAACAGAAATGTCAAAATCGTGAACAGCGACGCCGTGTCCGCTTGTTGTTTTTACAGTTTGAGAGTTTCTTTACTAAATATAATATAATATTGCATTGAAATCCAAATATATCTGTGACAAATAACATATATAATTGAATCAGAATGGCGACCATAGGCCCGAAGAAGGATGGAGGGCCTAACGTCGACTTTTTTCAGTCACCGGAATCACTAGCACAATTTGACCAAATTCGCGTTTGGCTACAAAAGAATTGCAAGAAGGTAAGTAGAACTGAAACTAAAACAAAAAAATTACGTTTTAAAGTTTTCAAAACAGTAAGGACTTAGTTGTGAACAACTGGAAGGAAAATGTTTTAGAGATGCTAACCACTATGATTTCATTCTCATCCATTTCATTTATCACTACAAATATCACAATAAGTAGTTAATAAGTTAAAATCCATCTTTATAATTAAGCTATTATTGAAATGGGCTCGAGACAACTTCTTGTTTCAATATTTTAAGTAGTGTTAACATTATATTCTTTTTCTTTAATATACTTACAGTATATATTCTGTATTGTTATTATTACAGCATGTGCAGACAGATCCACCTACAAAAGAAGGTTTGGCTCAACTTGTAATCCAGCTCATTCAGTATCAAGAGAACAAATTAGGAAAAAATGCTTCAGACCCTCCATTTCTGAGGCTTCCGGTAAGTTGTAGTTGTTATTGCACAATGTGTTTTGTTTTTTTATTATTTACCAGTCTAGCCTTTCATACTTATATATTGTTGGCTATCATTCCAATTAGATGTGGCTTATTATAATCAGTTGACTATGTGCAACTGCCTTGCATTTAACATTATCAATCCATTCAAACTCAAAACTCAAACAAAAGTCATACTTGAGTATTTTTAACAACTGTTAATGAACTTTGCATCACAGCCAGGACAAGCTGTTGAAGAAGCCCTAGGCATAGAGGAATCCTGTAAAGAAAACTCATCCATCCATAGGGATGGAGTTTTCTTTACTTACAGCGCTCGCAGATAAATTGATTTGTGTACAGGTTATTTAGCCACAGTGCTCAATTCAATGGTCTTGTTAAAAGGGAGAAAAATGTATTAAATTTCTTAAAATAGGTGTTACATAATAAGGTAAAGCCGTGCCTCTGGAAGCACGTTAAGCCGTTGGTCCCGGCTATCATTCGTAGGTCTTTGACAGTCGTTACGGGTAGTCACAAGCCTGAAACTCTGACAACCAGTCTTACCAAGAGGTATCGTATTACCCAGTAACTGGGTTGTGGAGGTCAGATAGGCAGTCGCTCCATGTAAAATACTGGTATTCAGCTGCATCCGGTTAGACTGGAAGCCGATCCCAACATAGTTGGGAAAAGGCTAGGCAGATGATGATGACATAATAAGGTAAAAATGAGAATACAAGCATAACATTATCTTCTCAAGAAATATATATGAATTATTTCTGGAAAAAGGTTTGCTGAATAGCTGAGTTGAAAGTACTACTTTTAAAATTGAATAAAACAATATTATATAAGTGTATAATTATATGACTTACCAGCTTTTGCCTGGGCTTCGCCCACTTGGAGGTCATAAATTATCCCATCAAAACATATCATCGCTCGCATGACTAAAAGTTCTATCTCATTTTTCTCATTATTTGGCTGATTTCGAGTTGGGACAGCTATATTTTTCTCTTCGTGATTCCTTACACTTTTCACTAACCGTCATACCTTTATGTTATTTGGATCTCAAAATATTACCATTTTGTAAGGCAACAAAATGTAAAGAATCACGAATGGAAGAGTGTAGTTGTCCTGACTTAAATCGGCTAAAAATTGAGACAGGACTTTTAGTCATGCGAGCAACTATATTATCGGGATATAAAGAATCCTTTGTGTTAATCCAGGATAGTATATATGTTACCGGCAATCTGTATAAATTTCATCCAAATTCAATTAAAAGCCTAATACTAATGATTGAAATACATTCATGTAAGCTTAGTACTTTTTGTTAAAATCCTGCTCAGAAAGTCGGGCCATATTTCAATTATTAAGAAACGTAGCGCCATCTGGCGTCCTAAATCAATTATTGTGACTGTCAAAAGTTATTATTCTTTTCCTCGGGAACAGTATTTTTTTTTTGTCCTTTTCTATACCCCTGACAATGTATAATGCAAAATTTCATGGTGATCGGATTAGGCGTGAAAAGGTAACAAGACTTACTTTCGCATTTATAATATTAGTTAGGATGACAATATGGTTAAAAAAAAAATTTGATGACAGAAAAAAAAAGTCAAGCGATTGTTTGTGTTTGCGGTCCAATTGTTACTATTATGCAACTGTTTAGGTATTCACACTCTAGACTCCAGTTATGGTTTTTCTTGTTGATTCCAGCTATTGCTTGGATTTTGTTTCCTGTTTCATTTGAATAGTAGAAGAGCTTTTAGGTTTGAGGCAAGCAATTTGAATTTTCCGAGCAATAGCAAAGAACAACAAGTTATCTATGTGAAGCTGGCAAGATCTTTATGCAGCCAACATAAACAGAACTTATAATTATGCAATAGAAGTTTAAAGACTAAATGCACTGGATGATGTGCCTGATTGCCAGTGAAGATGCTTGGCTCTTATGTGGTTATGTCCAGTTAAAACATGTAATAGTTAGAAAGTACTATTGTTACTTATATATTAATAATGGTAACAATAGTACATACATGGCTATCTAGAAGACGCACTGTGTGCACAGATATTTGTACAGATGCCAGCACATCAAGCTACCCCTCAAATTTTCCCAATCAACTTTGAACCTTATGCTTTAGCGATAAAGTTGAAAATTTATAAGAGTTCACACAGCCACACGACGCGGCGCGGAATTTTCGAGATAGTAATACAATAATAATTATCTACTACACAAAAAGGTATAAAATTCTGAGAGGCGGGCCGCGCGGCGTAGCTCGACGTAGTAGACAATTAAGGTAGCTCCCCTTACTGCCTTGTCTCTACTTCGACCCTGAATTACTTAGATCGGACAAGGAATCAAGACAAGGGTCACTGGATTATTTGTACTAAATCATAACACCTTTCCAATGATATAATCATTTATTCCTATCGGAACAGGTACCAGCTTCCATACATTTTGTAACATCATCCTTTAGATTGATTTGATTGTTGATTCATTATTATTAATGGTGCTGTACCACCAAAATTCAGTTTTACATATTATCTTAAATAAAACACAATAGTTTCCTCTGCATACATAAACATAATATTATGTAGTTTATAGAAAGTGCTATGATACTTCATTTTAATTATTGACTGAAGTAAGTTTAGTTTTGAACCCCAAGCGTATAAGATGTAGTGTAGTCAAAGTTTTGAAAAGTTCTTGACTGATGAAATAAAACACATATTCCATGTAAAGGCTAAACCAACCTAATATCTGTGCCTTCAATGTATTGTTGTTAAAAAAATATGTTTGTGTGATAGTTCAAATATGTTGGGCCCTGTGACTGTGACACACATACAGACAGACAGACAACTATACTATCTAGCCCATTATGCCACGCCTTGTAAAATTTCTACCTTTATATTCTGTAATATTTATAGTGTATAAAGAATATTCTATTATATTAAATTCTTAGTAATAGGGTTCTGTTGGCCCTTTGAGTACAAAATAAAAGCAATAACATGATAATCATGGACAGCATACTCTTTTTTCTGGGTTAATTAATCAAGATAAACCTACCATAAATTGACAAGTTTCAAACATTACCTTATACATAAATTTAAAAAAAAAACCAAGTAATCTAGTTATTTATTATAATTATAAATCTTTTATTTTCAATAACAAAATATATAAGTATACAAAAAATTATACATAAACGTCAAAAAAAAACAAAGTAATCTAGTTATTTATTATAATTATAAATCTTTTATTTTCAATGACAAAATATATAAGTATAGCAAACATTATACATAAACGTCAAAAAAAAAAAACAAAGTAATCTAGTTATTTATAATAATTATAAATCTTTTATTTTCAGTAACAAAATAATATATAAGTATAAAAAAACCAAAACCACCAAACCAAAAAACACACATGGGACTTGGACATAACTGCCGAAATGTGGATGTACTTTAGGTACACCTCTGCCTAACCCTTACGATAAAGTCGTGATGTGATGTTATATACCAACAAAGTACAACATTAATAGTTTGCTGCATCAGCAAAAACGAATTGGTTTTCAGGCACTCCTTTGGCACCAGTTCCTTCTATAGCAAATAGGGAGCCAGCTTCGGGTTGCGCGTTCAGTTCTGCTTGCGTCAGTCCCACCTTACTGGTTGTTACGAATAGCGTGGACAAGTCGTGGCCACCCCACATCACTGATGTTACTTTTGCAGCTGGAAGCCTGTGTTGTTCCAACAGTTTTCCAGCTCTAGAATCAATCTTTATGACCTAAAACAAAAAAAAGGTGCTTATTCAGAGTTATTCCGGTCTGATCCCCTGAACCCCCCTCCACCCAAAATCCCCTCCTGGATCGTCTTCTGTTTTAATCTTTGTCTTATTCAGATGTAGCCCATTGGGCGAGGCCACAACACTGCGTTGCGGCGTCGTATCGCAAAAACGACGTCACAGCACAATGTGTCGTAAATACAATGCGTCGTAGATTTTTACGATGCGACGCCGCACCGCAGTGTTGTGGCCTCGCCCATTGAAATGAATTTAGGTTATCGAAATCCAGAAAAGGTGATTTACGTGCGTATTGGTTGCTTAACGAAATAAGTCACCCTGAATATGTATGTATAAAGGCGGATACAGACATTGCGAGGCATGCGCAGCGCACGGCGCTCATCGCATGATTACCAACGTGTGGACGAGTGAGGCATATGCTATCCGCATGCCTCACCACAAATATGAACGTTCACACATTGCAAATCATACGATGAGCGCCGTGCGCTGCGCATGCCTCGCAAAGTCTGTATCCGCCTTAAGGCGCGTGCTTAATTCATGACACCTAAATGAATGTCTCACGATGTTGGATTTTCAGCGCTTGGTCTAGCATCTAAAGTTGAAAATCCCACAACGCCCTTTTATTTAGGTGGAACCTAGTCCTAGTGAAAACGGGCAAAAAAATGTAACATTCAGACTGCATTTAAAAAGATATAACGTTCACTGTTTATATTTGTACTATATAGCTGCGCCCCGCGGTTTCCCCCGCATAAATATCGATCCCGTGGGAATATCGGGATAAAAACTATTCTATGTCCTTCCCCGGGATGCAATCTATCTCTCTGTTAAATTTTATCGTGTTATCTCTGTTAAGTTTTTGAGGTGTCTTTTGGTAATTTTGGCAGTTTATTTTGGGGCCTTACCATACAGTAAGTTGGTGACCTACTTGGTTAGTTTATGTAAGTAGCGAAGTTTTGGGCCAACAAGATCTGAAATACAATGATGTCAGCGACACGAAAAAGAAGAATTATGATCATTACCTTCCAACCATTGAAGCAGGCGACCCATAGATTGTCATCAGAGTCAATTGTCATTCCGTCCGGTAACCCTGTAACGTTGTTGGCTTGGAAACTGAACAGTGTCCTTCTGTTGCCTGGAATTTGTAAAAAAAAGCAGTTGGTTATTTATTCACTCCTCCATAATAAAGTTTTTTTTAAATTTGCCATTAGCAAAAAACTAGTTTTTTTTTCTATATTAGAGACACAAATCTCTCGGACATAAATAAATAAGCAGACCCTGAACAACTATAATTAAATATTTGTTTGTGGGCCATTTAATTTCTGTGCGGGAATTGAACCTGCGTCACGTCGCACAGCAGCCAATCGGTCAGCTTACAGCTACTGCTCCGATCTTCCATTTATTTTTTTGTGGCGCTAATCGAGCAGTCAGTTGTGGTTGGGAAGATAATTATAAATAAAGAAACTTGCTTAGGCGAAACTAGCGGTTTTTGACCACTTGACACAAAACATTGAAATTTAACATCACGTCTGGTTTCTCCGAAGGCTCGAAGGGTTGGCCAGAGATGTACGTAGGTATAAGTACACCCACATCGAGATGCAATTTTCATATAAATAACCTTTCGGAATAAATTCTCTAAATGATGATTAAAACTGCTTCAAAATCCGTTGTGGAGTTTCGAAGAACAACGCGATCAGGCACGAAAAGCGACTTTAATTTGTATAGAAGACAATTGCAATAACTTACGAATACTTCCATCTTCAACGTCAAAGTCAAATACGTCGATGTTCCTCGTTGGAGTATCGATGTAGAACATAAACTTGTTGTCGGCAGTCCACGCTATTCCGTTGGAGACGCTCACGGGACGAACCTTCTCCGTCGGATTTACGTGGGTGTGCTCATCTATCATGTACAACGTAGCTTGATCTTCATCGACATTGTTATTAACTTCTTTGCCCATTGTACCTGTATTAAAAATGAGGTGGTAATTTTTTATCTCATCTTCAAAAAGAGATTGTTTTTATTTTTAAACTGGTATTTTAATAGGTTTGTATCGGTATATGTAGATACGAATAAAATTCACATTATGACATCATAGAAAAACATTGATTAGTATCAAATTAGCAATATCGTTAAAATATTCAGTGTTCTTTTAAGCAACTTTTGGCACAGAAGCTTTTAAACACAAACTCTTGAATGCTCAAATTACACTTAACTCGTTCTTGAAAGTTCATTTTATTGAAATAACAGAGGCAGCATGGGTGATTTGACGAATCGATAACATAAAATCGACTGAATTCTTCATTCGGAAACAGGGAAACTACATACCAAACCAAAGTCTTCCTTTAGCGTCGACCTTGCCATCGTTGCACCTGTTGTTGGGCAGGCCCACGTCCACCACACTCAGTAGCCGGAGAGCAAGGTCGCCGATTGGTGCGTCCCACGGCAGGAAGTATACCCCCGTCCTCACTGTTATGAGGAGCAGCTTGGGATTGTCCTTCACCGTCACCACTAACGACACTGGTCCGTAACCTAGAAAATTAGGGTTAAACAATAGTAGCTCTGTTTATCCATGTTAGAATATTCTTCCGTACGCAAAATAAGTAAGACATGTGGCTACCAACCCGCTCTGGGCCCGCGTGCTCACTCGGATCTCACAGAGAGGAGGCCCGTGTCCCAGCAGTGGGAACATTATAGGCTGATTATGCTTATGCTACGCATAATATGCGCTTGTAGGTGTAGGTCTACCAGAATCTCAGGGCAAAAAAAAACATAAAAACTTTTTTTTTTTTTTTTTTCCCATGAGATTCTGGTAGACCTATACTTGGAATTGCGGATGCCAGCCCGTCTTATTACTATAAATAAATAAAATTTTAGTACAAAATATTATTTTTATTTATTTTTAACAGACTTCTAAAAAGGAGGAGGTTCTCAATTCGGATGTTTATATATATATATATTGTTTTATGTATGTTCGGGTATAATTCCCCTCAGTAGACGGATTTGCAAAATTCTTTTTTTGTTCGAAAGAGGATTATTCCGAAATTGTCCTAAATTTTTTAAAGATCTGATGATGAGTTTCGGGAGACAGACAACGGAACTCTTCAATAAATGCCAGCAAATCAACCGCGATTGCTGCTATAGCATAATATGTTTGTATGCATTGTTTACGCAATCACGCAACATAACATCACGCCTGTACCCTTTAAAGGGGTGGGCAGATGTGTACAATACCTTCCCGTCCGTCGCTGATATTCACATAACAAGTAGTGCTATATGAATTTGTGTGGGGTGGGTAGGTACAACTAAAAAGTGCAAAATAAAAACTATTAAAAAAAAAATAAACAACCGACTTCCAAAAAAAACACTACAAAGTGAAAAATAAGAAAGATGATAAAAAAGAAAAATAATAAAAAGTCGGTGTCAAAAAACGAAAATGCAGAACTAACGACACCGACTTCCGAAATTAAAGTTATTTTTCACTTGTTTTTTTTTTTGAAGTCGGTTGTTTTTTTTTTTTTTTTTGTAAAAAAGTTTTCTTATTACACCTTTAAATTGTTGTATGTTGTACAAATAGTTTTTAATGTTGACCAACTGTATTTACCTTTATTTATTAACTACCTGTGGCAACAATAATTAATATTCCATTCTATTGTATTCTCAAAAAGTTTTTTATTTCACCTTTAAATTGTGGTATGTTGTACAAATAGCACCTGTAGCAACAATAATTAATATTCCATCCTATTGTATTGTCAAAAAGTTTTTTATTTCACCTTTAAATTGTGGTATATTGTACAAATAGTTTTTAATTTTGAACAACTGTATTTACCTTTATTTGTTAACCACTCTAGCAATAATAATTAATATTGCATATCAGTATGAAGTCATGGTAAGTCCGCGTGTATTTCGTACTTTCCTCTACAAATATCAAAAATGTATGTTTATGATCTTTGTCATTTAATTAGATAAATAAGTATTCGGGCCATTTTTTCAGTTTTTACTTAGATCAAAGGAATCAGATTTTTCAAATAAACTGTATCCCCTCTTTTTATCCCCATAGGGGTGCAATTTTGAAAAATCGTCTGGGATGTTTCTATAAATTGACTTCAAAGATTATTTATACCAATTTTCCAGTTTATCAAGCCACATAATAAAATACTCCTTTACTTTATTATTTATTTTGGTCTTACTACTGAGTTTCCAGTTAATCGGACCGCTCTTTAAAATTCTTCCATACAAATTCTGGCACGCCCCAATCCCCCTCTAGAGGGGTAGTTTAGAAAAACAAAAAAAAAATGGCCAAGTGCGAGTCGGACTCGCACACGAAGGGTTCCGTACCACAAGGCAAAAACGCCGAAAAAAACATGTTTGTTGTATGGGAGCCCTCCTTAAATATTTATTTAATTTTATTATTTATTATTAAAGTTAAAATACAACTGAGTATTTTGTGAATATTTCAAGTGCCTACCTGTTGCCATTTTTGATATCGAGCAAAAAAGGGCAAAAAAACCGGGCAAGAGCGAGTCGGACTCGCTCACCGAGGGTTCCGTAACATCCGGGTTTATGCATAAGGTTTATGTTTATGAAATTAAATGTTTTTTTATATTTGAGTTGGTTGAATAAAAGGTAAATTGCGGTTTACGATTTATGACGAATTAAAAAAAACTACTTACTAGATCTCGTTCAAACCAATTTTCGGTGGAAGTTTACATGGTATTGTACATCATGTATTTTTTTTAGTTTTTTCATTCTCTTATTTTAGAAGTTACAGGGGGGGGGGACACACATTTTACGACTTTGGAAGTGTCTCTCGCGCAAACTATTCAGATTAGAAAAAAATGATATAAGAAACCTCAATATCATTTTTGAAGACCTATCCATAGATACCTCACACTTATGGGTTTGACGAAAAAAAAAATTTTTAGTTTCTGTTCTAAGTATGGGGAACCCCAAAATTTATTGTTTTTTTTCAATTTTTGTGTGAAAATCTTAATGCGGTTCACAGAATACATCTACTTACCAAGTTTCAACAGTATAGTTCTTATAGTTTCGGAGAAAAGTGGCTGTGACATACGGACGGACAGACAGACAGACAGACGGACAGACAGACAGACATGACGAATCTATAAGGGTTCCGTTTTTTGCCATTTGGCAACGGAACCCTAAAAATCGGGTTTGTTGTATGGGAGCCCGCCTTAAATATTTATTTTATTTTGTTTCTAGTATTTGTTGTTATAGCGGCAACAGAAATACATACTTTGTGAAAATTTCAACAGTCTAGCTATCGCAGTTCTTGAGATACAGCCTGGTGACAGACAGACGGACAGACAGCGAAGTCTCAGTAATAGGGTTCCGTTTTTACCCTTTGGGTACGGAACCCTAAAAATGACAAACTTCATAATTTAATTAGATAAGTATTCGTGCCAAGTTTCAAGTTTATTAACTCACAAGGAATAAGATTTTTCTTACAAACAAAATCCCTTTTCACCCCCTTAAATGTTGAATTTCCAAAAACCCGTTCTTAGTGGGGACCACTAAGAACGGGTTTACATTGTAAAAGAAAGCCGTGTCCAAAATTTCACATTCCTAGTCCCAGTAGTTTCGGCTGTGCGTTGGTAATTATGTCAGTCAATCAGTTTCTCCTTTTTAGGGTTACGTACCAAAATGGTAAAAACGGAACCCTTATGATGAGACTAAGTCTGTCTGTCACAGCTGGATATCTCAAGAACTCCTAATGCTATTCACTCGAAATTTGGAATAGTTTCAGATGACGTTTGCCCAACTATTTTCCAAATAAGAAAGAAATAAAAATATATGTATATTTTTTGCAACAGGGACTGAAAGGGGGTCTGAAAAATTCGAAGTGGTAGCCCCACTTCGAATTTTTATATTAATCATTCCGTTATTACGCAACTAATCTTTTTGAAGCACATCACTAATAAGATCAGTGGACATCCTTTTAGGGTTTCCCACTGGAGTTTCCTATAAAATTTGTTTTATAAAGACCCTTTTGTTAATCGCCTTCCATTCATCGGTCAACATGATCAAACCATATCGTACATACCTACTATTTATTACATTATCGAAAAAAACCGGGCAAGAGCGAGTCGGACTCGCGCACCGAGGGTTCCGTACCATCATAAAATTTTCATCTGTGAGGCCTATATTCGTTAAAGAATTTTAACACCGCACTGCGGTGTAGAATGTTGCAGTTTTGGGTCAGCGCTATCGCAAACTGCGCTCTTTCATATGATACCCCACATGCCCTAATAACCCCACTTCGATTTTTTCTGTCCCTATTGCAATAAATATATATATTTTTTTATTTGTTACTTATTTGCATAATAGTTGGGCGAATGTCATCTATTTCAAAGGAGATGGCTAAATGACTGCCCCAAGCATGTATAGTAATCTCACATTAACTAGTAATATTTAAATATTAATTCATGAATTATTTAGTGTTTAAAAATTTCCTAGAACTTTCGTGAATTATTAAACAAAAAAAAGTATCTTAGTTGCTTTTTTTGATTGATATGACAAGTTCAAGGGGAAATAATACAGTACTGCAAGCTAGGGAGGAGTCATATCGCTGTTCCAGAATGTGAAATCGAAACTCGATTTTTGATCAGCAATTTATTTTCTGAAACTAAGAAGTGGCAATCAGAGTTTTCGACGGAAATCGATGGCGTTCAATTCGGTGTCCTGTTTAGTTTCTTGTCACAGGGTTTTGATTCGGAAAATGGGGTTGTTTTTAAAGTGACAATCGACTATACTTAATTCCACTTTTTTCTACGTAATCAAAATCAAATAAAAATAACTGAAAGCTACGGAATATGCTTCTTCGTTTAATCTTACTACCTATTTTGTGTCGAAAAATATTAACTGAATAGTGGTCTACAAAAACTAATTCTATTTGTATCTTTCAACCCTTTCGATTATTTTATCGATTCTGTTCCACCCGACGTTCAATCCCATCTCTATGAAAACAACTATTTAACCACTAATCTCTATTCAACCACTTATTTGTATTATTTATTGTCTATATGTAGTTTAGGTTTTACAACAGAATACTATATTATTATGATTTTAATGGAGATTATCTATCGTAAGTCCGTTTTATCAAGTTTTTTTTGTGCAATTACGCCTTTGTAGATATTTCGTTTTATATTAGTTTTTTTTGTGCAATTACTCCTTTGTAGAGACTTCAAGTACCTTAGTCCAAAATCGCCAATGAAAAACGCATTAATCAATAAAAATCGTCGCAGACACGTTAAAACGCCTAGATAAAAGTTCATAGCAATGTCATTGTTTGAAGTTTTTGTACCTTTGTCGTAGGAGTTACGCGATTTTATTTTCAGGAATGTGCAGATATGAAAAGTTCCTGAACCTTTTTAATTACAAAAACAAATTTTCAGCTATTCAGCATTATATATTGCTAGGAACCATGTCTATACATGCATTTTCATTGCGGGATCAGTCGTCCATACTTCAGTTTAGCCATGTCCTTTGAAGTTGATAGTTTAGTAGTTCATGAGATATTATATCCAGCTGTGACAGACAGACAGACAGACAGACTGAGTCTCACCATATGGGTTCCGCTTTACCATTTTGGTACGGAACCCTAAAAAGGAACGTACCTTGTATGTGTTTATACGGACATGCGTCACAAATGATGGTACTTACTTAAATAAATTAAAAATCTCTCTTCATTAATTGAGATGGATGGTTTTTATTATAATTATTACTGTTATAGCTATCGTACAGTACATACCAATACTTCTAGAGGTGACTTCGGTAGTTTCTGCATCATATCTGTGCACTTGTTGTGCCTGTATGTCTACCCAATAAAGTGCGTTCTCTGTTGTTGACCAATGGGGACCCTCGAAGTGTGTACCGCCTCTCTGCACCTGATTTTGTATAAATAACTGTTTTATTCCAAATCTATACACGGTGAAATTGAAAACATGCGACAAATCGAAATGGGAGAAATGAAATCGCGAAAACAAATTCAGCTGTTCCCTACATTTATTGTTCGCATAACTCGTCAAAATGTAGGGAACAGAGGATTTTTTTTTCGCGATTGCAGCTTTGTTACCTTAGTAAAAGTTGTTCATACTGATGAGTACCTACAATCTCCCATTTCGGTTTGTCGCATGTTTTCAATTTCAACCTGTTCAAATAAATATGAAACGCTGTTCGTTGGTAAGCGAATCACTTGAAAATGGCTGAACCAATTTGGGTATTTTTTGTTACAAAAAATTCTTAATAAAATATGGTTATTAGGGAAAGAAAAAATGGAAAAATGTTTACAACTGGAAATCTTTTTTCTATAGAATTTTTATATGGGGTATTTTATATAATAATAGGCGGTTAAAAATATCTAAATCATATTAAAAAAATATAAACAAGCATATCTAAATCGATTGTTAACATTATAGTATGTTAAGATAAAAGTATTTTTTTTTGCCTTAAGTTTATGAAACCTCATAATACTACTGTAGCCAAAAAAAATAAACATTTTAATAAGAAAATAACAACTGTACCTACTCCTCGACTATAAAAATTTATTAAAGTGGCAAATAAAAAAATGAAAAAGAAAATTGTACAAAAAAATTACCTAATGGATTTTTTTAAATTATTCTGTAAAATTTCGAATTTTATAGAACTTCCTATGTTTGACGATAGATGATAAGCAGTCGTGCCTAACAAGTTTCTACAAATTGATAATAAACTAGGTCCCAAAACATGTTTTCAGCTGAGCCGTAAAATAAAATAATTAAAAAAACTACTTACATTTTTAATGAGCGGAGTAGTATCTCTGTATGCCAAGCATGTTGCTAGTACAACTGTTAGGATGAACTCCCTTAATAACATGACCATTTTTATTGCGAAACAATCTATCACTTTTTGAACGTTCGGCGTTCGCGGTGTCTTGCGCGACAATCACCCGCCGCTGGCTAAGTGGTTATTTAACCGGTCACTCACTGGTGATCTTGAGCAAGAGAACGTATCATAAAGCTATACGTGTACTAAATACAACCTGTGCATATACCATCATCATTATGAATGCGTTTATTGTCATTAAGATATATGCATTGAATGTATATTTGAATACACGAATTAAAGTATACAGAAAGAACAGTAAAGTGCTTGAGGACAAAGGGATTGCTTATTTCATTACAAACTTCTGCCAGAAGGCTTATCAGTATGAAAAGGCAAAAAAAGTGTTTTACTGTGAACTTATTTGTCAATAGTTAGATAAGTACTATCTTAAGATTTGTCCAAATCACTATTATGTTGGGGTTGGCTTCTCCTTTATTCAATAAAAAATATTTAATCATTTTAGAAGAATATCCTTGGGGTCGTTCAATAACATCCACAATTCCACATCTTATGATAATTACTTCAATTCGCGCTGTTGCTAATTAGTTTAGGAAGGCCGCGACTCCGATGTCCTGTCACGGCTCAAAACACACGATTCCGCGGAAGTGTGACCTCAAACAAGGCCTTTAACCATTATGTGATATCTTAGGAAATTTCTTTAGCACCTTTTTTCTTTATTTCCAAATTGTTCAAACCTGTTCCAACTTTGTTGGTCGTTTTTCTTACAAAAACATAGACTCTTACGGCCTTATTACAAAACAAGATTTATCTTTAGACCCAGGTTTATAACATCCAGCCATTTTTAAATTTCGAACTATAATCCGACGAAGCTAAAGTTCTTATTACAAAAACTGACGTTAAACCCGAGTCTAAGTGAGTGTTTTGCGTTAAATGATACCTACCTTTTTAGAATAGCGAACTGTGGCCCTAGTTTACCTGAAACCAGTCTTGAACACAATTAATAAGTTCCTCTAGCCTTACCGTGACCGAGAACTAATATCTGCAATACATCCGACATGTAACACATCCTGCCATGTAAACTGTCACGACTAATCAACATTACTACCTTCTTCCAATTATCTTGCCCTTATTTCTTCACTTAGTTTCCTTTCATTATTCTTACTTTCGACTATTACAAAACGAATATTGCTAATAGCAATCATGGTGTGGCTATGAAATATTGCAATATCCATTGCAGACTGCGCAAGCAATGGGAAAATCAAGGGACATAGATTTAAGGTTGCACTAGTCGACGGCTCGAACTCGTTGGTGGGCGTGGCTAATAATGCATGCTATTTAGTTTTATTTATTTAGTGAAATAAAACAGACGGTGAAATGAACAGACCTTTGGGCGTGTAGATATTATGATTCTTATAAAAATTACAAGATGTATTCATTCAAAATAAAGTTATTTGAATTTTTTAATATATTATATGTACGGTAACAATTTTGCAGATTTCTTTTTCAGAAAATTATTTATTTACGCTCAAAGATGCGTTACTGTTGTAATATAGAAGTTTCGACGCTCATAACTTTCAAACCAATATTGTTTTTTTTATTCTGTGTCCGTACAGGGCTAGATAATGACGAGATAAGTAGATGTCATTTTAGGGTTCCGTACCTAAATGGTAAAAACGGGACCCTATTTCTAAGACTCCACTGTCCGTCTGTCTGTCACCAGGCTCTATCTCATGAACCGTTATAGCTAGACAAATGATGAATTTTTGTTGCAATAAATACTAAAAACAGGATAAAATAAATATTTAAGGCGGGGCTCCCATACGACAAACGTGTTTTTTTCGGCATTTTTGCCTTGTGGTACTCTTCGTGTGCGAGTCCGACTCGCACTTGGCCAGTTTTTAATTGTTATGTACATTGTCTAACAGTGGAGTAAACTCCATACGACGTTAGCATAGAAGAATGACTGACTAGTGTAACCTTAAGAAGATTTCTTTGTAAAAGAATCATGATTTAATCTGAATGTACGGCTCTGATTGCGTAATGCTACTTTAATATATTTTAATTACGAACGTACTTAATTACAGTATTTTACTTTGATAAGGAAAATATTAATACCGAACCAAATAGATGTACGGAAGTGCATAAAGAGTCGACATGGCTTACTAATATGTTTTAAAAGATTTATTTAGTGGTACATGTGTCCATATTTAACTGAAGTATTATTTTGCAATGCCAAATGGCCCATTGTTAAACAATCGCCGCTTGTTGCCAAACATGGTCTACAATGAAGTATTTTAGGAAACTTAATAGTCTTTGACCATGAACTTGACGTGAGAGTTATATTGTTTATACTCACGAGTTTCTAATATTTTTTATCTACTAAAACTACGGTTTCGTTCAAAAAACTAGATCCATTTAGATCTAGTTTTTTGAACGAAACAGCTCTGGGCTGAAGTTAAATGTATTTTATAGTGTATACTTATTTTTCTGCTTGTCCTTGCCTTGTGTTACATTTATGATGACCTCTTCTATTCTCTCTTGTCCGCTAAAATTTTAATTGGCCTTGTCATCGTAAATTTAAAGTATGTACGTGAATTTAAATGGGAATTAATAACTCGCTATCCATTTATGCTATCCGACATTACAGCAAACAACGCTGCAAGATTCTTTTAGCGCGTGGCCAAAATCGGAACTAACGCTGCCATCTTATTTTGTCAATACAAATTCTGTGGCAATTTCACAAATGTTTATTTGTGAAATTAAATTACCTTACCTACCTACAACGCCCTCTGTCATTGAGGCGCCAAAAGATCCTTGTAGCATTCTAGTGACTCTACATTATTTGGAATTTCGCAGTTTAGTGTAAGATGAATACGTTTATGATTACAGATGAAAGCGTTCATGGACATGAAGCCGGGCGGGTCGTTATGCACGGTGCTTTCCACCATGTTCCGTTTCAAGTCGGAGCAGCGGTGGCGCAAGTTCGACTTCCAGGTCGGTAAGGTATGCACTGCCCCGCACGCCGCCTCGCTCACCGCCAGCCCCCGCAGCCGCCCCCGCCGCCCCCGCAGACCTTGCCCCGCACACCGCGGCTCTATAACAATGCATCACTTGACATGTGATAACACGCGTCTGATTAAAACCTTATTGCTATCCTATTTCATCACAATAGTCTCGCGCTCTATTACATAACTGGTGAAATATGGGAAACCTGCTTTCTCTTTCTTTAGAGTAATAAATGCGTGAGGTTTTCGCACTACTTAGACTGCGTTTCCACCAGAGATGAGCGAGGATGCGTAGCGAGGAATGTGTGTAAAACTAACCAATAACAACGCTATCTTAATTCAAGCTGTAAAAATGAAGCGATGTTATTGGTTTGTTTCACACACATCCCTCGCTACGCATCCTCGCACATCTCTGGTGGAAACGCAGCCTTATGCCTATCTCAAAAGAGGAGGGTAATCCATCTCTAAGCCAGCGTGGAGAACCTACCTTAACTTGATTGACAATGATTGGACACACTGGTCTTCTTAAACCATAAAGATATATTCTTATCTTCCGAATGTGAACAGGATCGTGACTAGAGTATAAACATAAAATTAACGGGTGTATAAATAAATTGGCTATTGTTATCAAAGTTTTTCTGCCTTTTTCATCACATGGCAGACGCGTGTTGTCACTAGTTCAAATGCACGAAATGAAAAGAGGGTATTAAATTAACATAAAGGTATTCTTAATGTAGCAATTTTAGAAAAAAAAACATAATTTTCTTTTACTTTCAAATTTTTATATTTAACGTAAGTACATAATTATAAGAATTAGCTCCCTTACCAATTCAGTAATAGAACTTCTGTTATGTAAGAGCAACTTTAATTGCACAATTTATAAAATACTTTCCTTAGTGATGTGTTGTTATTGATCACATTTTTCCTAGATCACACAAACGGGATCTTTAGAGTAACACTCGACGACTTCTCTTGCTTGAAGGTAGCAGTCCCCGATACTTTTCATTCTATGTTCCATTTCATGCAAGGGTCATTATGTTGCAGAATACTTGTTCTGGGAATATTGAACTGTGGTTGAACTGTGTGTAAATAATGGGCACTTCCAATAACACGTAATTGTGTGTGTTTGTGTGATTATGATTAATAAACCTTAACTCTTTGTTATGTCACTAATACATTGTGGGATATTGAATCACCTTTACTGTCTGTATTGCATGTGTTTATCTTATTTCCATCTACAAATCTTGGGATTACTTTTATAAATATTTTTTTTTTAGAATAAGTTGCCGTATTTTTTTGTAAAGTAATATTGTAAAAACAAAAACTTTATTTATTGACTTCACTTCTGTCAATCATTAAAATATTTATGAGAAGATTGTCTGAAACCACCAACCCGTTTTGAGTAAGCGTGGTGATTATTGCTCTTGCTTTCTCTGTATGAGAAGAGGTCTTTGCCCTGCAGTGGGACAATACTAGGCTGGTATTGTTATAACAATGAGAGGTTTTTCTTTTGAGTATAAAAAAAAAAACATAGTTTCCAAGAACTCTGAAGATGGCGTTGAACTGACTACGTTACTAGGTGCCAAAGTCAAAACCCTTGGAAAAAAAACATTCAACATCACGTCATATACGCTCGTTGAGTGACAGTTTTGTTTGCTTTCGTTTTACGATCTCAAAATAACATCCAAGTGAATTAATAAAAAAATTATGTGATGCAAGTTCAGCGCCATCTATCCAGCGACTAGGGAAGCGTTAAAAAAAAAGAAAAAGAAAGTCCCTCATTATAATCAAACTAGCTGACCCGACAGACGTTGTCCTGTTTTTGATTCGAAAGACACGTGGCGCCACCTATTATCATAATAATGTTATTGTTGTTTTCCTCGGCCACCACTTTTCCACTTTTTTCGGGATGAAAGGTACCCCTATGTCCGTTTCTGTACACCTGACAACGTATATGCAAAATTTCAGGATGATCGGTTCAGTAGTTAAGCAAACTTACTTTCGCATTTATAATATTAGTTAGGATGCTTGAACGTCACTCAAAACCATCATCTAACACTAAACTCGTCTCTGTCCCCACCCCCCACTCCCACATTTACAGAACCCTTCCCGCAAAGACCTCAACGTGCAGATGATGATGGAGATCGAGTCCGCCCTGTTGGGTGCTGACGTCATCCGCGCGCCGTGCGTCTTCATACGACCGGAGGTTGATAAGGCGACAGCTAATAAAGTAAAGGATATCATAGTCAATCATCAGGGAGAGATTTGCGGTAATTAATCATTTGTCCTTACTTTGAATGTTGGTTATAATCTTGGGACAAAAGGGCGTCTTAAAACAAAAAAACTAGCCAAGTGCGAGTCGGACTCGAAGGGTTCCGTACCACAAGGCAAAAACGCCAAAAAAAAACACGTTTGTTGTATGGGAGCCCCCTTTAAATATTTATTTTATTTTGTTTTTAGTATTTGTTGTTATAGCGGCAACAAAAATACATAATTTGTGAAAATTTCATAATTTGTGAAAATTTCCGTTTTTACCCTTTGGGTACGGAACCGTAAAAACGGTACCCTATTACTAAGACTCCACTGTCTGTCCGTCTGTCTGTCTGTCACCAGGCTGTATCTCAAGAACCGCGATAGCTAGACAGTTGAAATTTTTTGTATTTCTGTTGCCGCTATAACAACAAATACTAAAAACAAAATAAATTAAATATTTAAGGGCTCCCATACAACAAATGCAATTTTTTTGCCCTTTTTTGCTCGATATCAAAAATGGCAACAGGTAGGCTCTTGAAATATTCACAAAATACTCAGTTGTATTTTAACTTTAATAATAAATAATAAAATTAAAATAAAATAAATATTTAAGGGGGGCTCCCATACAACAAACATGTTTTTTTTTTGGCGTTTTTGCTTTGTGGTATGGAACCCTTCGTGTGCGTGTCCGACTCGCACTTGGCCAGTTTTTATCCTTTGTGTTCGGAACTCTAAAAAGAAGGCATGCTGCGCTTTTATCGATTTTAGCTTTTATTTTGATTAGCCTAAAGCGCTTGAATTTGTTGTTCTTTCTATGAAAAAGAGCGTCTTATGCTACGTGCGCCAGTGACACACCAACACCGATATTGTGACTGGTCAAGTTGTAGAACTTTTGAGCTTCACCCGTAACTTTCTCTAGGGAGACTATATACGTTGTCACCTTTTAGAAGACGAAGAGGAAGCGACGCACATCGTGTACCCGACGGTGGACCCCTTAGAGGAGGAGTACGCGCGGCCGGTGTTCCGCCGCTCCAACCACGTGCTGGTGCACTGGTACTACCTGCCCGACAGCCACGACACCTGGGCGCAGACTGAGCTGCCGGTACGTATGCTGATCATAACTTATTTTTATTGGTTGGCTAAATTTCACAGACTTCAAGCTTATAATCAACTATAAACAACCAGAAAAATAAAAAAAGCAAAAATAATTTTCTGTAATTCAAATTTCCAAATTATTACACCGCTGATGACGTGTTTAACGTTTCTGGTTGCGCGAACTACCGTGGCCTTTTTACAAAGAAAACAGATTCAGCAAGTCCTACACGTGTCGATACCTACTCAGTGCAGGAGTACCTGGTGACTAAAGGTAGATATTGAAATAAGTGAGGCAACCGAAGCGTCTGGGAAGGATCTTAATGGCAGCTTTGTCTTAACGAAATGGCAACAACATCTCCTTAACTTCTACTTTTCTCTTCTGAAGAGCAGTGGTGGCCAAGTAGTAACGCCCGCGATTTACGAGTTGTAGGTCGTAGGTTCGAACCCAGACAGGCGCTTTACTTTGTGTAAATTATTTCATCACCACTGCTCCTAAAACATCGTGAGGAAACCGCCATGTCCTAGAACCAAAAATTCGAAGACCTGTGACATCTGCCAACCCGCACTGGGCCCGCGTGGTGGATTACGGCCCAATCACCGAGAGGAGGCTTGTATCCCAGCAATAGGAACATTATAGGCTGATTATATTCTACTTTTCCATCTATCCTCGCCTGTGTAAAGTGCCTAATTGTGCATAAGCATTAAATACATTTTCTGGTGATTTTAGGTGGATGTACCCGAAACAGCGAGCTGGGAGTGCAGCCGTGCGGAGCCGTGGCGCGTGTCGGCGTCGTGGGCGCTCGACCTGCCGCAGTACAATGAGTGGATGAACGAGGAGGACTACGAGCTCGACGCCAACGGCAAGAAGAAGGTGACATGTCACACTGACACATTAGTTACGACGGACATGACCAGCCCACGGCCGCTGAAACTTAAAAACTCTGCAATCTTTGTCAGTGACATCGTTTCTTTTATAGATATTCTGATTTCGGAGTTAATTTTAAATAAAATGTCTCAGGAAGAACTTTAAGCTTTACGTTCAAAGGATACAAAAGTAGCAATACGTTGTTGCAATATATGTTTTGTGTCGCGGGAAACGTGCTGCTGGCAACATTACACTTAGAAAGTGAAATATGTTGCCAGTAATACAAAACTATGTTTACCATTATTTATTTTTACGTCTTTTGACATTACTCGGGACCCTGGGGTCCCGGACCTTTGGAAGGCGTTCGAGGGGGCGAAGCCAACTCGCAGAGGCCCGTTAGACGTTTTAAAGAAATGCGTACCATTATTATTTATACCTATTGTTTCTTTATTTAAAAAAGTTTACAGCAGGCTTGCCTAAACAATGCCCCACAAAACCGTTTTCACAACACCGTCTCTGAAACAATCCTGCGCCACTTTCGTTGGCTATGATAGTGGATTTAATGACATTAATATGTGGTATATTATTCTTCTAGGTCCACAAACTGCGTCTATCGGTAGACGATCTGATCCCCGGCGGAGAGCCGTCGAACAAGTCCAAGAAGGGCAGTAAGAGGAAACGCTCGCCGTCGCCACCGCCACAGAAACATGGCAAGAGAAAGAGGTATGAATAACTCTCATAATAAGTCTGTCATCAATAACAGAAGATGGGGTCTCCTCTTTTATTCTTACCTCGCATTTGTACAAACTTTTTAAGGTAAAACGTTTATAATCGATGTAAAACCAATTGCAATATAACTCTTTATCTCGGTAGGGTAAGGTATACATTAGAATGATTGCCGTGACTTATATCAAACTCACGGCAGTTATTTCAGTTTAACTATAACTTTTATCTCTTTGTCTCTTTGTCGGTTTTACGTCGATTGGAAAAGTTTTACCGTATAAAGAAATTTGAATTTGAATATGTACCACTATTTCCAAATTTCTTTCGATATCTACAAGGACGTATTCTACAAGAAAAGCGGGTACTTTTATAGAAACTTTGTTTGTGCAGTCGTATAATGAAGCGGCGTGAAAATGACGTGGACGAAGAAGAGGACAATGCGTCAAGAGACAACACAGATGCTGCGCCCACGCCGGAGAGCGAACGAGCTGCTGAGCGTAAGTACTATTTATTTTACATGTTGTCAAAACATCGAGATTTCTGTGCTGACTCTACATAATAAAAATCTTAAATTCCGATTATGTAAAAGATATAACAAAAGTGAGCATTAATTTAATTTATTAATGAAGGAAGGATGTTTGAAATCCCATTGGGCACACGGCTTGTATATAAATAAAATATGAATTTATGTATTTATACCAATAATCTTGAGAATCACTTCTGTACATAGTATTGAAACCCGTATGGTAGTTTAGAAGAACATAGCTGATAAACAGAGACACGAATAGCGATTTTGTTTTGTTTCTGAATGCGATCCTTCCCACGGGTCTATAGCCTGGCTTGTCATAAAAGTGTGACATAATTATGTAGAGAGCATAATAACATGGTGATCTCGTATCTTCCAGCGGCCGCGAGCGCCTGCGCGGGCGCCGGCGAGCCCGCGCCCGACGCGCCCGCCACGCCCGCGCCGCTGGACGCGCACGACGACTCGCAGGGCAAGCACAGCGACTCCAACACGCAGGTACAGCGCCCCACGGTGCCACTTCACTCATTATACTAACATACTTTTAGTAATACTAAGTTATGGATGATCCTGCCGGGCCAGCGGGATTGTCCGAAAGGGTTACCGCTGGCCCGGAACATAAAGGGCTAAGGAAGGAACACGGGTGGGTTTTAGTCAGTGTCTGACACCCTTCCGCTCCACCCAGAGCGGGAGGAATCATTTGATGATTTCCCATCCGCAAAAAAAAAAAGTTATGGGTGATATGCCTGAATTAAAAATAAATAAATTGCACTTTTTTATTTCAGCTGTCCAAGTTGACATATTTATAATAATAATTATTGTTACAGGAAATGCTAACTAAAGAAGAGTTGGAAGACAACGTGACGGACCAGACGCATCACATCGTAGTTCCGTCGTACTCGGCGTGGTTCGACTACAATTCCATACACACCATTGAAAAGCGTGCGCTGACTGAGTTTTTCAACGGAAAGAACAAGTCCAAGACGCCCGAGATCTATCTCGCCTACAGGTATAGTTTGAAAATATGATATTTTTGAGATGAGACTTTAACAGTTATGGTCATAGCACACCTTCATCATTTCAGCCGAAAGACGTTCACTGCTGGACATAGGCCTCCCCCAAAAGGGGGGGGGGGGGGGGGTTGCCATAATCGCCACGCTTGGCAGGCGGATTGGCGATCGCAGTATGGTATGGTGGTGGAATGCATAGAGAACGCTGCTGCCCATTCTCCGGTACGCCCCTTAGTCGCCTTTTACGACACCCACGGGAAGTATGGGGTGGTGCTATTCTTTAAGTTCGGCACCACACAGACAACAATAGCACACCTATGAAACCGGAAAGGGATCGGCACCGTATCAACTCGAGCTGTTCAGTATTCTTTGTATGAAACTCCAGCGCACACTAATCGGAATCGTAACGTAAGCGCCTCGCCTCGGGACAAGCTCACGAATCGCGGTGCGGTGCGTTACGGCCCGTCGACCCCGCGCTTACGTCTCTCCGTACCCGAGCTTACGTCTCTTCGTCCACCCTTGCCCCTCTCGCCCCTCTGGCCTGCCTGCTGCACCATCAACCAGCGGTGGCGAGTCGCAAGCGCGGCGTCACCTAGCCATAGCCGAATCGACGTATCGGAGCTTCTGATCCGCTTTGGTTACGTACTTACGTTAGGTTGACGCCTGTTTGACGGCGAGGCGAAAGGCGATACGGTGCCAATCCCTTTCCGATTTGGTACGTGTATTTATGTCCTTTAGCCCTCGTAGCAACGGGCGATTCTTTAAGACTGTTTTTTATCTCGCACTTCATTTACAACGCACTGCTTAGGGCCGAGGGATTAATTCACCAGTGTATTTTTTGACGCGCTGGTATGTACTCTCTTGGATTCTTTAAGCTCTGCATAACACCGGGAGTGAAAAAAACATTGCGCGATAACTAATCATAGCATAAAACAATCGCCCATGCATATCTGGGTTAACGTAAGATTGTCTTAAAGTATGAGCTCCATGCTTCCTTTGATTACATTGCGCTTCTTCATTCAGCTTCAGCTTCCTCCCAGTTTTGTAATTAGGAGATTTTTTTGTGTTGCCCAGAAACTTCATGATCGACACGTACCGCCTGAACCCCACGGAGTACCTCACCAGCACCGCGTGCCGCCGCAACCTGGCGGGCGACGTGTGTGCCATCATGCGCGTGCACGGCTTCCTCGAGCAGTGGGGCCTCATCAACTATCAGGTGAGAGTGCTACTAATCTGCGTTCGCGATTTATTTGCCAAATATGATGAGATAAAAATGTAAACAAATATGAATTAATAGAAAAGTAACTTTAACTCCTACACAATAAAGTTCAGTTTAAGCTGCAACGTCAAACATTGTTGTAACTTTTTCAATAGTGCTAGTCACTCTGAAATCAACTTAATTGTCATTGAAATAAAGTTGATATTTATTTAACTCGAAATAGGATGGGGGTGTGCAGTACCTACTGCGCACTTTTACTATAGCAATGAACGTGTTACAATGCCAAAAAGATAGAAACAAAGAAAATTTTATTTATTGTCACAGAAACATGACCTGCAATCAATGTTAGCAAAAATATCTTCTTAAAATCTAGCGCAATTTAGGTCAGGCCGCGCAGTAACAATTTTGTACAGACGCCAGCACATCAAGCTTCTACAATCTGTCAAATTTCTTTAATAGATTTTCAACTTTATCGCTGCAGCATAAGGTTCAATGTTTATTGGGAAAAGTTGACAGTTTCGGGTAGCTTGATCTACTGGCGTCTGTACATTTTCTATGAACCAACGCACACTACAGGCAGCTTTTTTACACGCAGTACATGTGTGTGTGAAGACGAGTAGCGTCAGCACATAACACCCACAATTCATTCATTCACTTCCGATTTCGCCACTGTCTCGGACGGTACCGAGAGCTCCTGCGCTTACACACATATTCACAGCGTGATTGTACACTTGGTAACCACAAGTAAAACGCGTGTTGCTTCGTGAGATAAAATTACTATATGAGAATACGGAGCGCTGCGGGCCATTGCGGCTGAAATGTGCGCTTGGCTTTAATGATCAAGCTGCGTCTATGAATGCGGAGCTTTTGGGTGGAGCCTTCCCCCCCGGGCCGCCCGCTCCCGGCCCAGGCACCGCCCTGCTTCCACTTGTTGAGGACGCGTCCGCCATATACAAAGCACAGTAGAAAATTAATAATCCCCACACAATAGTGGTGATCACCAATAGGGAGATTTATACTGACAAAACAGTCGATACATTTTTAATAAATATATTTTATCCTTTTTTTTAATGGTCTATGTGTGTTTTCATAAAAAAGTGTTATGTTTCCCAGCTGGAGGCGGAGTCCCGGCCCACAGCGATGGGTCCGCCGCCCACGTCGCACTTCCACGTGCTGTCCGACACGCCGTCCGGCCTGCAGCCGCTCGTCACGCGGCCCACGCAGCCGCGACCGGGTAAGCAACAACACTTATTTTGACACAATAGGGTATTTGCCTGGATTTTTTATGCATTTCTCAAACCGAAAACAAAGATAAGCCATAGAAAAAAAAATCTCATAAAATGGCGAAATTGTAAGCTTTTAAGTCTATGCTAGACATAGACAGTACTGCTAGCATCTGTCGTCACAAAACAGACACGCCATATAACTTCAGCCCTGTATTTGTATCTGTTTATACCTACCTGTATTAAGCAAATAAATGATTTGATTTGATTTGCCCATTCAGTACAATAATGATCTTTTGCGTGACAGGGATAGAAAAATAACATCGAAAGCGTGTAACTTCTCCATTTTTCTCTTTGTCTTTTTTTTTGTAACATATTTCAAATAAGTATTTATTCATGTATATTTTTAATAGTTGTCAAATACCCTATTTGCCAAGACACGGTGCAGAATTACTATTACATACAATAAGGATTACTGAAAGTATTTTGTCTAAGAGTAGTGTGTTTATCTTTGGGTTATTTGCATCAATAAATGAGAAGTACGAGAATAACGTGGATAATCTGTTGTCAAGACATACCGACAGCATTAAATGGCGTCCTTCAACTTTCAGCAAAAATACAGATTATTAAATAGTTATTATAATTATCATCCAGGTAATACAGTAAGCATACATACGTTCAACACAGGATGAGACAACACTAGTTACCTAAAAAATATAATTCCTACAGATAGGTTACAAAGTATTGTTTGCCAGTGAGCCCCTATCTAGACAGTTACTCTGTATCTTGGGGCTCGGGATACGATTTCCAGCCGGTCGATTCTGTAAAAATCTCACCGTGAAAACTTGCGTGGAGTGAGCTGTTAGTGTCATCCCACTGATACTAGGGATTGACCAAGCAAACATTTACAATCATAATCGAGATTTTAATAATATTTTTTTATGTTAATTCTTTTAGTCTTAAACGTCAATGTTTTATTTTAATTACTGTTCGTGCGTGACTAGTCTAGGAAAAAAAGAAGAAAAACCTTGAGATTCTGAGTTTCTGTTTTGCTATTTTATTTTCAAAAACCCATAAAATAATAATGTTTAGACAACTAAAATACTAGCTTCGAAATTATATAAAATGATCAAAAGAATTAGCATAAAAATATTGTTAAAATTTCGATTATGATTGTAAATGTATGCTTGGTCAATCACTAGTATCAGGTGGGATGACACTCACTGACAGCTCTCTCCACGCTCACTTCACCTAAGTTTCCACGGTGAGATAGTTACAGAATCGCACTACAGAGTAGAGACTGGTAAGGTGGACCAAATGTACCTCAAGTGGGTCTGAATTTAGAACTTGATGGCAAAAGACTAGATGCTGTTACGGAAACTGTATTTCTAGGAATTACTTTAGATTCAAAATTACAATGGGGCGCACACATTAGAGCTCTCTCAAGTAGATTAAGTTCAGCTGCATATGCAGTAAGAAAAATAAGGCAGTTGACAGATATAGCCACAGCTAGGTTAGTATACTTTGCTTATTTCCACAGTATTATGTCTTATGGTGTTCTGCTGTGGGGATCGGCAGCTGACGTAGATTCAATTTTCATTTTACAGAAGAGGGCAATCCGCGCAATCTATAAAATGGGTCCTCGCGAGTCTCTTAGAAACAAATTCAAAGAAATTGATATACTAACTCTGCCTTCTCTTTATATTTTAGAAAGTATTTTGTATGTTCGCAAAAACTTAGGACTCTTCAAAATAAGAAGCGATTTCCATAATATAAATACACGTAGTAAAAATGAAATTGTGTTACCTAAATTTAGATTAACTAAAACTAGCAAGTCATTTCTTGTAAACAGCATCCGTTTTTATAACAAGTTGCCAAAGCCGGTTACAGAACTTAGCGATGGAAAGTTCAAAACCCTCATCAAACGTGTCCTTATCAAAAAAGCATATTATAAGATTAAAGACTACGTTGAAGACAAGCTAGTCTGGCAATAATTCCTTCTGCACATGTGGCTTCCCTGGCTTCTCATTAACGGCATAACTATGTAAATGTCTATTAACTGCTCTCAAATTACGATGTTTAATTATTATTATTATTTTTACATACTTTTTGACATAATTTCTTTATTATTTGACATTATATACTTTTTGACATAATTTCTTTATTAATTGACATTGTATACAGACACTTGAAATTTTTCACCTCTTTATTAGTGGTTTTATTGAGAATCATAACACTTGGTTTTAGTAGGTTTTTATTATTATTTTTCTTTTTTTATTATCTATCCTTTTGATAGATTCTTATTTTGTAAATGTGAGGACTTTGTAGGCCTTATAGACTTTAGATCTGTAGACCATTTTCTATTTTATCAAGTACTTGGTACTTGTTGACAGGCCTGCGCTGTCCTTCCATACCTACTTACTGTAATCTGGAAACATTGTAAAAGCCAATTATTTTTAAAAAGAGTAACCATGGAGTTTCTTGCCGGTTCTTCTCCATAGGAAACGACCAATTGGAACCGTGCACCTAGCTTCTGACGTTTCATAAGTGCCCATGTAGGTTTATGTGAAATAAAACATTTTGATTTTGATTTTGATTTTGGAAATAGAATGACGTGTCATTTGTTTTGTCTAGCGGAGAATGTACCAAAGGTGGAGCCAGGTCTACCCAACGGCGCCGAGGCGGGGGCCGGGGCCACGCCGCCCGTGCCGCCCATCAAGCCCGAACCTTCGCTGGACATTGTTGCTGCGTCGGGACTCAAACTCGACCAGGTAAGCTTATTTCCTTGACCGGTCAGAATATGACTTCTTTCACAGTTATTATACCTTTGATTTTGTATCACTGTCAAAATCACAGTGATCTTTATTGTCGTTACCATAAGGTTGCTACTGTGAAAGGAATGAAGGTGGTCTTTTGCGGCGTGTCTTCTCGGTGCGAACTGACCCTTAGTCCGTTTCATTCGTTGCGCTGCCTTTATTTACACTTAGGTAATTCTTATATGGATACACAACAGGCTAGGCAGATGATGATGATGATACACAACCGTGATAAAATATATTAGTGAAGTGGTAAGCAATACACGTGTCCCGCTCGCAGTACCGCGGCGGGCCGCGCGGGCGCGCCTGGACGGAGCAGGAGACGCTGCTGCTGCTGGAGGCGCTGGAGCTGCACCGCGACGACTGGAACCGCGTGGCCGCGCACGTGGGCACGCGCACACAGGACGAGTGCATCCTGCACTTCCTGCGCCTGCCCATCGAGGAGCCCTATCTGCACGACGCGCAAGCTGGTACTGTACACTGTCTTTTTCATTTTTACGACGACAAAACCAAAGAAGGGTTATTATTTTAACAGGCTATGTTTGTATGTTCATCGGTTCCGTCATACCTCATAAACTGTTCGCCATATTTGGCACTGCTATATCCACACATCGAGCCCTTTTCAATGAGCCTAAACACGATATATCTGCTGTTAGTTGTCGAGGAGTTAGGTACTCTGCAGACTATCCTGACTGCAGCATCAGGTCATAACTTGATCATCATGAGACCAAATGTGGCAAATGCCCTATCAAACATCGAAACAATTTACTAAAACAGTCCTTGCCTGTTCGAGTAACTTCTTACTGTTAAGGAGTTGTACCTTCCATCATCAGCCCAGCTACCTGAGATGGTGACAACCATACGCAAATACACAAGATACTTCATAAAATATGCGAAAAACAATAAGTGAGCCTATAAAATTTGAGGGTTGCCCTCGATTTCTCTAAGATCCCATCATCAGATCCTAACTTGGTGACAGTGGAACCACCTCAGAACTATCTACTTTCGAACAAAAAAAGAAATTTGAAAATCCGTCGACAATTGGCGAAGTATTCGATGAACAAACATACAAAAAAAAAAACACTATCATCCGAACATAGTACCTCCTCCTTTTTGTGAAGTCGGTAAAAAGGTTGAACACCTTTAAAGTCTTTTCTACTTACACCGTTTATGAGCTTTTTTTCCGACTACAAACTACATACTCGGAACATTGCGAAAATGTGACATGCTCCACCCGTTGAAACGTTGAAAACTGCTGAACGTATCAATTCCTCAATTCGATTGAGCTCTTGAATCGTAGTTGAGGTAGATCAAAACAATATCGCCCAAAAAGAGACTTGTAAAATAACATCACGCCGGCTTCCCCCATAGGGTACGGCAGGGGGGCCGGGGGGGGGGCCTGTAGTATCCACACAGTTATGTTTAAGTCCCATGTAAAAGAGGGCGAGCCTATTGCCATCAACCGGCTGTTACTTTTTTGGTAATTTGTAATACGGGCTGGTTTCCGCAACTCCACGTCAATGCGCGTATTTTGCGTACGGGTGGGAAAATCGATTATTCGATCCACCCCAGCTCCTCAAGGAAGGCCAGCAACGCCTTGATGTTGCTGACCGTCTCGCGTAGGGTACCTGGGTTACCGAAGTACTTTGCCCTGTACGTGGTGATCACCAGGCAGTTTAGAAGCACATGTGCCGCTGTCTCGTCATCCTCCATGCAGGCCCTGCACAGCGGACTGTCTGTTACTCCTATGACATAGAGGTGTTTATTAAATGACCCGTGGCCAGTTAAAGCTGCCGTAACTATACGCAGCTTTTGTTTAGTTAGACGGAGAACCTGTTTCGTGAGGCGGGGATCCAAAGTGGGAAGTGCTTCCCTAGCCTGCCTGCAATCGCCTTGATCCGTCCAAAGTTTGTCGTGTTGGTCTCTGGTGCGTTTCCTTACCAGAGTGCGTAAAAACCCGAAGGGAAGTGGCGCGATGGGCTCAGGTCCCACTGGTGCCATGCTCGAACCCTTCCTGGCAAGCTCGTCGGCTGCATCGTTGCCCAGCGAACCGCTGTGTCCGTTGATCCATTGAATGGTTATTTTATTGAGGTTACCCACCTGGTTGAGGCGCTGGTGACACTCGTATATTAGCCCAGAGTCAACTGTATAACTGTTCAGCGCTTGCAGAACAGCCATACTGTCTGAGAGTATGCGGATTGAGTGGTCTTTTACTACCCTGGCCATAATGGCTGAAGCTGCCCGAGAAATACCCATGCATTCGGCCTGGAACACTGTGTTGAGGGCCGCCAATGGTGTGGCAATATGTATGTTGAGATCCTCCGAAAAGATTCCAACACCTGTGCCACTACCTGTTTTAGATCCATCCATGAAGATGCGCAGCTCCGTAGGTCGTAGCCCCTCGCATCGACGATCCTCGTGAAGTTGGATCTTGTATTTTTTATCAAAGATAAATTGTTTGGGTACCTTGTCTTTAATGGCTTTCGTAATGGGAAACTCCTTGTGTAGTCCCTCAAGCAGCATGGTGTGTGGTGTGATACTCTTACCCCAGAGATTTAGTGTATCAAGACGTATACTGCCGCCAACGTCGCTTCCTGTTGTATGAACAGATGGAGCGGTGGGATTCCCAGGATGGCTTCAACTGCTGCAGTCGGAGTAGTCCTCATGCAACCTGTAGTCGCCATGCAGGCTAGTCTTTGCATGCGTTGTAGTTTGTTGGCGGCTGTAACTAGCTTGGTGCGGGGCCACCAGACCACAGCCCCGTAGGTGATCATGGGGCGGATCACTGCGGTGTACAGCCGAAGTGTAATTTTAGGGGATAGGCCCCACTTCTTACCTATCATTCTCCTGCACTGCCAAAAGGTTATGCAGGCCCTGTTCAGTTTATTGTCCAGGTGACTGCTCCAGTTTAACAACCGGCTGTTACTTATATTTAACTAGCAGCGCCTCGCGGTTTCACCCGCATAAGTGTCGATCCCGTGGGAATATCGGTATAAAAACTATCCTATGTCCTTTCCCGGGACACAAACTATCTCTATGCCAAATTTCATCTAAGTCGGTTTAGCGGTTTAAGCGTGAAGAGGTAATATACAGATAAACAGACAGACAGACACACTTTCGCAATTTATAGTACTAGCAGCGCCCCGCGGTTTCACCCGCATAAGTGTCGATCCTGTGAGAATATCGGGATAAAAACTATCCTAGGTCCTCCCCCGGGATGCAATCTATCTCTCTGCCAAATTTTGTCGAAATCTGTTCAGTGGTTTAGGCGTGAAAAGGTAACATACATACAGACAGAGTTACTTTCGAATTTATAATATTAGTATGGATTTGTGTCGTCACAGGTGGTGTGCTCGGCCCGCTAGCCTACCAACCGATCCCGTTCAGCAAGACTGGCAACCCGGTCATGTCCACGGTTGCTTTCCTAGCGTCCGTGGTGGATCCGCGCATCGCGTCCAAGGCCACGCGCGCAGCTATGGAAGAGTTCGCTGCTATCAAGGTGAGATCATAATTTCAGCAACAATTTACCTTAGAGTGTTATTCTATGGGAAATAAGCTGACGGCCCACCAATAAGGGGTCACCATCGCCTATGGCGTTGCAGCTGTGTTATCATCCTAGAGACAACGAAAAAAAGAAATAAAAAAAAAATGTTTATTCTCATAGAAACACGCTGAAATGTTTAATGACATGTGCTTGTAATTTAATTCAACCCGGAACGGCGTAGCGTTGCTTGTCGACAGAAATAAGTCTGGTGGTTGCATTTACCTGGAAAATCTCCTTCACAAGGTGTTCTTCTACTAGAAAATCTATAATACAGGTCCAGTTGGAAACCAGCGTCAGGCACTAGTTGTCTGGCATTTTAGCTGAACTGGGCCTTCTTGGCGCAGCCGTGAGGCACACATTCCTGCTAATTTCTTAAATCGGACTTTGCACTTTTTATTTTTGTTCTTATCTGATGTACGACTATTATCTGACTATCTAGTGTACTGTGTGTCTTTTAGTCTATGCTAAATAAATGTATTTTCTTTCTTTTCTTTCTTCTATAATTAAAAAATATCACTAAAATTAGATTGTCTAAAATGAGAGTGTCTTAGTTGAACTGTCACTTGATTAGCCAGTTGTGTTGAGTTAGTTTCCTGTATGCGTGTGTTGCGTGGCCCGCAGGACGAGGTGCCCGCGGCCATGATGGAGGCGCACGTGAAGGCGGCGGGCGCGCACGGGCCGGCCGCCGCACTCGCCGCCACCGGCATCGCCGGCACCGCGCCCGAGCTGCAGCCCAACGGTACCCGACCTTACTGATGTAGTCCCTATCGTCCCCTAAAGTCTTCCCAGTAAAGGCTTAAAACAGTGAAAACATCGGGAGGAAACCGGCATGTCCTAGAACCAAAAATTCGAAGACATGTCACATCTACCTACCCCCACCGTGCCCGCGTGGTCGATTACAGCCCACTCCTCTCGAAGAGAGTAGGCCTGTGTCCCAGCAGTGGCTGATTATGCAGTAAAGACTAGTGCAAATTGGGGCTGGCACCACAACGCAGCGCGTTGCGAAAGTCCTCCTTTTCTATGAGCCAACGCGGGCCGCACCACACCTTTGGGAAGAAAATGCGTTGCGCTGCGGCCCATTGCTGCTGTAATGTACGCTTGGCTTAAAACGTAAACGTTCATATTTTACTTGTCTCACTTACTTTGCATTACTCTTCCTGATTCTACGACTTCTTAGAATAGATATCGAATTTTGTTTTTCATTTAATGCCATTTCTCATAATATCTTACTGATAAAAATGTCTTTGTTTAGAACAACTAATAGTAAGACTATTTATTGCAAAGCGGGTTAAATACACTAAATTCTTATGAAATACAGCTGAACCCAAAAAAGAGGGCTCATCAGATATCAAGGCAGAACCCATGGAAGTGGAAGAGGGCGAGCCCAAGGTCAAGGACGAGCCGCAAGACGCGCCCGCTGCCCCCGAGACGGATAAGGAACCCAAGGAGGAACCTGCAGCTCAACCCGGTAAGCAAACATGCACAGCCTCATCATTCTCTTGCCCTGATCCCAATTTATTTAGGGTCGGCTCAACATGTCTTTATCTTCCATACTTCTCCGTGAGGCGTCATCTCGGTAGTCACCCCCTTTCTAGGAATATCATCTTTCACACAGTCCATCCATCGTTTATTTGGTCTTCTACCATAAACACTATTAAAGAAAGAAGAAAACATGACACCACACTACATCACTATTATGCCAATTTATCAAAACTTCTTTGGATATACAGGATAATTTTTTATGCAGTGCGCAAATTTTCACAAGGTGCTCTACCCATGAATACGAATAACTTTCACGATGGGACGAAGTCTGAAATCACGAAAAAAAATCAGCTGTTTCGTACATTTTGGTCGTGTAGGTATTGAACTTTTGTATGAAACAGCAGATTTTTTTTCGTGATTTCAGAATTTGTCTCAGTGAAAGTTGTTCATATTCATGGGTAGAACACCTTGTGAAAATATGCGCACCTCTTAAAAAAATATCCTGTATAATTTATCAGATAATTACGTAGTTTCTTCGTTATATCCAATGATATTCTAATAAACAGATATGTTATACACTTACAAAACAACAGAAAAAAGTGTTCCGCGCCGAGAGGCAGCACACATACACACTTTTCATTCATTTTACATTTCACTACAAGTAAAAAGGATAGAAAAAGGATAGCTTGATAAAACCAATAAGAAAAAAAGTGACAGCTAGATGTTGTCAATTGCGCGTGAATGTAAACAAACATTATTCGGGCTACCAATCACCGCACGTTGGCATCATAGACTAACAAATTAACTAGGCAGAAAGTACAAACCGCGTGTACAGAATTTGTAGTCGGGATTTGTGCCTATGCAACGAATAAACACTATTAAAAGGTAGGTAGGTGAAAAATAAAACACGTTTTAAAAAGAAAGAAATACAATTGTGAAAATAATCATACACCTTCGAAAAGATTTAATTTTAATCTCAATGGTAGGTTTATTTTAACACTATCTGTGACATACTATGGTAACGATAAGCTATTAATATTTTCTTTTCCGTGCGTGCGTGCTACATATTAAGACATATTTAATTTATAATTAAATATATCAAACAAAATTATAAAGAAAAGTTATTAAAAGGGAAACTAGAACTCTGCTGTAAAGATGACTTTACTGCCTAATATTCGCATCTGTACTTTTATTCTATGTCCGGAGTGCTCGCATCCTTGTCGTTCTTACGACAAAAAATGTATTTTCCATCTCTTTCTTTTTCCTAACCTCCAAATATCAGAATATTAGGAAAATAATTGAAATATATTAATAAATCGAAGTATAATGTGTACTTTCGTGTGGTATGAGATTCCTTGTGTTTTATTAACTTTGGTATCATAATTGGTACACTTTCTAAATACACAAAATGGCATTTTGGATGGTAATTACGTAGCTGCGCGCACCGTCTCACTCGTAGACGTGCGTGACACAGACTAAAGGCAATACGTCCCAATTAGGACGTTTTCTAGTCTTCACGATTTGCGCGCTCATAACATATCTGTTTACTAAAATATCATTGGTTATATCCTATTATTGTTTTGGGTACTTTATTTTACTATAGTTCTAAATTTTAAGTACTTTCGCTAAAACTCTTTTTTAGGCCTAGCTTTAATCGGCTTCGGCTTTGATTCAAACCGGGCCAATTTCGGGTTTTCATTTTGAAATGACTAAAACATGTATCAAATTTTCTTATCTCAAATCTATTAGTTTAGGATAACCGCGCGGGAAGCTAAAGTTATAGATTAACTTTTAACACCTTATTTTATAAATACAGAAAAAACTGAAGCCCCAACTACGGTAGACGCAAAGCTGCAATCTGCAGCCGCTGCAGCGCTGGCCGCGGCCGCTGTCAAAGCGAAGCACCTTGCCGGCGTCGAGGAAAGAAAGATCAAGTCTCTGGTCGCGCTGCTAGTGGAGACACAGATGAAGAAGTTGGAGATCAAGCTGCGGCACTTCGAGGAGTTGGAAGCCACCATGGAGAGGGAACGAGAAGGTAATTTAGTTCAAAATTGTAGACAAGAAGGATGTAGATAATGTTATGCGGTGCAACTACAGGTTTTCATGACTGTTATCGTTTTTAAGACCTAATAATTATTAATAATGACTATTTATGTTCGCGTGTCCTAGGACTGGAGTACCAGCGTCAGCAGTTGATTCAGGAGCGACAGCAGTTCCATCTGGAACAGCTGAAGGCCGCAGAGTTCCGCGCAAGGCATCAAGCGCATCAGAGGTACGCGAATTGTCTTAAGCCGTAGATACCCTAATAAGGGTAATAGCCCTTGCTTACATCTTGCTGTATAGATGTTTTGAAATTATCACTCTGGGTTTTTAAAATAATCAAACATTTAGGCAACAAGATGTATGCAAGTTCAAAAAAATATGTTAATATCTCGGAAAAGTGACGCTTTACGGGGTGTGTTCCTAATATGTGTTCTGTGTGCATTGATGTTGGCTATCGATTCACAGAGGTTTTAAGAGTGGCCGCTATTTTGAAAAAAAAAAAACAGGCTCCATAAAAAATCTTCAATCCTCTTTCTCTATCTTTCACTAATAAGTGTATTCTTATCTCATTATTATTATTACTTAGTGACTTTACGTAGAGCTGTAACAATGACATGCACGCAAGTTAATTAGATGCGAGGCTCTAATTAACTTAGCTCACTCCATCATCGACTTTGTCTCTGTCACCTTTGACCTAGACTAGAGTCAAGAGCAAACCTATTTAAAATAAAATAAAAACTAAAAGAGGCCTGAGAAAGAACGCTGAAATATATACATGACCTTTAACTTTCTTCATTCGAAAATCTTTGACAGTCGGTACGGGGTAGTCAGAAGCCCCAAAGTATGACAACCGATCTTCCCAAAGGGTATTGTGTTACCTAATAACTGGGTTGTGGTCAGATAGACAGTCGCTCCGCCGACTACGTTTATATACGGTCACTTGGCCTAACGCCTATTAGTCGGTTTTATCGTATTCGCCGCACAACAAAAGCTATTGTTTATCACTGTTTCGACCGCAATGTTTACAAATAAAAGCGTTTGTGTGACCGGTTATTTGTGAGTAGATTGTAAGCGAGGTTGTTTGGAACTAAAATGTTAAGTTTGATATCAAAATAATTGGGGTTTTAAAAATGACTTAGGTATTTACTTTTTCTGGGTTCATTAATTTGATTTTCTTTTAATGGTAGTGTCAAGTACTTTACGAAAATGGGAAACTTAAGTCATAGGTATTTATAGTATCACTAGGAGGGCCCCGCGGTTTCACCCGCATAAGTGTTGATCCCGTGGGAATATCGGGATGTAAACTATGTCCTTCCCCGGGATTCAATCTATCTCTGCCAAATTTTAACGAAATCCGTTCAGTGGTGTAGGCGTGAAAAGGTAACATACAGACAGACAGTTACTTTCGTATTTATAACTAGCTTCTGCCCGCGACTTCGTACGCGGATACTGTTGCTTATGCCAGCGACAACGGGGTCGTCAAAATCGAAGATCTGAAACGTCTGATGTCGAATTCTAAGAGCCCGGGGACGGGAAAACAGCGTGATGCGCGAGACGATTCGAGACGTTCCAGATCTTTCATAGCGACCAGACTGGTACTTGGTCACTTCATCCCTGTCAGTACTCTGTAAAGCGAACGTTGCCTGGTCACTACCTTTGTTGACGTATTTACAGATGTATTTAATCCACTGTACGCTTGTGCACGACTCGACGTTAATGTGGGTACTGAACGTCCTGGAAAGTACAGGTGAGTATGGAACTATCCACCTGTTGTCGATCTCGACTGCCTGGCCACGCATAGTTAACTCGGCACGACTGCCAGACTGCCACCCTCAGCAGGAGATCGACGCCGGTATGAAGGGTATCGATCCTCACCTGTAAGAGTTTCGCTGCTAAATCGCTTCGGGAAACTTTTTGAGCACCGTCCGTCCCTCATGCAAGGAGAATTGCGATTTAGGGCTCCGCAAGGACCATGCACCATGTGACCCAATACAATTTGGTACAGAACGGGGTCAACGTCGGGATCTGGCAGCTCAGCACTTATGATATCATCGATCTCTTTGGGCCTGATTTTATCTTTCAACCACAAAAGCAAACGCGCGTGGGGCAAGCCGGGTTTTTGCTACTCTACCGAATACATGTGGCATCTGGTAGCACCAAATAGTTTTTCTTTTGTGAGAAGATCCATCAGGCACTTTAATTTTAAATGAAACACCCGAGAAATCATGTCGTGCCTGTCATGTGGCACCTGCCCTGCTAAGAGCTCGCGGGTTATTTCGGGTCACTTAGGGTTGGTAGTGATGGTGATGAAGAGGTCCGGTCGACCGTACTTCCGCACGTAACAGAATGCGTCCTGTGTCCGCTCGTGCTTGTACCGCGGACCTCCCGTAAAGGTGGAAGGGAGTATCACCATCCGTTCAACATTTTCCGCGGTAGAGTCCTCTCGCATGGCGTCCCTTAGGTGCACGTAGTTTTCCGCCCTCAGTTTCCGTTGATTCGTTCTAATGAACACCAACCCGCTCACGTTCTTGCGTGGAATGAACAGACACCTCAACATGCGTGTCGTGATGTCTTTGCCGAGCAAGTGCGATGCGTTACTCGCGCTGCTCTTCTTTCTCCAAAGACCGAGCTAGAGCATGCTGTGAGCGGTCTGCACTAAGGCGCGTCTCATGCTCTTCAGGATTCTCAAGTGATCGAGATGTGGCAGTGTGAATACGCTGGGAGCTTAAACGCGAGTCTCCGAAGCGCGAGATTCTGCGTGGCGCTCGCGATCGCTTGCTTGACGTGTATCGCGCTCCTGACTGTTCTCGAGCGACCGAGCAGTTTCAGTGTGGAAAAGCTGAAGACTTAATCTCTGCTCTCTCTCTGTATCCGTTTCGGAAGCGCAAGATAAAGAACGATGCTCCTGACTACTCTCAAGCTATCAAGCAGTCTCAGAGCGGCTATTCTGAAGACTCAACCTCTGATCCCTCTGTGTAACCGTTTCGGATGCGCAAGGCAAAGAATGACGATCCCGGTCGATAGCTAGACGCATTTCTCGTTGTTCCACACTTTCCTGAGATCGAGAAGCAGTAGTGCGGACTCGTTTAAATTCTAGTCGTAATTGGCGCTGCGTGCTAGTTTCTGCGGACAAACTTAGTGCATTACGCTCACGGTTAGCACCTAGCCGTTGTTCACGCTCTGCGTCGGTTTCGAGAGATCGAACTAACCTGCGCATCTTGGAAACCCTTGAGTTTCGAGACAGATTTGATCTTTTTCTAAAAGGCATACGTAAAATTCCTTCTTAATCCGATACTAACGATATTCAAATCAATGAAAAGTAATCAAATAAGTACGTAAGAATTGCTAGTAAGTAGAAAAATAATAATTATTCTCAGGAAAATTAAACACATCAACCAACACAGACAACAAAGGTAATCCCCGTTTCTATAGGATGAGAGCGGCACATCGGCACCTATAACATCACTTTTTGGGAACAAAACCATAGCGCGATCTAACTCGACGCCAATGCCATCTAGTTAGAAAACGGAAACTACATATTATTTACCAAAACTAATTATATTATGAATAAAACTAAATTGTCGTTAATTTAACAGACAACTACATTATTTTTGCATTTTAAAAAAATATGGTAACAGCAGCAAGGAACAAAACTAAGAATTACATACTTAAATCATACTACAACAAATGTGCTTGGTAAGATATAACTTAGAACCAAAAGTTTGACTTGACTTCATGATAGTGTAGCTTGTTGTATCACCAATCGATCTGTTTAGTAATATTGGTGTGAAACTCTCCATACAATTAGATAGGACATGTAAAGTTCTCAGACTTCATAACAGTATCGTTCCTAATGCACATAAAAATGCAAAAACTAAAAAAAAAAGAATTTTACGATTTTTTAAAACAATACTATGGGATTTGAACTCGCACCATTTAGTGCGGTAAACGGTCGCCTACTGACCTTACCGCTAAATTCCCCGTTGACATATTGTTGAAATAGCTGTTTCCTTGCAATTTATAATATTACTGCCCCGCTCCTTTATTAAAATAGCGTGATTATTATGTTCCCAGAGTTAAAGTTTTATTTTTAACTAAATAAATAAATAAACATGTAATTTTGTGCATTCAATTATTTTGTTCATTCAATTACGAACAAACACCTTTTAAAATCAATATTGCTTACCTCCCATAACATACGGCGTGATAATATGTAGCCTAAAGCCTTCCTTGGTTTACAAAGAACCTTTTTGCTGAATTTCAATTCAATCTATCCAGTAGTTTTGGCGTGAAGCCGTACCATACACACAGACAAACAGATAAACAGACAAACAGACAAAAATTCTAAAAAGTCACTTTTTGTCATCAGTTACGTTTTTCTAACAAAAGCCACTTATTTTTTCTCGAAAATTCTCAATGTACAGTTTTTCTTTGGTTACTGTTTTATTATATGTATAGATATTAGTATGAATGAGGATCTTTTGGTATTTGAATTACACTTTCAGGGGGGGTTGTAGGTAAACATTTATGAAATTGTCACAGACATTGTATTGACAAAACAAGATGGCGGCGTTAGTTCCGATTCTTACCACGCGCCAAGTGAACCTTGTAGCCTTGTATAGCAATGATTGTACCACAGATATTACTACAGTAACAATATAATATTAAACATGAACCTGATTATTATATGAAATTATTTGTATCTCTTGTACGGATTGAATGTGTATCTGACTGCATATTGTCGTAAACGCTACTCTACAACCTACATTATAAGATGGTGTTGTTAACCATGGGTGTGTCGTGCGCAGGCTGCAGGCGGAGAGCGGCGCAGGCGCGGGCGCGGGGGCGGGCGCGGGCGCGGGGGCGAGCGCGGCGCCGGGCGCGGTCGCGGCCGATCCGCCGCCCGAGCCCACGCCGCCGCCCATCGCCTAGCTGACAAGGGGACACAGCACGCTAGCCTGAATTCCGGGTCTCAGATAATCAAAAAGTTTTGGAAAACAAACTCAACATCGTACATGATAAAATTCAAATTCCATTACAACCGAATTTTTTAAGGTCCTTTTTTTTACCTATAATAATTGTAGTTGGTATTTAATCGTTTTAATTAAAGTAAATAAATTACAAATGGTCACTTAGAAATCAACTTAAACTACATAACACAAAAGTAGATAGTCGAGCAAGTTATCTAAGATTCTGAATTCAATTAAAGTGCAGACCCACTGGTCAACTACCGACGTTTCGATATAACATAGTTATAAGAAAATATTATTATAAGTTTAGACTTTTCAAGTTATTATTGATATGAAATAAGATATTTGTGAACGAGTGATCTGTGCGAACGACGAGTGCGGTGTAAAATTGATTCGATTGAGTATTCTTAATTAATCATATAATTGTAAGTGTTCGTCTTTATGGGTCGCCGCTATGCATAGCGTGACGTTTCAAATAAAAGGTGTGGAGTCGAATGGTATTGTTTCACTCGGCGCTGTCATTTTGTCCTGCGTTATCGATCCGCTAACTGTTTACGTTCACTTTTATTTGTCCGCAAAAAAACCCTTTATCGCATCATTTTTATTGCTTTGACATGTTTTGGAAACATTTGATTCACAGTTGTACAGAAAACAATCCCTGGTGCACTACTGCACGGGAGTACCGTAAATAATTTTATTTTAATTTAAATATTAATATTTAAAATAAATAATGTTTGTGATAATTTCCTTGGTTTCTATAATTTATTATTCGTTTGCTTCGGATACCCAAGAAACAACCCAGGAAACACAACCATTTTATAAAATTTCAATGGTAAGTACTTGTCATGCCTGTTCATTCGGCGATATACTGAAAGTAATTTAGTGTACAGCGAATCATCTGTGCAACCGTTTCTCTTAAACATTTCTCAATTAAATGAAACTTTACAATCGAGGATATTTCAAAGCCATGAGTTTTGACCGTTTTAATAATCTGCACGAAGGTTACTGAAAAAAAATGGGTTGCATTTTGGAATAAAATAACACTGATAAAATCTATTAAAATTAAAATTTCACACACCTTCACATTTATATCATTTTGATTTTTGTCTTAAATCCCCGCGGCAGTCTCTAAAAATTCATTTGAATTTACACATGATTTATTTGCATATTTTGCAAGTGTAAAACTCAATATTGTGATTGACTCTTCGCCATGGACATATTGGACATATTCTCACAGTTTTATATCTGTCATCATCATCATCAACATATTGGACATGGTCTCACAGTTACACATCCGTCATCATCATCATCAACATATTGGACATGATCTCACAGTTTTACATCTGTCATCATCATCATCAACATATTGGACATGGTCTTCATCATTATCATCAACATATTGGACATGGTCTCACAGTTTTACATCTGTCATCATCATCATCAACATATTGGACATGGTCTTCATCATCATCATCAACATATTGGACATGGTCTCACAGTTTCACATCCGTCATCATCATCATCAACATATTGGACATGGTCTCACAGTTTCACATCCGTCATCATCATCATCAACATATTGGACATGGTCTCACAGTTTCACATCCGTTATCATCATCATCAACATATTGGACATGGTCTCACAGTTTCACATCCGTTATCATCATCATCAACATATTGGACATGGTCTCACAGTTTCACATCCGTCATCATCATCATCAACATCATTGGCATTAATGGTCCATCCACTGCTGACTATAGGTCTCCTCTAAAGTTTCACTTCAATCAGTCAACTCAGCCTATCGCAGTCCACTGCTGGACATAGGCCTCTCCCAGGGTGCGCCACAATACCCTGTCCTCCGGCCGCTTCCAGTCCTTTAGTTTCACATATTGACAGTTAAATTGTAATCACCAAACGTTTTATAAGTGAAATGTGTAATTAATCAGCTTTTGTCACAACGTGAGAGACCTCTCGGTATCTTGTCACAATTAACTCGACAGCGAGGAATTAACGTCATTAATCGCTTAATCACCGCTAATGAGAATCAATTGCTTTTCTATTGTAATGAGCCGCTAGCGGCCCGCGCTGGGTCGGAACCATTAATTTAAAAAAATTTAATACTGTGTTTATATCATCATCACTTCAGCCAAGACGTCCACTGCTGGACATAGGCCTCCCCCAAACTGTGTTTATATATTACTATAAAATTAATAATGTCTAAGAGCGCGAATAGCTCAACAATCAACGCGTTGGATTTTAAAGCTCTGGCTGTAGGTCTGGGGCAAGTATTTTTACTAAATAAATTAACAAGTATACAACCATTAGGTATCGTCGCATGACAATCCAGGTACCCCCGCGTTGTTCACGCAAGGATCGAGTCCGGTGTGGGACCCCGAGCTGCAGAGTCTGTACTTTGTAGACGTCAAAGAGAACAGCGTGCATCGACTCGACTATGTGTCCGGGAAGATTTATACTAAGCATATAAGTAAGTATCTATCAGAAGTTATTACTAACAACCTTACTAATTAAGACTTTACTGTCTCGGCAAGTCGGCATCGAGACATACAAAGCAGTCTGAAAACGTCAACATGCAAACGTCTCCAATTTTTGCAAATTAATTGATGATCACAGTATCTAATTACGAGTACCTATGTCATTAACGTAAATGAGAATTTTGCCGCTTTTGTTATCGGCTTGAAAGATGTCGTATTTTCATCCTGATCCATCATTTTATTATTATGATTATCGTTAGTCACAGAATATCAGGAATGGCTTGTTATTTTGTCAGAAACTACCCTAGTGAAAATATGAAAACAGAGTATCGAATAACATGAACCGAAAACAGCTGGGCTGGATTAATTGATTTCATCAGCTGTTGTTAGGTCTCTATGACCTAGAATCTCATTATTATTATTATTCCAGACTACGGCGAAGTGAACGTAGTAGCACTGGTGTCGGGTTCCCACCGGCTACTAATTGCCTGTCGCTCCTCGCTGTACCTACTAGACTGGAACATCGCAGGAGACGCCGCCATGCGGCTACTGACCACCGTGGACGTCGGCCTACCCGACAATGTCATCAACGACGGGAAGCCTGACGCTGAAGGACGATTTTGGGCAGGTATAACTTGTTACTGATAAATTCAAACTGTGATTCTTATAATCAAACTAACGGATTTTTCTTCTGAAGGCACCATTTACACGTCTGAATAGGTACTAATTTTCTGTTAGTGAGGGATATAATATACAAGCTGCACCCCGCAGTTTCACCCGCATAAGTTTCGCTCCCGTGGGAATATCGGGATAAAAAGTAGCCTTCATGTTAATCCAGGGTGTCGGCTACCTCCATACAAAGTTCATCAACATTGGTCTAGCCGTTTGAGCGTGAAGAAGTAACAAACATATAAACACACACACACACACTCACACACAAACTTTCGCCTTTCTTTCTTTCTTTCTTTTTTTTTTAAAAACGTTGCCCCACACTAGGAATTTCTCCTGTATCGTGGGTGCGTTTACAAACATTTAAACTCACATACACAAACAGCCAGACCCGGAACAACTACTAATAATATTAGTGTGATTTTCATTGAGAAATACCTAGGCATACGCCTATATCTGAAGTATGTACCATGTCTACTCAAAGCTCCAAATCTTTTGAACTTAAGTCGTCGTCGTCGTCGTCGTTTCAGCCGATAGACGTCCACTGCTGGACATAGGCCTCCCCCAATTTTGGGAGGGTTTGCCATAATCGCCACGCTTAAGTACTGATATGCAACCACTACCTGTCCAATACTTGATTTATACATACATAAACAGACGCCTTTTCCCCATGGGGTAGGCAGAAACTATAGAAGGCTACCACCTGCTACGATCCTTACCTACTTACTCCTTTGGCTTCGTTTACGTTCATATAACCGGCGTGCGTGTATATGCCGGTTGCGAGTACTTACTACGCACCTGTCATAATTATTTTGTCGAAGACTGTATTTCAGCCACAACCCTACTTAGTACTCACTTAAGAGCGTTTACGCCGTACGGAATTTCATACAAACTTTCAAGCCCTTAGTTTTCGTAATTAATGAACCGATTTTAATGAAACTTCATACGCATAAGTAGGATACAAAGGTCTAAAAAGTTAGTAGAGAAAATTTTCAAAAAGTCTTATTTAAAAAAAGATTACTGGAAATCTCTGTTTCTATGGAAAATTTAAAATCGGTCTAATTTGGCTGTAACACTATTATTCGAGAATATTCTCTACTAACTTTTTAGACCTTTGTATCCTGCTTATGCGTATGAAGTTTCATTGAAATGGGTTCATTCATTTCGAAAAACAAGGGCTTGAAAGTTTGTATGAAATGCCGTACGGCCTAAACGCTCTTAACATTTCACCCACCAACAGGAACAAAAGGCCCTCAAACAGGCGACGACGTGGTCCCCGACAAGGCGACGTTCTACAGCGTGGAACAAGAGTGCTTCACGCGGCCGCGCATACAGCTGCGCCCCGTGACCAGCTCCAACGGCATCGCCTGGTCGATCAACAACACAGTCTTATACTACATCGACTCCGCCACGCATAAGGTCGAAGCGTTCGACTTTGATCTACAGAGAGGAGATTTGAGTACGTATTTTCTTGTTACGTTTTCATCCACTCTATTCCGTGTTTTCATCGTTAAATCGGATTTTCGCGACCCAGTTTGTCGATGCAGCTCTTGGGTGGCATATATATGCCCCGTGTTGGACAACTTAACGGGTCATCATCATGCCTCATGTTTACCGCAAAAAAACGTATTTTCTTTATTTATTTATTAATGAAATAAACAAAGATTAGAGATCAGAGAGAGAGATAGGTTGTTTAGAGATTTTCTTTCTTTCTTCTTTTTCTTTTATCATTTTCCCAGTGTGAGAGAGCGACAGAGCTATTCATGACCTTTAAGCACTAATTCAATATACCTTTATACAACGGAACCATGAAGAATCATGCTTCATAATACGGCCCTGTATTTCGTTTGGAATGGACTGTGCTCAATAGCTAAACTCTATCATCTGTAATGTACTACAATTCTTGCAAATAAATTTCATTTCATTCAGCACAAGAACAAGCTAGTAAAGTGAAGTTCTATTTTATTATAATAAAAATATGTATGTTTAGGTTAAGGTATTTATTTGTAGGCCTGCGTCGCCTGAAATAAATGAATAAATAAATAAATTTCACCTTTACATGTTACACAGTAATTTAATTACATTATGACCATTTGTTAAACTTATCTGTCTTATAAAAAGGAGTAGTCCCAGATTAATATAAGTGAAAATGACAGGGATAAAGATCTACTGTTCTATTAAAAACAAGGTTTCAAACACAGTTGTTTTAATCCATTTACATGCAAGATTAATGGACATCTATTAGTGGAAACGGCAATAAATTCACACATTGTTGTTATTTAGACAGCTGCAGACTACATTGTAATAGATAGCTATTTATACCGATAGATTATTTACTAAACTGTTGTGATTATGTTAACAGCTGCTCGAAGGACGGTGATAGACATATCGACGCTGGGGTATGAAGATGCGATACCTGCCGGTATGGCTATAGACAATCGCGGCAACCTATGGGTAGCGCTCATGTATGGAGGCACTGTAAGTATAACAGATATACCCTCTAACAACCGGTGTGGAACCTAAGATAGAAACACGCTTGTATGATACAACTACATACAGAAAGCAAAGCTCATAGAAATCTCTATTCCTAGACAGCACGTTTCTTTGTTGATAGAAAACATTGTTCGTAGATATCTCGGTCCATAGGAAGCACTGTTGACAGAGATCTCTGTTCATAGATAGCACTTCTTGCCGTAAACTTTGTTCATAGAAATCACTGTTCCCAGATACCTTGGTTCACAGAAAGCGCAACGTAGGATGCAAGAGCGAGCGAAGGGCACTCCGAGGTTAGGTTTGGTTAGGTTAGACTCCCCCCCGGTGGGTTCCCGCATTGTTGAGGCGGGGGGGCTCAGTAGCCGTGGCTTGGACACCCACGGTGAAGCGAAGAGGAACCCGAGGAGGGGCCGCTCGTCAGGGCTTTTGCCTGTAAGCCGACGACGTAGCGGCCAACGAGTAGGTTGCGGTGCCGCTTCGGCGACATCGCAACTGAGGCGGGCCGCGATGTCGTATTGGAGGCATCGCGGCTGAGGGTTGGAGGCCGCGGCGGGAGAGGAGTGCCGGTATTGTGGTGAGCCGCTCTCCCTACCTTCCGCGGCCTTGACGGGGCCGCCACCGTTCGATGGCGGACGCGGTGGGGCCGCAGGGGAGGAGGAGTGTCGGTATGTCTCTGGCCGCTCTCCCTATCCTCTGCGGCCGAAAATTGGCAGGCGGCGGGGCCAATGACCTGACCCGTCGCAGGGGGACCAAGGGTGCCCAGACACGGGGTCGTCTGGCGCCCATGTGCTGGTTGGGTCCCTGGGGTGGTCACGGCGTGCTGTGTGTTCTGGTGCGCCGGTGATGGGGAATACTCCCCAGAGGAGGGTCCGGTAACGGACAGCCGCGGCGGGTTCACGGATGAGTGCTAACGCGTGCCCGTGTTCCCGCCGTAAGCGGCAGAGGAGGACACCGTGGAGTTTTAGTGGGTTAGAGTCCCACATAACTGCACTATCTCCCCGTGGTAGTGCAGAATGCATGAGCATTTCTCCACGTTAAAAAAAAAACAAAAAAAAAGGTTAGGTTAGACTATGTCGACCTATGTCTATACTGTCTGTGAACCAAGAAATCTGGAAACAATGGTTTCTATGAAAAAAGTTTTCGGCGAAACGTGCTATCTATGAACAAAGATCTCTGTCAACAGTGCTTCCTATGGACCGAGATATCTACGAACAATGTTTTCTATCAACAAAGTTTTCGACGAAACGTGCTGTCTAGGAATAAAGATTTCCATGAGTTTTGCTTTCTGTGTGTAGTTGTACGAGGGTCATTCAATAAATACTTAGCCTACAAAAAGTAAACGAAAATTTTGGAAAAGTGGCAATTTATTTTTCAACATAGTCTCCTTTTAGTTCGATACACTTAGCCCAGCGATGCTCCAACTTTTTTAACCCGTCCGAAAAATAGTTTTGTTCAAACTCTGCAAAATAGGCCTCCGTGGCGGCGATGACCTCCGCATTTGATCCATATCTATTTCCGGCGAGAGATTTTTTCAGATTAGCAAACAGAAAGAAGTCACAAGGGGCCAAATCTGGAGAATACGGTGGATGGGGCACGTAGCGTAATTCGACCAATTTGGCCATGGCAACGGCAGACGTGTGAACCGCTGCGTTGTCGTGGTGAAACAGCACTTTTTTCTTCGCCAGATGGGGTCGTTTTTTCTTTAATTCGGCGTCGAATGGGCCCAATAAATCGGCATAGTAAAGCCCTGTAATTGTTTTACCCTTCTCGAGGTAATCGATGTAGATCACACCTTGTGAATCCCTGAAAACGGTGGCCATAACTTTTCCAGCCGATTTTACAGTTTTCGCCTTCTTTGGAGCACGTTCCCCGGTCTGGATCCATTGTTTTGATTGCTCCTTGGTCTCTGGTGTGTACCAGTGGATCCAGGTTTCATCGACGGTCACAAAACGACGCAAAAACTCCGCTGGATTCCGGTTAAACAGCGCCAAACACGTCTCCGATGTGGTCTCACGGTTGCACTTGTTTTCCGGTGTGAGTAAACGCGGCATCCATCGCGCCGACAGCGTTCTCATGCCGAGTTCCACGTGAAGAATATGATGCACTGTTCCTTCTGAAATGCCTACAGTCTCAGCTAGCTCCCGAACCTTCAATCGGCGATCTGCCAATACGAGATCATGGATTTTTTTATGTTTTCCTCCGTAGCAGCTGTTTTCGGTGCACCTGGACGTGGTTCATCAAAAACCGACGTACGGCCACGTGCAAACTCGTTGAACCAATTCTTGTCGGTGGCCATCGATGGAGAAGAGTCACCGTACACAGCATCCAAGCGCTCTTTGATTTCGATGCACGTTTTCCCTTCCAAAAATAGGAATCGAATCACCGAACGATATTGCTCTTTTTCCATTTTTGTAAAACCGATCCAAAGACTACAATATAATGCGGTGTAATAGACAGGAAGCTCTCTTCATTTTGTGTTGACAGCACAATTTGCCATCTAGTGCTCGAGTTTCTAAAACTATTAGTTACGGCTGAAGATGGTAGATGGAGCTCTATTAATAGTCACGGATATAGATGGTAGATGGAGGTCTATTATATTATTATTGTGTTGGAATTTTTACATTGTCGGATAGATTATTGTTTACTACCTATTAATGTTTTTTTAACAATTACATAATTATTAAAAACACACTAAGTAGTAGTAAACAATAATCTGTACGACAATGTAAAATTCCAGATTATTACCTGCATTAGGTATGTATGAATGAAAAGTAACTCGGAATATTAAAGATAAACAAACTGTTTATTATTATAAAAAACACAGAAATACATACAAATTAAACATTTACTAATATATTAAAATCAAAATCATGTAGGCTGAGAATAAGCACTTTTCTTTCCTAGTCACTAGACATCCAGGTACTCAACAAGAGTTTTGAGACATGATGGAAGTGAACTCAGTGTTCAGTTCACTATTCACAATAATAATATTATGGGTCCAAACTATAAATAGTGCCTATGCTCACTAGCGAAACAACCAGAATTTAATTTTATTGCAAAAGCAAAATCCGAAACTGAAACTGACACTCGCGCTGACAGACATTTCAATTAAAGTGTTACCAATGCAACAATAACAAATTCCCATTACTTAAATGAAAAAAACACCTTTCAGAACCGTTTAACAAATCACTATAGACTTGTTACACTTGGTTTAGGTTTAATTTTTATTTTTGCTGTTTAATGTCCAATATTTTGAGACAATTATTTTATGTATGTGTTTGTTCGTCACAACATCTCCCGGTATCATCACTAAATATTTTTATATTGTATCACAGTATTTTTCGTTTTGCTACTTGTTCGCTAGGGGCGCTAGGAGTAATAGTGTTCTATGTGATGTTCCAAGCTGCCATAGCATGAACCGATCGATACGTTCGCTTCCATAGGTTGTCAAATTAAAACAAATGAAGGGATTGGAATGAAAATTTGAAAAAAGAATTAAAAAAGAATGTGTTACACTGTGGTAAAACTCTTTTGAAACTACAGCGCCCTCTAGCGATGAGGCTAGGTACTTATTGAATGCACCTCGTATGTTGTATCGTACAAGCGTGTTTCTATCTTAGGTTCCACACTCCATAACAACACACCTGTTTTTCCCGAAGATGTAGGCAGTGTTCACCCACATTTTGCCAATTAGATTCAAGTCGCATGTAATAGGGGCGGGGCCTATTGCGGGCACAAATCTTTGGAGACTCCGGGCTGCTACTGACAATGAAAGAAGCACTAGGAAGTGGTGAAGGGTGGGCGTTTTGGGGGACTGTCTTTTGTAATTTTGACGGTCGAAAAGTGCTGATTCTCAGCCTAGTTTGAATAAATGACTTTGATTGATTGAATGCCTAAATGGGAAAATCCATCAACACTTGAGTGGAAACCTCCGATTAGTCGCGCTTATGACCACTAGATGCCAACAAGCACTTCATCCTATTTGTTTTTTGTACATTCACAGGTATTACACATAGACCCCGACACGCGACAGGTAGTATTCGGTTACAGGCTGCCAGTGTCCCGAGTGACGTCAGTGTGCTGGGGCGGGCCCAACCTCGACGAGTTGTTCGTGACGACGTCGCACGACACACTCGACACCGCGCTGGAGCCGCTAAGTGGCGCTATCTTCACGATACGAGGCACCGGCAGTAGAGGCGTCGAGCCGCATATGTTTAGATTCGATAATGCGGATTTTTACTGATCAAATTGTAATTTAATTTAGTTAGGGTTCAATAAAGTAGTATTTTGTTAAGGTTTGTTTTTTTTAAATCCTATGGAGGACCATAATACTTCCATGTGGAAGATAGAGTTAGTATTTGTTTGTTACCTTTTCATTGACATTTGACAGATAGGTAGCCTGGGACCTGAAAAGGACATAGGCTTCTTTTCATCGTGGATACATCTTGTACATCTATAATTATTATTACAATTACATTAAAGTCATCTGGTAAACTGAAAGGATAGCTCATGGCCGAGTCGGTCGACATTAAACCTTGCTCTTTGTATAACATGAGAAAAACCGTCGAAAGTACCAAAGGACTCTGCGTCACAAAAAATATAATTTGTCATACAATAACGGCTTAATTACCTGCCTCTTAAGATACTATACACGTTTTTTATGGTTCCGTACCCAAAGAATAAAAACCGGACCCTATTACTAAGACTTCTATGTCTGTCCGTCCGTCTGTCTGTCACTAGGCTGTATCTCAAGAACCGCGATAGCTAGACAGTTGAAATTTTCACAAATTATGTATTTCTGTTGCCGCTATAACAACAAATACTAAAAACAAAACAAAATAAATATTTAAGGGGGCTCCCATACAACAAACGTGTTTTTTTCGGTTTTTGCCTTGTGGTACGGAACCCTTCGTGTGCGAGTCCGACTCGCACTTGGGCAGCTTTCTTAATTTAATGGAAAGTAGGTAAGCATGTTAATTACATCAATGCATCTTCCTTTTGCACATACGGTTGGCTGCACCGGAGATGTGTTCTGTGGCTGCACCGCTCGTCAGTGGTATAGGTCTACCAGAAACTCATGGCAAAAAAAAACAAAAAAACTTTGTGGTTTTCACACATTTGACATTTCCAATGTTGTATGAAATCCTCAAAGTTTTTTGTTTTTTTTTTTTGCCATGAGATTCTGGTAGACCTATAACAATCCAAACTAATATTATAAATTCGAAAGTAACTCTGTCTGTATGTATGTTATCTTTTCACGCCTAAACCACTGAACAGATTTCGAGGCAGAGATAAATTGCATCCCGGGGAAGGACATAGGATAGTTTTTATCGACATTCCTCGCGGGCGGAAGCTAGTACCAGTTTAAATTTAACTGGCCTCAATCCCTCCACAGTTATTTTGCATCACTGTCAAAATCACATTGATCTTTATATTCATTGTAATAAGGTTGCTGTTCGGTTGCTGCCATTGACAAGTCTGTCAAAATCACAGTGACCTTTATTCTAGTTACAATAAGGTTGCTGTTGTCAGAGGAAAAATAACCGTGAATGGATTGCAAACTGGCCTCTTAATCTATTCAAAGTCCGTACGACGGTATAGGCTAGGCCAGCTCAAGGTCAAAAGGAACAAAAGCTTTCGAAAAGGTCTCCTAATTTGTTTATGAAACTATCAGTGTCTACATTATTTTTGGCAAATTTGAAAGGCATATGGCTTTAAGGACAGTATTTTTAAATTCCTATAAGTCTGTCTGTCACAGCTGGATATCTCAAGAACTACTAATGCTATTAACTTGAAATTTGGAATAGTTTTAGGTGACGTTTGCCCAACTATTTTGCAAATAAGAATGAAATAAAAATATATGTATATTTTTTGCAACAGGGACTGAAAGGAGGTCTGAAATATTGTAAGTGGGGCTATATTATTGGGTATCACAAGAAATTTGCACATTCTCAAACATATTTTTCTTTTTTTTAGGCCGCATAGTTTTCACTTTTAATGAAAAATGTAAAAAAAAATAAAGCCCCCCCCATCTCCGAAGTTTGCAAAGAGAAAAATCTGAAATTATTGTATGTGATAGAAGTTTATGTAAAGATTACAGGAAAAATAAAACGAAGTCTTTAATTAATACATTTTTTCAGAAATCATCGACAAAAGTTACATTAGTTCCACTATCGGTCAAGAGATGGCGCTGACATAAAACTGCAATATTCTACACCGCAGTGCACAGTGTTAAAATACTCTGACGAATATAGGCCTCGCCGATGAAAAATTAACGGAACGGAACCCTCGGTGCGCGAGTCCGACTCGCTCTTGACCGGTGTTTTAAATCTAGTGCCTGCGCAGGCAATCAATAGTACCTACATACACATGTGAATTTGAACGCTAATTAAAACTAATGCTGTCGTGCATGCTTTAATTACCTATGAGTAAATTAACTAAACGTGGAGCGTGCCGAGTTGGTAGGTGAAAGTCATTCTAAGACCTGCAAGCAAATAGTGAATATCGTCATGTATTCGTCACAGTGGTTTGTTGCTGCTATTTATAGTATATATTGTATCAAACCTGCTGCTTTATTTGATGTAAGTGTTTCTATGAAGTTTATTCATAAACGTTGCTTGGAGTTAAGAGACGTTTATATAATAAAATCAATAGTCTCTAAGTATATATAATGTAAATTGTAAAAAATGTAGTGAAATGTTGAGTGAATACTTAGCGACATTTAATTACTCATTCATTTAGTTTTTAATTTATATTAACGACCTTCCACTCCAAATAGACCATCCAATCATATTGTTTGCTGACGACAGTACAGCAATAGTTAAATGCACAAGTAAAGAAAACTATGAAAATGATATTAACAACACTCTTAAATCTATAATTAATTGGCTTGATTACAATAATTTAAAAATAAATATACAAAAAACTAATATCATGCATTTTTACCAACGAACTAATCCCAAAGACCTAAACGTCAATTATGATGGTCATAAGATTGAAAATGTTAAGATAGCAAAATTTTTAGGAATATTAATTGACGATCAATTAACATGGAAACCTCAAGCTGATTATATTTGTAAAAAGCTAAGTACTTACGCCTACATGTTATACAACCTATCTAAAAAAGTCAATATCAATACAGTGCTTGTTGCTTACCATGGCCTCGTTATTTCAACGTTGAGGTTTGGCATTATATTCTGGGGTAACAGTAGTGAAAGAGAAAACATTTTCAAAGCCCAAAAACGATGCGTTAGGTCAATTTTTAACTTACAGATTACAGACAGCTGTGTTCCTAATTTCAAATTACATAAATTACTAACCTTCCCATGTCTGTACATTCTAGAAATAGCCATTTTTGCAAAAACCAACCCGCATCTGTTTCCATCGTTATGTGAGATACGAAAGAGGAAAAATTGTATGAGATCTCAATATCAAAATTTATTGCACACAGGTAGCTATAACACCACACTCTTAAAGAAAAGCGTCATGTGTATGGCGCCAAAGGTATACAATAAGTTACCTAAAGTTATTAAGGAACAACCATTTAGAATATTCAAAAAACGTCTAACTGACTTATTGTTGCAGAAATGTTACTATTCTATATCTGATTTTTTGAATGATGATTTGTAATAGTCTAAAGGAACATTTCTTTTTTCTGTACTGGTAAGCTGTAATGTTTTATGTATGAACCCCGGTGTCTACCCATAAATGTTTGTATGCCGAAAGGCAGAATGTACAAGGACTCTTGAACATTGTTAACATCTTATTGTATTACCTACATTCTATACAAATAAAAACTTCTTATTCTTATTCTTATTCAGACACTGAAAAATTGCTAGAAGTAATGCAATAAGTTTATTAATGTATATTTTGTAAATTTTTATTTTAAAATATATTATGTAGCAATGCCTGAAACACAGGTTTGAATAAACCTACATCAGGCAGGTCACTATCGAATTCAGTAGGCTTTTAACCAATATACTTATTATTATATAAGTTATACACTAGATTTATATTATTCATAGTTTAATATTTTCCTCATAATATTAATATGTAACTTTGTAATGATGTAAATTCTATGTAATTTATACTTATGTGAACTTATGAATAAAAAATAAAATAAAAGTTTAAACGTCAAAATGTATGTTTAAAGTGTCGCTAATCATTACTTAACTTGAAGTAACGTTTTAGATAAAGGGGTGTAGGTTTAGTAAGTAGCACCTCATTCCCGAATGAAGGACAGCTAAGCATTAGTGTTGGTGAAACTGGTCATCTAGGCGCCACCCAGCTGAAAAGGGATCGTTGTCATCAAATTAGAGGGTTTTCGTGTTTAACCATCCTCTAGGATCAGCTACACTAACCTCGTTCTAACTTGTAGCTGCAGGTACAGTTAGCAATAAAAGTCGATTAACACTTCAGTTTTTTAAATCTTAATTATCGAGCAAAATATTTAATTAAAACCGACAGTTAAAAGTGACAGTGCTATAAGAATTTTGATGCTGACCGTACCTATTTAACAAAGACCGTAAACTATTATAAAAAAACATTTTCGCCCAGGTAAAATACTTATTACCAGACAACTACGACATATTCGAGTACACGAACCTGACGTTCACTCACGGCGAGAGTCCGGTGTGGGACCATGTCAGCGGGACGCTGTACTGGGTGGATGCACTCAACCAGGACGTGCATGCGCTTGACTATGCCACAAAGAAGCATAAAGTTAAACATATCAGTAAGTACCTGAAGATAAGTAAGTTTGGGACGCACTATCTCTCTAAAGTCTCATGGAGGGGAAATAACGCTTTTTCGTTACGTGACGATTTCTACCAGTCATCTCCTACCGCAAGCCGCGTGAAAGAACTTCGTTTCAAAATATGAACATACTAAGTTACTCTCTTCCAGATTATGGTGAAGTGAATATAGTGATACCAGTTCAAAACAGCAGTCGTCTCCTAGTAGGTGTCAGGAATGGGCTGTTCCTGATGGACTGGACCAAGCCCGGGGACACTGCCCTAAGGTTCGTCGCAGTTTTCGACCAGGGTCTGCCCGATAATATACTTAACGAAGGGAAGGTGGATGCGTTGGGCCGGTTTTGGGGAGGTAACTAGTCTAATACTGTCTCTGTCAGCCGCAATAGGTTGTCTTGAGCTATCTGATTCCCAAAGAGTCACGTACCTACAGTCAACAAAAGCCCTTTCATTTAATATGTCATACGGTACGGATAGACAAATTTTGTTTTTTTAATTTTCTGTTTGCCCCCGAAAAATGACCCCCATATTCAAAATTCATTTATTTTGGCTTTGAGAGACACGAGTGATCCTTTAAGGGTTCCGTTTTTTCCTTTTGATGTACGGAACCCTAAAAATTATCATGCACACAATTACGATGAATAGGTACTTATATACCTACCTATAGCCAGCGTATTGGAAAGATTACTGTTTTTGCCTGTACCTAATTACTTTGTTGACAGTACGACGTAAGTTCGTCTTTTTATGTAAGACTATTTCCAAAAAAAAACTGTTTGTAAAAATAAATTCTTCCTTTTCACACCGCAATAAGGCACAAAAGGCCGTCAGCACGGCAACGAGGTGGTGCACGACGAGGGAGCCCTATACAGCCTGGAGCCGCCTCACTTCGTGCCGCTAGTGCAACTGAAACCTGTTTCCATATCCAACGGCCTAGTGTGGTCTCTGAACAACACCATCCTGTACTACATAGACTCGCTCTCAAGGAAGATTGAAGCGTTCGATTTTGATTTGGAAAGAGGACACATAAGTATGACTATTACTTTCGGTATAAGGCTGCCGGTCCGTTGGAGCGGAAAAGTGCAAACAAATAGGTACCAGCACAGATATACCTAGATAACGCAAGAGTAACTACTTCGCGTGCCAAAAATTGCACCAACTTATGATTACAAATCGTAAGCCGCCCCTTTCGCGCTCAGTCCTTTGTACTGCTGGCTGGGTAAGTGTGAGCGAGAGCGCGAGCTTGTGACGTCATAGTAGGTAGTCAAAAAATGGCACGCTTGGTTTTCATACAGTTCGTGATACTTGCGTTATCTAGGTCTATCTATATCTGTGGGTACCAGCAACAGAACTCGACTAAACGACAAAAACGACGTGGATTTTAGGGTTTATTAATAAAATACATAATATAATCACGCTAGCATTCCCATAATCCGATCCAGCCTGTCCCTTGCTACACCCTAAGCCGATGTACGTACCACACAGGGGGTGCCCTGAGCGTGTAGTCGCTTAAATTTAAAGTTTTATAGGAGACCTGGTGTTAATTTATTGAAGCACCCGACATGCGAGATGCCATTAAAAAAAAATAAACCCGAATTCCCCGTACGGTTGGGCAGATTTATAAAACGTGAGCGTTTACGCCGAACGGCATTTCATACAAACTTTCAAGTCCTTATTTTTCGAAATGAATGAACCGATTTTAATGAAACTTCATAGGCATAAGCAGGATACAAAGGTCTAAAAAGTTAGTAGAACACATTTTCAAAAAATAGTGTTACAGTCAAATTAGACCGATTTTAAATTTTCCATAGAAACAAAGATTTCCAGTTATCTTTTTTTAAATAAGACATTTCGAAAATGTTTTCTACTAACTTTTTAGACCTTTGTATCCTGCTTATGCGTGTGAAGTTTCATTAAAATCGGTTTATTCATTTCAAAAAATAAGGGCTTGAAAGTTTGTATGAAATGCCGTCCGGCGTAAACGCTCATCCGCATAAAAATACATTTTTGACGTTTAAACGTCTCTTTTTATAAGCAACTTTCGTTTAAAGAATCTTATTGCAGTTGCATTTCCTAGTTAAGCACGCCCCAACAAACAGGCAGCCTTCGAATATTGTTTTATAATTTCAACGTTTTATGACAATTACCATAACTATTTTAAGGCAAACGTCGCACAATCCTAGACATTGATGAGTACTGGGATGACGTCGTCATAGCAGATGGAATGACAATAGACGAAGACGGATTCATTTGGATCGCTCTTATGTTTCACGGCTGCGTAAGTAATATAGTATCAAGAGTATCGTAACTTTTGAAAACGAAATAGGTATTTAGATTCGGCCAACTTATTCATCATAAAATTGGCATCTCATTTCCTATTAAATGTATGGGAAATGTAGGTATTTTACGACAATATTTTCTAGTCGCTCAAATCTCAGTTGGTCTGATAGTTTTTTGTTCTATAAGAAACACGATCGAACGGCATAAAATAGTTTTAGTGAAAATTGCTTAATATGTTGTACATTTTTTTCAAAATGTGTGAACGCAGATAAAATATTCTCAAGAGTCCTATTATCGTTTTCCTGTGGCTACAACGGTTACGGTAGGTACCCCTACTGTCTCGTCTCAAAAATGCACCCTGTATAAATTCCTGTTGTCCTCGAACTTAAGCCTTATTTACTCCACAGATAGTCCGCATCGACCCCGACGCGCGTCACATAGTAGACCGATACAAGTTACCTGTCACCCTCACCACCTCCCTGACATGGGGAGGCCCAAGGTTCGACGACCTAATCGTCACCACATCTCGAAGGAACTTGCAAGTCGACCAACTGAAGCAACAACCACTAGCTGGTGCAATCTTTGTGCTACACAATATGAGAACGAAGGGAGTCCCGACTAATAAATTCGTTTTTAGTCATGCTGATGAATATTAAGAGGTTTATTTATAAACGATGATTAATGACGTTTAAACGTCAAAAATGTTTGACTTTAAGCAACGTTTATGAATAAAGGGGTAAGTATGTGTTTGAGGGTTGGACTTTAGGTTAATATAGTGATCATAATTTGTGTGAAACTACGCTACGAGTTTGTGGTTACGCCGAACCGTGGTAGAAGATTGTGTCTCCGTAGGTGTCACTTAGGTGTTGATTGTGTCTCCCTAGGTGTCACTTAGATGTTATGCCTATTAGAACTCTGTTGATTTTTAAGAGGTGAACAACAAATTTTTGTTTACTCGTTAGAATATAGAATTAAAAATATTTGTTTACCAAGACTTTGTATCCTATTTTACTGTAAATTGGTAATTTAAAAAACGGGCTCGTGGCTAAATCGAGGTCGGTCCGTGGATGGGTGACCATCTATTACATATCGAACCCATCCACGCCACACATTAAGCCGAGGTCACGGCTGTCATTCGTAGATCATTGACAGTCGTTACAGGTAGGCCGAATCCCGAAAGTCTGACAACCAGTCTCGTGTATCGTGTTTCGTCGGTTTCGTGTTTTGTCGGGTATCGCGTTACCCAATAACTGGGTTGTGGAGGTCAAAAGCCGACCCCAACATAATTGGGATAAGGCTAGACAGATTGATTGGTTATTTCAATAACAGTAACTATTTATTACTAGAATGAAACAAATACATATAATTATTAATGAAATAATTTATTAGAGCACATGAATACAACCAGAGTAATGTAACAAGGGACTGTATAACATTTTAGACTCTATCAATAAATAACACCTAAACAACATAACGCCACATGACAACAGCGAGGAGTGACTAGAATCTGTGACCACATGCCAACAACGTGGGAAACACTGCTTCTATCATTTAACAAGATTCATTTTATTTTCAAAATAGTCGAATTTTAAAACGTTTAAGTTTGGGAAAAATTTAATTCGATTGATTATTAAATAGTAACATTTTAAATCATCGATTTTTTTTTTTCGAGATTCCCACCAAAACTATGTAAAGATGCGATTTTGTACAACACTACTTATTACCTAACAAATTAAATAGATCAATTGCATGTGTTATAATAACTTTGTTTAGGCACATTTTTTCTCATATTATACAAAGAATATTGTTATTAATGAATGATAAAAAGCTCTATTAAACTGACTTATACTTTACATATTAAGTTATGTATAACACATATGCACATATATTTATACACACATATGTGTGTATAATTTGAAATCGCTTAAAGTCCTCTTCATAGAGGTATCAAAAGTTTTAATTAGTAGGAGGCTAGTTAACAGATGTAGAAGAACAAAACTACTTGTTTGCATTCTCATTAAAAAAATAAACTTATTGGTATTACTCCTTTTCCCTTTATACATCCTTTAGTTACAATATGCGTCTACAAAACTACATTGGTGGAATATAATTGTTATAACTTATTTTCTGGCTAAAAATATGCATATAAGTAGGTTCTTCTATGAGAATACCTCTTCCACTTCTTCTTCCAGTCCCATATCCCATAAATATAACATCCCTTAGAGTAATTGACACCATACCAATCACCCTCTACACGCGACTATACAAGAAGTAGGACAACTCTATATTATCTATGAACGGATACGTACAGCACATTCATACACGTAGTCATGTAAACTACCTACTATTCGATATAAGAGCACTGGCAGTGGTGTGGCTGTCCAAATACTAAGAAATACTAATAGTATTAAACCCTTTATTATTTTAAAAAGGGGGCTCGCGTGGAACATTTCTTAGAGAATGCAAAATCAATATACACTAAAGAGTTGATTGTTTGAACGCACTAATCTTTTGAACTGCCGGTCAGATTTGAAAAATTATTTTTGCACTTGATAGCCAATTCTGAGGCTATATTATAACATTACGCCAGGTTCCTTAGGAGCCGAGCAATAAGAAATTTCCGGGAATAAGAAATTTCAGGCGGACGAAGTCGCGGGCAAAAACTAGTACATGTATATTTTGCCTCATTAGTGCACTTTTTAGCTGTAACATGACGATAACTATAATTGACTTTACGCCAAAATAAGTACTTGCTTTCCACCTGCAGCGAGCCCCATATCATTTAAATGTTTTTAAAATTCAGCAACCCAGGTGAACACACCGAAATCTTACGCGATAACTTTATTAATATACCTACTTTATATCGATAGTGATGTTTTCCGTATTATTGTGCCTATATGACTCTATACTTTGCATATATTGCTAGGATAAGGATACCTACATCGGTATCCAGGTAATATAAGTATTTTCTATTTGGCTAAATTCTTATATTGATAATATTCCGCCACGTAAATTCCTCATTATTATTATTTAAGTAGATAATTAATAACCATAAAACAAAAAAACATTTAACAGATTAAACTTAATTATTATGAGCATACTTTAGGACGTCGTTACTCTTAACATATGCATATTAATTTAAGTAAATAATAACGTCGCATAAGTAACACATTGTAAGCTAATTAATTTATATACTTAACAATTAACAAATAATTTGTTTAATAGTCTCACTCTGAGCCCAAGGCTACATGTGTTTTTTTTTTAAAGTATGCATATTACAATAAATATTTCATCAAACAACTATTTTAATGTGCATTTGTAAAAAAATCACGTTTTTACATACATTTAATTATTTTTTTTATTATCAGCAATCCATGTTTACCTTCAGTTTGAAACCTATCCTAATCATGACGAAAATTATTATTTAAATACATAGATTATAATTTGGAAAATATCACAAATATCTACCTCTAACGAAACTATTCCCATAAATATCCCGCATAGAGAGCTGTAAATAATCACTAACAATAATATCACTGTAAACTTAATTGTTGAATGAAACTAGTCTTAAACTATCAATTTTATTGTAAGGCCTGGGCCGTATTATAATGTATTAATGCCATCATTATTCCATTGCAAAAAAAAGATGGTGCTAACGGCCTTGTATAGCTCCGTATCTCTCTCACGCTGGAAAAACGGTGGCACTTGCAAGAAGACTGTTTTGGCAGTTTTAGTCCACATTACAAGTCAGTTTTTGACATCCCGATATGAAATGGGAAGGAGTCGAAAAACACAAGCATGACGTTCGAGGATCTAACTAAGCCGTATAATGATAATTTATATTCGAATTTCTAGTATTTCTAATAAAAATTACCTTTGACCTTTTTCAAGGTTAAATCTGGTGCAGTACAAATAAGACTAGTTTCATACCAACATGATCATAGAACTAGTAGGTGTAAGCTACCTTAATATTTGAAATCACCGGCACTGCCGCCGTCGGGCCTCTGTCAGAGGCTGTTCCATCCAATTCCTTTACATCATTAGTCTGGCTATACCCTGGGCGCGATAAGACCGCTCATCATGTCAAACGTGTTGCCGTCAGGTGCCACTGTGACGTCACCGTTAGCAGTATTGACGATCAGCCATCCTGCTTCGTCCAGCCCTTTTATTGTACCGTCCACTGGGGTGACATCTATGTCGCTTTTTACGCGGATTGATTCACCACTGGAAAAAGAAAACCGTAATCAGGATTTAAAAAAACTGGCCAAGTGCGAGTCGGACTCGCACACGAAGGGTTCCGTACCACAAGGCAAAAACGCCGAAAAAAACATGTTTGTTGTATGGGAGCCCCCCTTAAATATTTATTTTATTTTAATTTTATTATTTATTATTAAAGTTAAAATACAACTGAGTATTTTGTGAATATTTCAAGTGCCTACCTGTTGCCATTTTTGATATCGAGCAAAAAAGGGCAAAAAAATCGCGTTTGTTGTATGGGAGCCCCCCTTAAATATTTATTTTATTTTGTTTTTAGTATTTGTTGTTATAGCGGCAACAGAAATACATCATGTGTGAAAATTTCAACTGTCTAGCTATCGCAGTTCTTGAGATACAGCCTGGTGACTGACAGACAGACAGACGGACAGACGGACAGACAGCGAAGTCTTAGCAATAGGGTCCCGTTTTTACCCTTTGGGTACGGAACCCTAAAAAAAAAGGGCCGACACAATCTCGACAAAGGGATTCAGGGTTTATATTCTAGATCAGAACTTAGGAGAGATTTTGCCATAAATTCTCATTCCTGATGATATGAGTTTTGACTGGTAATTAAAAACAGGTTTTAGACCCTGCGTTTCTGGCTCTTTAGTTATTTCAAGTTTCTGTTCGAATTTTACATGAAGTGCTTTATTAAATTATTTGAATCGATTTTATTGAAATAAGTTTGACTGCTGTAACGTCGAATTATGGTGACAGGACAATACTCTTCTTATCTAGATTTTTGTTGGACATTTCAGACTAATTCGAAAATTATACCGTATCATATACTCACGTATGCAACCAATACTGATAATACTGCTCCAAGAAGGCATCGATCCCGCCCTCAGTGCTCATGTACTCGAGGATGCGCTCGAGTTGCGAACAGTACCGCGCAAGGAACCGCTCTATCGACATCAGTGCTAGAGTGGTGCCGTGAGTCTTGTTGTGCTCGGTTATTATGTCGTTCAGGCATATCGTGGGCACGCTGTTTGCTATGTTGACACCCGTTCCTGAGAATGAATGATTATTTAGAAAGGTTGTTCGCAAAATAGATTGGATGTAATAGAATGCTGAACTGTGGTCGAAACTCATAACTGAATCATCGATATGACGAAGATGTTATTCTCGTTCAAAAGTTTCTAATGTAGGAAGACCAAAGAATGGATGGTCAATGACATATTTAACGAATTGATTTGTGCTCACAGTCCTTACCGCCAAGGCCTGTAAGAACTGGTTTGTGCCTTGCCACTGCAATCCACTGGTAAAGTTTTCAATCAATCAATCATTTCAGCCTATTGCAGTCCACTGCTGGACATAGGCCTCTCCCAGGCTGCGCCAAAACATCCTGTCCTCCACCTTCCGCTTCCAGTCCGTCCCAGTCACTTTCTTTAGGTCATCCATCCATCTAGCTGAGGGGCGTCCCGCACTTCACTCGCCAATACGCGGTCTCCACTCAAGGACTCGTCTGCGCCTCCGGTCATCGGTCCTTCGACAGACATGGCCAGCCCACTGCCACTTCAGTTTGCTTACTCTGCAAGCTATGTCGGTAACTCCGTTCTTTTCCGGACAATTTCATTCCAGATCCTTCAAAGAGATTCCGAGCATAACTCGCTCCATAGCGCGCTGGAGCTGGTAAAGTTTTGGGTGGTATATAGGTCTTACGAGATTAAGTCTTGTGTGGCAGGTGTGGAAGGTGCTTTTTATTTAATTGTGTACTATGTGATTACACCTGTGTGACCAGGCTTACCTATATTAACGTAAACTTCATCGCCGATACAGTTCGCAGTAGTGATGGTGCCACCGATTTTAACGTCGCGGCCGAAGTAAATATCATTAGGCCACTTTATCCTGGCAAGTAAAGAAAAGGTAGTTTGTTAAAGTATAGGAGAGATTATAGTAGTGAATATTTAAGAATGTGGATATTCTTAAGTCGTACGTCATAATTTACAGTTACCACGGATAATCTAGAATTTTAGGCTTTTTTTTTCGGGTGGGAAATCATCAAATGACCCGTCCCGCTCTGGGTGGAGCGGAAGGGAGTGTCAAGACTCTTACTGACTAAAACCCACCCATGTTCCTTCCTTAGCCCTTTATGTTCCGGGCCAGCGGTAACCTTTTCGGACGATCCCGCTGACCCGGCAGGCTTCGGCCCTAAGGGGGGGGGCCCTTAGGGCCTTGAATTTTAAGCCTGGACGCGTGATTCTGACCTGCGAGTAATTGCGTAACACATTATCAGTAGCAATGGGTTTCATTTTGACAGTTTAACAACATTCAATTCATTGCGTTATTTACGTTATGCTAACACATTTTTCGAACATAATATGAAGATGAATGGAGAATGGATTAGCAATATCCTTCAAATGATTCAGATTGATAGTGTGTTACGCAATTAGGGTGCTACTAGAGGTTCTGTTTGAAAGTAATCCATCCACTGAGTGACCGACTATACAGGGTTATTGGTAAAACATTAACAACCTCTTAAGAGGTCATTGTACTCATCATTATGAACGACTTTTACTATGGGACCAAACCTCGCGAAAAAAAAATCAGCTGTTCCCTACATTTATGTTCGTATAACTCGTCAAAATGTAGGGAAGAGCTGATTTTTTTTTCGCGATTTCAGGTTTGGTCCCATAGTAAAAGTTGTTCATAGTGATGAGTACAATGACTTCTTAAGAGGTTGTTAATGTTTTACCAATAGCCCTGTATAATCTATAGTTACCTTATATCCAAATGTTCATAGGCGGGTTGTGATCGTATCGCCCGCACGGCGGCTAGCGCTGCGGCGTGCTGTACTAGCGGTAGACAAGGCGATATTTTCAGCCACACCTGGACCACAATATCATTTTTAACTTAATATAAGCCGGTCTATTCTGTTAAAATCTCACAATAACAAATTAGCTCGAAGTGAGCTGTCATTCTGAATTGACTGGCGCTACATCGAAGTGTTGAGATGTTTGTATGACGCTGCAACGATGACTGTCCAGATCCAGGACCAAAAAACCAGACCCATCCAACTGCTCAGGGGGGTGAGACAGGGGGATGTAATATCCCCTAAATTGTTCACCAACGCTTTGGAAGACATCTTCAAGACGCTGGACTGGACTGGACAGGGTATTAACGTGAACGGCGAGTATATCTCACATCTTCGGTTTGCCGATGACATCGTCATAACGGCAGAGTCGCTGGAACAGCTAGACCAAATGTTGGATAGCCTAAATGGAGCCTCCCGGCGGGTTGGCCTCGGCATGAATTTGGACAAGACAAAAGTCATGTACAGTCGGTGACCAACATTGTCTGACCCACCCAACATTGACTGACACACCGGCGGCATATCTTGTTAAGCCATTTTAATCATTATCTTCTTGTCGTTAAAGTTGAAAAGCTTTTAAATAACACGGGCATACCTACTTACTACCTAATCTTTAATTTCGCGTATTCTCAACCAGTCATTGTGGCTTCGCGGTTCGATGCTGAATCCGCGACGTACAACATGTGGGTTCGAAAACACAATCCACCTTTTATCAATTTCTTTTTCTTTATTTGTTTTCATTTATGATTTCTACAATATTTCTTGCATTATTATAGAACGACCAATATGATTTTTGCCTAACAAATTTTCTGGAAAACAAGTGGGTAAATAAAAAAAACTATAAGTCCTCAAATAAGTAGGACGAAGTAAAAGTTTACGTCGTCGGGTAGATGGATACTAAATTGATTTAAGTGACAAAAGTCAGTCTACCTACGCCTAAACAGTGACTGCGGCGCACAAACATTTCTAAAACGTTTGACGTAAATCGTGAAAAGTATTTTTAAAGAATTTGGTGTAATCAAAGCGTCATGTCGCAACTTAACGACTATACAAAACATTGCTGGCTGGATGGTGAATTGCCTATCCAAATACAGATATTTATTTCGTGCAAGATAACTGCTCCATCCACCGTGCAGGCATTGTGAAGAATTGGTTAGCTGCTCAAGAAGGTGTAACTGTTATTAACTGGCCATCATCATCTAAAACTCCCGATTTGAAACCTATAGAAAACCTATGGGGTCAAATGGTTTTAAATTGGGACACATCCGAAGTGCGAAATAAAAACAATTTGGCTGAGATCGTGTCATCGACATGGGAGCACATGAGAGGAAAAGATTTGTGTTGGAACATGGTGTGCGGTATGCGTAGCCGCTTACAGCAAGTTATAGAAGGAGACGGTGCGCCACTTCGCTACTAACTCATCTACTTATAAGTATTTTGAAACACACTATGTAAGTAAATGCTCAATTGAATGAATGCTAAACCATTAAAATGTAAGATTCTGTGGTGATGTTATTGTTATAAATGGAAATGCATTTTTCTATTTAAATAACATGTTGATTCACTACATATACTTAGCTATAAATCTGTAAAACATTTCACAAATTCATTCATTTTCTCGCATTTATACATCAATGTAAAAAAGTGTGTTATCGAGAACGATAACACACTTTTTTTTACCATTAGCATGACTTTTTTTTCACCATTTAAATGTTTATAAATGGTTAGGTTTGAATATGATATTATAAAATGTATTAATTTTGAACTAAAGAGCATTTACTTACTTTATCTTACTTATGTATATTTTAACGAATTAATAAACATTTTTATTACTTGCAATGATTTTGTTTCATTTCTATATAAACTGCCCATTTAAAAAGATATTTCCCGACTTCGTTCGTAAAAAAAAAGTAAAAAAATAGATAATAATTAAAAACAACAAAACAAAAGACTATTAGGTTTTCCTGGTTTCGAACGCAGACAACGATGATTATCGAGCTGCCTTAGTGACCACGAGACCAACTCAACTCTTGTAATATGTTTTGAAATTCGATCTTAGTTGTGATGACAGACGCAATATTCTAAAGAATTTGAACCATATCGTATATTTTCGTAAAGTTCATTATCGCACAATCACAACCAGCTATTAAAATGAATCACGGAATTTAGCTATTAACCGTAGACACCTTTAAAATGTTACTGATGCGCGATATTTTTTTTTATTCATCCACCCTCGCCTTGGTTTTTTTTTTTAGTAGTCTTGAAACTCATTAGCCTTTCAACCTTAACAACAACAATATAATTATTAAAATCGCCTAACAACATGATTTATCGAAATGCTTGCACGGAGTATTCCAAATGTTCACGATAAGGTTCAAATTCGCTATCATTCAAGTGGGTCAGATAATGTTGGCCACCGACTGTACAATTCGCACGTCTTGCCGAGTCCAATCCACATCGAAGGGTCGCTTCTCGAAGTTGTGAAGGATTACGTCTACTTAGGGCAAGTCCTCCAGCTCGGTAGACACAACTTTGAGAAAGAGGCCGACAGAAGGATCCAGTTGGGTTGGGCAGCATTTGGAAAACTCCGTCAAGTCTTCTCGTCGCCTATCCCGCAGTGTTTGAAGACTAAGGTCTTCAACCAGTGCGTCCTGCCCGTCATGACATACGGTGCTGAAACGTGGACACTGACGGTCTGGCTGGTACACAAATTCAAGGTCGCTCAGCGCGCTATGGAGCGAGCTATGCTCGGAGTCTCTTTAAAGGATAAAATCAGGAATGAAATTATCCGGAAAAGAACCGGAGTTACCGACATAGCTTGCAGAGTAAGCAAACTGAAGTGGCAGTGGGCTGGCTATGTCTGTCGAAGAACCGATGGCCGGTGGAGCAGACGAGTCCTGGAGTGGAGACCACGTATCGGCAAGCGTAGTGTGGGACGCCCCCCAGCTAGATGGACGGACGACCTACAGAAGGTGGCTGGGGTAGACTGGATGCGGAAGGCGGAGGACAGGGTGCTGTGGCGCAGTCTGGGACAGGCCTATGTCCAGCAGTGGACTGCGATAGGCTGAGTTGATTGATTGATTGAGCTGTCATTCCACCTGATGCTAGGGATTGACACTATTACTTCACTTAAGTTTTCACGGTGTGATTTTTACAGAAGTGTGATGATGTCCAGCGTCCTAGAATTTAAACGATTGGTGGTGGGACGAAGGTTCAAAATGTTGCATAAAATATATAAAAAGTTGACAGTCAAGGCTTAGAAGATTCTAAACTTGGGTCAGTGTATACCTGCAGCGACATGGCGGCCTGCCCGGGCGGCGTAATCCACGTGTTCCCGCCGCGGCCCCGGCCGGCCGCCTGTCTTCTTGCTACGGAACCCACGCCATGTGCCAGAGGAGCGCTTGTCACGTGCATTGTAGACGCCATCACGTCGGAATAGACTACCAGGCGCCCGAGACTTGCCGTTGTTAGGTTCTAGAAAATATTACAAATATTTATTAGGAAACTTGCAGGGTATTTTTTAAATTAATTGAAGAAACTTCACATACGTGGTGGGTATAGCATCTAAAAGCAATAAAAAAATCGGTTACGTAAAGCCAAAATTTTAAAATAATAACGGGGTCAAAGCTCTGATGATATTATAAGTTTAACTGTGAAGTTTCGCCAATTAATTAAAAAGGATCTGTTTATTACTTTTGCAAATGTTGTTAAAACAAAATTTACAAATCCAAATGATGACTACACTCCTTGTGTATTAAAATATCTTAGCATGGAAAAATGTCCACTCATTGCAATTTAAACATTAACCCAATGACTTCAAAGTCGTAGTTTACACTCACGTCAAAGTACTCCAGGGTAGAGAAGTGCTCGGGGCACTCGTACACGTGTACTGGTAAGAAGGCGGGCCCGGGCGGGTGCAATGGTTCCTCTCCACGCAGGCACCACTGCACGCGCACGTCGCCCAGCGTCTGCACGCGCGCGCCGTCTACCAGCGGGCACGCCTCCACTAGGCGCAGCTTGTGCTACAGGAACGTATAAGTTATGAACGTTACCTATGTGGGTTGGAAAGTAACAAAGGTTGACAAAACGCTCGGAATCTTCTGTCAAAATTAATTATTTAACCTTTTAACCGCTTGTGTCGCATTTATGCGACACATATTTCCGTGCCCTTACCGCTCGTGTCGTATTTCTGCGACAGAGAACATGCATGATTTTTTAGTTCTATTCAACGATTGCTCCTCCTTATTTGTTGTAGGTATTATTTTATCGATTTAGGTATTCAGCTGCATCCGGTTTGACTGGAAGCCGACCCCAAACATGGTTGGGAAAAGGCTAGGCAGACGATGATGATTATTTTATCGATTTGTAGCCGCGCGCTAGGGGCACGGCAATTGATATTTAGCCAAGCGCTTAAAAGGTTAAAATTGTCGACTTGATAACAAAGCCGATATCTACCTACTTGATCTTAAATTCACTCACTGACACAATGCACAAACCGCTGGTTATAGAAGCTTGAAATTTTGCATTAGCTCCTAATATACCGCAGTGAGCACTAAGGAAGCATTCGAAAATGCAGCCCCTAAAAGGGGGTAAATAGGGGACAAAACTTTGTATAGAAGTTCGTAATTTTTGCCAATGGGGAATCCCATCAGGCCCACGCCTCATAGAAAGATAATTCGATACAGCATTTTACCGTTCGGCATTTTCAGTCAACAATTGCCTGATATTTAATTTTATGAGAGGTTTTACTACACATATTTATCTAAAGATAATTATGTACTTACAACGACAGTCGATCGTTTTTTTTTCTGGCGTGCTATAATTGGATACAAAAGAAGAAAATGCTATTGAGCAGGAACCGCGTGATTTTAAAATTTCTTTTTTATTGCGACAGAAAATTCCGAGCAACACAACATGCAACATTGATAGAAAAATCAAAGGTCAAAATATTCACAAAGAAATTAATGACGTTTAGCTTGATTTGCATTTTTTTCACTAAGCACGGTTGAAATGTATGTAACTCGGTGACCGAAGCGATGATTTTAGATAAAATTCATACTTATTCATTCTAATATTAGGATTTATTTACTTCTATCGAATGTTGAGATATGAGCTGTGAAATAAGCTGTGAAATAAGAAATGATTAATAATAAATGCTTCAAAAACTGTGAAAGAAATGTGTTTGAAGTGATTAGCGTGCACATTATTATAATAGGTAACAAAAACATTGTGATATTTATTAATGCATAAAATAAAAGCATAATTTTATTGAAATATACATTGATTTAAGAGTGAGCATTATAACCACATTAACTGATTAATAAAATGCAAAAGGAAATGGAACAAATTTGATGTGATTTAAAATGTTGCATTTTAGCCCTTTACTTACAAGAGCCTTAAAATGCTGCTTTTTGTACTTCAATAGCCTTTTAATGATTGCATTTTTGATCCTTGAGACTTTGTGAAATTGTATGGCTCACTCTTAAAACCGTGCGTGATAGCATCGTTAGTAGCAAGAAGTGCTCGTGAAGGCGCGTCTCACCGGGCATCACACGGTCACGTGGCCAGGGCCGGCCGCACGCTTCGGCCACGCCGCCTACCGGGAACACGTGTCACTATCGTATACACAGGGTGACTGTCATGGGCTCATGATGACGGAAGCATTTTGTAAACTACGAGGACTTTGATTTTTGTTTGTGAATGTGTTTCCCTATATCCCGATTCTATTTTACGTTGTAAATACTGATTTTTTTTATTATAAAAAATCGAACAAACTTAACTGCATATTATTATGTAATTCTAATTTATATTAATATGTGTGAAAGCAAATTGATTGTGTTAATCCCCACAAAAATTATATTTTTATATATTATTGATATTATTCTTTGCGAGTTCTGTTATCGCTCGATACCGCTTGGTAGTAAGTCAAAACAGACAAACAATGGAATATTTCTTATAATAAAAGTTCTATTAATTCAAGTTGATTGCGGTTGATTTATATCATTAATACGGCCTTGAAATGCTCTCTACGAGAGTGCAAGTGATTTGATGTTCTACCATATCTTTAGTAGTGTCCCCAAATGACGGTGTTACTACAAAGCTCAACGACACGTAACAGAATTGAATAGTTAGTTCAAACCTAGTAACAATACATTACATCTAACGTATGCAAGTATGCACATCACAAATTATGTTTATCTACTTTTACTTCCTAGTAGTTGCTTATGGAAGACATTTATATTTTGATAAGCAACGGTTTCACTTAAAGGGAAATTTGGAGGGATTTTAAGTTAATTATAGTGTATTTTTCCTTACATGTCTTATTTGATAAACAAACACGTTACAACAATCGCGAGTTTTTTATCAATTAAATACTTGGTATTGGTTAGACGGGCCGGTGTCCGAAACTACACGTCAAAGCGCGTATTATGGATACGGGTGGGAAATTCGATCCACCCCAGCTCCTGAAAGAAGGCCAGCAACGCTTTGGTGTTACTGACAATCTTACGAAGGGTGCTTGGGTTACCTAAGTACTTTGCCCTATGGGTGGCAACCACTAGTTTAACCTTTTGAATGTCTTAAGTTACACAGATCGACATAAGCAATTGTCTTTCTATTGTATCTCTAATTACGGCATTCGATGAGTTAAACGCAAATGAGCTGAATTAAATACTTTATATAGGTCTTGTGTTTCGTAAGAAACAAAAAACTACAAATTCCAACAAAAACTAGTTCGAAATTACACACTGAAGAATTTTTTTTTTCAAAACCGAAATGGAAGTATTTGTTTACAAAATAAGACAATAAAGAAAAACACACTTTACTTTGTTGTTTAGCCAGTCATGTGTTTTTTATTAATTCTAACACTTGAACTGGCCCATTAGAACTGAAGGTTACGCGTTATCAATGACCACGTGTGTTAAAACAATTGAGTAACATTAGTGTATCAAAATATAAATATCAATATTCAGCAATTGCTAGATTAATGGTGATGCGAAATAAACATATACAGTGATATTAATAAAAGTGTAGAACATAGTCTTACCACATGGTTTCCTAAGAAGAAGCCTCTTGTGTAGTCTATCTGGGTCAGTTCCTTGGGTTCTTTCACGTGAAGGCCGAGGATGTCGCCCAGGATTTTGTGTATGATTCCTAGACGAGCCTCGTTGCTATTCATGCCTTCATCGCCTAGATAGTCACTGGGGTCAGCTTCTAAGTGAATCTAGAAACATATTCACAATTTATTTTTATAACAATCAAAAAGCGCCAATGCTTTTCGTCATTTTATTTCATGGGTCAGGTGGAGAACAGATTTTATGCAAAAATACTCTACACTTGACCCAGCAAAGTATCATTTTGTGTCAGCATTTGGGTGCCTTCGTATTTTTGGTTCTACGGTTTCCTCACATTGTTTTCCTTCACCATTTTGAGAGCAGTGGTGATGAAATTAAATACACAAAGTGGATGCCTGGGGTATAGTATAACTCACGACCTCGTAACACGTGTCATACACTTGGTCACAAACCTGTGAGAAGATAGCAATGCCCCTATTCGTGAGGTCGGTAGCCTGCAGCAGCGAGGGCGTGCGCCAGGTCTCCTCTGAGGCCAACACCTGGATGTCCAGCTCGTGGCCCGGATGCCCCGTGTATTTGGACGGTCTACACATAATGCTACTGATGTAGAACTGTTTTGATAAAGATATGACGGTGGAGAGCCTTTCGTATTGGAAAATATTTGGTTTTTTGTCGTGTAAGTCTGTTTTTTGGAACAGCATGGACTTAGGGTTCATATACATGACGCCGGAGCCGCACCGGCGCCGGACCGTATTTTTGTGTATATGAATGAATATCGCATCTATACGGTGCATACGCGATTCCGGCGCCGCGCCGGCGCCGCTACGGCGCCGACGTCATGTACATGAGGCCTTAATGACGTATGGAATATTCAGCGCTTACGGCCAGCAAGCCGCTGTTCTGCTAACATACTCAAATTAGAATAAAGATGGACGGCATTTCAAGTGAAAGACTTGGCTCTAATTTGACAAAGTACAGGTTTTAGCTGTAGCAGCAATTACCTCTTTTCCGATACGAAAAACTCTCTGGGCTTCAACAATATAATAATATATACAACTTGCGACGCAGCTAGTATATTTATACTTTTTGTTTTTACAGGTCTAAGTCACGGAATAAATACTTTACAGATACTTCACTTCCTACATTCAGCGCCATATGGACAAAACAACGTGGATACATGGTCCACGCTGTCTTGAATATACACAGACTTTCGGCTAAACAAATATGGACTTATTTATTATTAAAAGTTTATCTTTAGACATCGTTTAAATCATGAAGCAAATAGCCTCAATGTGTTCGAAATACAGTTTTTGTTTAAAACTGACAACTTAGTCGGGTACCTACTAAGTAGTCAGTTTTATATTAGGAACTTTACCGTAGTCGAAATAAAGTTCGAAATACAGTATCTGGCTCGGCTTAAGCTCGGGTCAAATTAGATGTCGTTTATAAGACGGATGGTGCGTGTCTTATAGCGATGGATACGAGAAATAAAGTATCCTGAGCGTTAGTCTATGTCTAAAAGCGAATCCACAAGGCAACTAAAATAATGTATTGCATGATCCACCCAGAGACAACACAATTTTTTTCTTTAAATAATTGGGTAAGTATTTAAAAAGCGGTTTCTTTTCTATGTCTTTCACGGCAGGGTATTGTGTTATAATACGTTTAACTAAGTCATAAGTTGTGTTCAATACAGTGTATATTTATTGTAATAATGTAAATGACATTCCTTGCATTGTGTTACTTCTAAGCTACATTATAATCTGTATTAGCCATAGTCCTTGTTCAGCCACTCTATCAATAATGTACTTAGCTTAAATAGTATTATGCAGTCATGTAAAGTTGTAAAACGTTATGTATAGGTATGTAGGTAAAGTTCATGTAAATCAATATTTTAGAAAGGCAACACATCTACTCACACACATGCATATTTTTTCTATAACAAAACTCAAATTAAGCATTTAAAAAGGTTTTAAATTAAATACTTTTGTAAAAAACACAAAACATTAAATGTTATTTCGCATGTACACATCATTCGTAAAAATAGCACTGCTTACTAACTCAAACTAAATCTCAAGGCGTAACAATGTGTAATACATAATATGAGGGCTGAGGATTAAAGGACTTCTAAGTCAATAGTATGTTTTGCGTACCGATACATATTATTTTCCTGACTTGCTCTGTAAATTGATCAAAATGTTATTTATAAGCACAATATTTATTTGAGAACACAGATTAATAAGCAAATAGAGAGATAATACTTTAGCACAACAAAAATTAAGTGGCTTACACAAAAATATATTATTTCGCACTCTGCTTGCTCATTACTCTGTGGTTGAAAGAAACACATATCACACACACAGAATTACAGAAATATTATAAAGAAAAGATGGTCTTACTGTCTATCGCTTTCAGTGGAGAACTGTTTCTTGGCAGGAGAGGCTTGGTAGCAGAATATGTGATGCTTCATCTTCACAGACTTCCATTTGTCGTAAGTGAATTGTACTATTTCATTCTCACGAACCTGGCGAAACAAATGCCCGCGTTATTGCAATAATTTCTCAGTAAATAAATACGAAATAGCTTAAGAGTAATTAATTCTATGCGAAATAGCATATTTTTGACATAAACGTTGAGTGTAAAAAAATTTAGATGCTTACATAATTACTTTGCCAAGTATACCTTATTAGTACTGAATTACAGGGATTCGATTAGAACATACATGATATAGATAAGGAAAAAAGCCCGCTTTACCGTATTATATTGTAGAAACTTTAAGCAGCTGAACTCCCAAAAGGCATGAAGGATCAAAAAGCATCATGAGTCGTAATACGTACCTCAGCAGTCTTATAATACGGCAGCACAGTATGGAGTAGATCAGAGCAGAGAGCGAGCAGTCTGCCACCCGCCAGTAAATGTGCCAGTAGCAGTGGCGCGGCCCGGCCGACACAGCCCGCCACAGCCACAAGGGCGGCACGTCCCCGCCAAGCGCCGCCCTCAAGCGCCTCGCGGGACACCACGTATAACGTATACCTGATATTTTAAGTGACGATATTTATTTTAGCTTTCTTAAATTGGATAGGCACAAGGAAACATTACAGGACAATTTCTTTATGGACTTTATGGTGAACATGCAAGTATAATTTCGATATCGAATTAAATCACGAAAATTTCTTACATTGATATTAGCAACAATGAGTAATTATTAAATTTCTTTTGCCTCATGCCCAGTCAAACTTGTGGAATTTGACTGTAGAAATAGTAAGTATTCCATTTACTAAATACTCTGTAAATATTTGACATGTTAGACGTGTAGTGCTTTTGAACATACCATTAAGTGCAACTTTCCTATCGAATACTGCAATGCAACAATGTGAAATGCCAATACAGATTTTTAAAAAATGAAAAAACAAACAGTAATCTAGTTTGAACAAATTGCAGTTGATTTGATAAGAGCTAAGCTTGTGTTAATTTTGTGAAAACTTAGCATAATTATCATAAGAACACATAAGACACTCACACTCACCTATCGCAATCCAGTACTTTCCTAAGGGACGCCTCCAAATTATCTCTAGCTACTACACTATCAGAATATATCAACACATTTGGTGACTTCGTATTCACTAATGGACGGGAACTTTTCACAGATTTCGGCGTATTCTGCTGAGATGTGGAACTCCTTGCCTCTTCCTCCTTAACAACTGGGTAGCATTCTATCTGGGATTGCGGCCTCTTTGGCCCAGTCGTACTAACTATCCTTTTATGAGTAGTTACAGACTTTATTTGACTAGATATGTTTAATAGAGAAGTTGAGAGTTGGCTTGTGCCTTTCTTCAAGTCGAGTTTTAAACTAGATTTCTTTGGCGTGATATTATGTTGTATTTCTACTGTTACATTTTCAACTACCACTTCATTTTCATCAGGCTGTGTAGGGCCCTGTGCTTTAGTTGTCGATTCTGTTATTTTATTACTTTCTTCAGGGTTGTCTACCTCTTCACCTGATAATGACTTGCCAGTATTGACACTGACGTCAGCTAAAGTAACAGTTCTCCTGGGAGGTGGTGCTTCAAGCACTATTTCTCCACTGTTGCCATTCATCTGTATAGTATTTTTAGTGTCAGACTTGATATCTACAACTTTGGACAGTTTCCTCAGCAGGGCTGCATGGACTGGCCATTGGAATTCGGTTACTGGTTGTTGGAGACTGTATTGGATGTCACTTCGGAGACTCCTCATGGAGGGGTCTGAAGCTTTGTTAGGCTCCCCTGATAGTTGGACAGCTGAAATATGAGATGTATTGAATTTAAATGAATGGTTAATAAATGTGTACTATTACTCAATATATACTATACTTTTTAAACCATAAACCATTAGGAGTTTTTAATGTTATTCAAAAACAATGTGTGGAACTTACTCTGTATCCTGACCACAGGCAAATTGTGGTCTATTACAAACTCTCCACCAATGAAGTTGAAGCCAATAACACTAAGATGTTCTATGTTAGTCTTCACTATGATTGCTAGGTGTGAACCTGCCTTCCATGCCAAAGGCTGACCCATTGACTCTAACTGGAATCAAATTGGAGATGATATAGAATATTTGTATAGATACACTTAAAGAAATTTCAACTTTATTTGAATGTAAATTATGTTGATTTCCGAATGATCCCTACAATTGAAAAAAATAAATAAATTGGAGTAGTAATGCAAACTGAATTTAATGCCTGGGTATTATAGTTACTTTTCCAAGAATACTGTAACGAGTCTTTTAAGCCTGTTACATGATAGCGCGTTCTTTGCTTTAATTTGAAGGCAACATGGTGGTGTTGCCATGTAAAAATTCATTTTTTTGAATCGGAATCGTGTAGTGGTCACACTGATTTTTTCTTTTGATGCTGTCAGTTGATTTTGACACTTTCCGACCCAACCCTTTGCTTAAAATGGAGTGATTTGAGAGCTCCACAATAAATCGGGATTTATTGACGGCTAGGACGATATCTAGTCCTAAATAATGTGGTAGCTGATTTGCCCTTGTCGGCATCATGATGGGATTGCCCATATTTTTTAAAAAGGTTGGTAAAATTCTTCGTGGTTTCATACCTACTCACGTGTCGCGTGGTTATTTGGATGACAGACGTTAATAGTTTTCGATATTTGTTTCAGGATCTTTTGAACCTTATATATTTTTTGGATTAATTCATCTACTGATGTAAAAGCTTTTTTTTTGGAAAAGAAACGGTGAGTTAATTTGCATTTGGTCGTAAACATTCCGATCGGCATTTTTGTCGACGCTGAACATCAGCTAACCATTATTCATGTTTGATTTCAGCCGTGAGGCGTTTCTTATTTATTTTTACTTCAAGACTTAAATTTTTAACGCTAGCCCCTACCGACATATATCATGGACCGCCTGACGTCCCCGCGAAGATCAAAATCACCAGGGTTTGCCCATTCGGTTTGTTAGATTATTCGCCGGAATATGGTATGGTTTATAATACTTAACTTAAATTGACAAAAGTGCAATAATGACAGGACAGGAATTAATTTCTATTCCATCTTAGTTTTACACCAACTGTTAATATTAGAAAGGAATTTTCTTGTATGTTGATACCAGCAGCCTTCGGGTAATAAAATCGTTCAATAACTTTTGTGTCGATTTTTATTGATACTCCCCGCTTGAAGATTAAAAGTTTCCAGTTTCCGCAGGTTAGGCTATCCTTGGCATAGTTTGGTGTGTGCTCCTGGCGCCCGAATTTTCACTTCTACTTATTGTTTATTTATTTGGAGTACAACACACACTTTAAACTATATATTTTTTTTATTATTACAATTGTCGCTAGATTATATTTTTTCAATATTACAATTGTCGCTCTGCGAACAGGGACTTGAAGTAGGTTTGTCTGGTACCTTATACTGTCATTATTGCACTATTAATTAATTAACTTATGAGTCTATTGTTTGCATTGGTTTGTTCTACATTGTTACTTTAATAACTTTGTGTTTATTTTGATTTTTGACTCATAAGTACTACTTAACTTGTTTAACTTAATTTGGTGAATCTTTGTAAACAATGTTTGGTGTTTACAATTGATGATTTTGTTTAATATCATGTTTTTTCTTAGCAAAACCAACAGAAATGTATAGCATAGACTGCGTTTTGTTGTTCTCAACAGTAAAGTTATTTTAAAAACTAAGTTTAACTTTTTAAGTAAATAATTTAATCTAATTGTTAAGTACAATATTGTACATTTAATTTATCTAAGATTTAAGCTGCTTGTAAGTGATTATTGCACTTTTAAAACGATAAAATTAACATAGTAATTTTTTATGGGATTACCCACATTGACTTTTATAATTAACCTCAAACTTGGGAATACATAAAACTTTAAATAAATTAAAACAACATTATTTTTGGAAGGGAATGTTTAATGATATTCATCAATACATTTTGTCTTGCGATACCTGTAAAGCTTATAAACATACTACATCTCCACCTTTTGGTATGATGATTAATCCTAAAAAGGTTGATCGTCCCATGCTTATGCTCTCAGTTGATATCATAGGAATTCTACCTAAAACTTATTCTGGTCATAGATACATACTTTCGGTCGTAGACGTTTTTACTAAATATTGCTGGTTCTTTCCAATGATCAATGCTACCACTAGAGTAATTTGTAAACATTTTGAAAAAGAAATATTTCTCAAGTTTGGTTGTCCAAAAATAGTAGTTTGTGACAATGGAACTCAATTTACTTCAAAACATTTTGTAGATTTTTTGAAAGGTTTTAATATAACCAAAATATTTTATAATACTTTGTATACGCCTCAAAATAATCCTGTTGAGAGATATAATAAAACGGTCGAAACCTGCATATCGTGTTTTGTTAAAGATGATCATAGAACTTGGTCAAGTTTTTTGCCCAATGTTCAATTAGCTTTAAATAATAGTGTTAACCTTGCTACTGAGTTTACTCCTAACTTTCTGATGTTTGGTAGGGAGCTTATTCTTGATGCGTCATTACATCACTTTAGTAGTTCTGTTGATAACTTATCTCAACTAGAAATTTCAAATAGAAATGCTTATGCAGTTTCTCTTAATTCACTTAGTGATATTTTTGTTAAAGTTCAAGCTTACTTGTTAAAGGGGTATAAGCGTAATGCCGCTTATTATAATAAGGGTCGGAAAGTCATTTCTTTTGATGTGGGTGATGTGGTGTGGAGAAGAAGTTTTATTCAATCTAATGCACAAGCATATTTTTCAGCTAAACTTGCACCTAAGTTTGTAAAATGTAAAATAACTGAAAAGGTTTCAGATAACGTTTATGTTTTGAAAGATTTAAATAAAGGTTCAGTGGGACGTTATCATGTTAAAGATATTATTAAATTTTAATTTGGTTTCCAAGTGTTAGTCTTGATTTTGATAATTTTGTTTGAAGGTCGCTTTTGACAGTGTGATGTACGAGAGGATGGATGATAGGTTATCGGCGATTTGAAAGATGGTATGTTAGGTAACTTCTTATAAATTTGTTGAATTTGAGACATTCTAAAAATAAAACTTAGGTCATTCTGGTTAATTTAATACTATTTTTTTTTTCTCACACCAAATGTTTTTCACATCGAAGGATCTTATTTTATGTTTTGTTTGTTTTTGTTGGATTGTCTAAGATCTTATTTTTGTTTTTTAAGGGTAACCTACCTGTTTATATTTTATTAAGATCTTATACAACCCTACAGTTCAGGTAATTTCTACCTCAACTTTTTTTTTTTTTTCTCATAGTTTAAAATCATTCTATTTCCTCTTCGTCATAAATAGTAATCGATTTTTAAACCTATTTTGTGCTGTTCTTTGACAGAATTGTTTCTCATTTTTACTGGAGTTTCATTCTTTTTAATGATCGGATTTGACTTTGTTAGTAACGCGTTCATCCTGGACTTTACTTTTTGGGGGTCATTCGGTAACCTTTGTTACAAAATGCCTTATTATTTTTTGGATCTTGGTGTAACTTTTGACCTTGATTTCGACTCTTTTCCATTGTGTTGGACTTTGTTGTTCCAATCACGATGCGAGATTTTGTTTTGACTTTCGTCATATTTTTTCCTTTGCGTTCGGAAGTTCGGTGGTGGTATGCCGGTCGCATTGTGAAACTTTGGCTTTCGCCTTTTTTGTTATTGAGATTTCTCATTGGAGATCTCAATGTTTTTTTGTGTTTGTCTGTGTTTGGGAGATTGGTAGTGTTGAGCCAGTCACAGCATTCACATTCTTTTACAGCTATTGTGCTCGGGAATTCGGTGGTGATGAGCCGATCACAATATGCTTTCCTTTGTCTCGTTGCAGGTTGTGCCTGTAACAGTATTTTAAATAAGGTCTTTCAGCTTTATTTAAAAACTTTTGTTCGGAGTTTCAAATTTTTTTGGATTGTTGAATACGGAGTTAGTCAGTGGCAATAGAGCCTAACTGCACTCATAGAGATGGTTGAGTTGGAAGCGGTCGACATAGTAGTCAGTGGCGATAGTGCCTAACTGCACTCAAAGTTGTACTGTTCCAAGTGGTTTGAAATTTTTAGTCAGTGGCGATGGTGCCTAACTGCACTATAAAAATTGTAGTTTGTTTTGGTAAATTGTCCGAATTTGTTTGAAATTTTTAGTCAGTGGCTATAGTGCCTAACTGCACTGTTTTGGAGTTTTGGAGCGCTAAGAGATTTCTCTCTTCGTTTCATTTGATGAGTTTTTATAACTTATAATTTTTTGTTTTTCACTATTTCGTTTTTGACTTTTTGTCATTTACATTTTTTTACTTTTATTAAATTCTTGAGATTTTGTCGTTTGACATTTTCAGAGTTGATTTGCACTTTGAATCTTATATGATTCTTTTTCTTTTTTTGAATTAGAAAATAAACCAGTCTTAACAGGTTTATTTGGTTGAAGATTTCTTTCTAATAAAAGAAAGTTCCTTTCTTTTATTTTCGGGAGGGGATGTAATGTAACGAGTCTTTTAAGCCTGTTACATGATAGCGCGTTCTTTGCTTTAATTTGAAGGCAACATGGTGGTGTTGCCATGTAAAAATTCATTTTTTTGAATCGGAATCGTGTAGTGGTCACACTGATTTTTTCTTTTGATGCTGTCAGTTGATTTTGACACTTTCCGACCCAACCCTTTGCTTAAAATGGAGTGATTTGAGAGCTCCACAATAAATCGGGATTTATTGACGGCTAGGACGATATCTAGTCCTAAATAATGTGGTAGCTGATTTGCCCTTGTCGGCATCATGATGGGATTGCCCATATTTTTTAAAAAGGTTGGTAAAATTCTTCGTGGTTTCATACCTACTCACGTGTCGCGTGGTTATTTGGATGACAGACGTTAATAGTTTTCGATATTTGTTTCAGGATCTTTTGAACCTTATATATTTTTTGGATTAATTCATCTACTGATGTAAAAGCTTTTTTTTTGGAAAAGAAACGGTGAGTTAATTTGCATTTGGTCGTAAACATTCCGATCGGCATTTTTGTCGACGCTGAACATCAGCTAACCATTATTCATGTTTGATTTCAGCCGTGAGGCGTTTCTTATTTATTTTTACTTCAAGACTTAAATTTTTAACGCTAGCCCCTACCGACATATATCATGGACCGCCTGACGTCCCCGCGAAGATCAAAATCACCAGGGTTTGCCCATTCGGTTTGTTAGATTATTCGCCGGAATATGGTATGGTTTATAATACTTAACTTAAATTGACAAAAGTGCAATAATGACAGGACAGGAATTAATTTCTATTCCATCTTAGTTTTACACCAACTGTTAATATTAGAAAGGAATTTTCTTGTATGTTGATACCAGCAGCCTTCGGGTAATAAAATCGTTCAATAACTTTTGTGTCGATTTTTATTGATACTCCCCGCTTGAAGATTAAAAGTTTCCAGTTTCCGCAGGTTAGGCTATCCTTGGCATAGTTTGGTGTGTGCTCCTGGCGCCCGAATTTTCACTTCTACTTATTGTTTATTTATTTGGAGTACAACACACACTTTAAACTATATATTTTTTTTATTATTACAATTGTCGCTAGATTATATTTTTTTCAATATTACAATACATTTGTTTTACATATTTTTGGAAGCTGAATTGCGAACACAGGCTGGTTCAAAGTGTAGTAGTAAGAAAAGAAGATAAGATAACCTCTAGTTTGGGTACTAATAATTAAAAGAATATAATATAATGCTGTAGTAAAAATAATTGCCTGCCAAAGTCAAAGTAAGGTAAAATTAAAACTCACAGTAATGATATCTTGTCCTGATTTATCATGAGGTTCCATCTCACATTCAAACAGCACATCTACATCTAAGTCAGTAATAGGAGACTGTTCTCCAGAGCCCAGTGGCAACCCGTTGGAACAAGACACCCAGTCATTGATCTCAATCATCTGAGTCGGCTTCATGCTGCAGATCCGAGTGGCATTTGTGTAGTCCAATAAGTCACATAGATATGCATTTTTTGGGTTTGTGCACAGCTTAGAACTAAGTGTAGGAGTTTCTGTAAATCAAATTAATTATTTATGAGTGACAACGTGACAATTAGGTGTACAACATTTTAATTAGTACTTCACAATGAGTAAATGAGGTTATTTAGCCGGTTGATAAATGCATTAGAACTTACTGTGACAATGACCTGTAACTTTAGGTCTTCTGCTTTACCTAAAAAATAAATATGTGTGACATAACTTTCTGGATATTATAATTGAGACACTTACCAGCTGCATTTTCTGGAACTTTGCAGAATGCGACACTCGTGTTACCGCTCAAAAACTCGAGTAGACGAGCTCTGAACGACCGAATGCGCCAGGTCTTTATAAAGGTCATAGCGATATAAATCGGTGTGAAAAGCATGGTCACAACGAACACAACACCGTCACACAATCCCTAATACAGCAGCATTTTACAGCGACGCACTAACGGACAATTGCAGTCATTCAAAACTTGAAAGAAATTGGGTTATCGATTCTAAAGTCCATCGATGAAGCAAAAAGTGTTAGTAAATAAAACCGTATAAAATACACAGTAAACCAATAATACCTAAAGCATTGAACGTTTTTACGCCTACGCAGTAAACTTACGGCTACACTTTGTTAAATTCCTAATAAATTAATTCAGAAATTCGATATTTCATTTTCAGTCGCTAGGAGTCAAGTGCGTTTCGTTTTTCTTGCGCGTGCGGGAGTGGATTAAGGACTCAATTTAGGTTAATTTATTATGCTCAGTGTACCATGAAAATTTTCTAACCTATTTAATTATATCTAAAATCAATATTTGTTAGTTAAATTACGTTTTAGTAAAATGTTTAAAAATATCATTTTTATTTATTTTATTGAACTTGTGTCTCCCAATATGTTTTAACGTGTAAAGGAACGTCTTTGTCGGCTGTCAAAATATCTACGTTCATGAAATAAAATGCATTGATACTTCAACTTTACCCTACACTTAGATTTTACTTTTTGATGAAAAAAATTTATGAGCATGGAAAAAATATAAAAAGAAGCAACGAACAACGAACACACAAAAAACAACCACACACAAAGTTTACGTAATTTCTTTTCTTTTGTAGATCGGAGGATTTTATTGCTTATCAGTTACCATATATATATGGACGCAATCCTTGTTCATTTAGCCGTTAATAATCGAACGAATCGCGCATATTGACCAAGTTTTTGGCCAAAGAACTTTTGTTTTCCTGGCCTTAATAAGTGCTATTCACAAAAACTATAGTTGGCAAACCATTGTGGCCTCCCAAAAACAAAGCTGACCGCCGAATACTGCCAAGAATGTGCATGAACCGTGAAGACGATGTCCAGTGACTAGAGTCGGCCATTAGGGTCTCTGTGCACTCGGTCACTTACTGCCCTAGTTTAAAGCTGGGACGATTCATCAAATCAAACTTCAAGGGAGCGTTGACTTCACAAAAAACAACTACCGTTGCTTGTGGCGACCACTAGTCAAGTAGTCAGCGCGTAGTGTGCGGTGAGACTTATAAATTAGCAGATCTACCAACAAAGTAGAATGGTCCTGCGACTCATTAGGCAACTCATACTAATTCCATTACAAAGTAGGCGATAAGTACTTACTTAAGTAGGTACCTATATACCTACCTACATATTAGGCACCATACCGCATTACCGCCCAGCTTGTGGGGTTAAGAAGTCACCTAAATAATGTTGAGATTATTATAGTATTTACCTATAGATGATCTTTACTCTCCGCGAGCTATCATCTATCTTTGTATCTTCAAGTATGTGTAGTTGTTAAAAGTAAATGAGCGTGACGAATAGGTTAGAAATTCACGATGGGGAACATCGTGAATATTTGGCTTACATTTACTTACTTACATATACAGGGCTATTGGTAAAAAAAAAATCAGCTCTTCCTTACATTTTTGTTCGTCAAAATGTAGGGAACAGCTGATTTCTTTTTCGCGATTTCAGGTTTGGTCCCGTAATAAAAGTTGTTCATAATGATGAGTACAATGACCTCTTAAGAGGTTGTTAATGTTTTACCAATCACCCTGTATAGGTACCAGCCCTCAGGAACAGCCGGAAGCAAACAAGCCTTGACGATTACCCCTCACTTACCCGGATCTACCTTAAGTGTTAAAAAACTACTTATCTTTTGCCCGTGGCTTCGCCCCGCAACAGGGTGGGAAATTATCCCACAGGAACGTACTCCCGGGATAAAAAATGTCCTAACCCATAGGCTGTAACGTGTGCCATATTTCATCGAAATCTGTTCAGCCGCTGAGGTGACAGACAGAATTCACATTTATAATATTAAGTAAGTATGGATTCTACCTATAATAACCCTTGGTCTGATGATGAGGAGTACGTTCAGCAACACACATTGAGCAAAAAAGGTACCCACATTAATAAGATACCTACCTACCTTTAACTAAATAGGGAGCCCTACCCTACTCACGTTGGGTATAATATGCCTAAAGCAGTGGCAGCGTAAAGGGGGGGCGGTGGGGGCCATCCGCCCCGGGTGCCAAAGCATCAAAACGTGACTTAACGGTGCTGTTAAATCACTGAAGAATAATTTTGAGAAACTTGTATCAACACTTGAAGACATGTGTGATCCCAGCAGCAGCAGAGAAAACGTCGATACAAGAGAAGTAGCATCCACACTCTTATACCAGCTTTGTGTGACTTCAATTTTTTATGCTACCTCTCTTTTTGGTGTAAAGTCCTAGAAGAAGTTAATCAGACACAAAAGTATATGCAAACATTTGGGCTATCGCTCGGAACGTGTCATAAAAATCAAAGCCCTAAATTTTTTTATTCAAACTCAACGTATCCAAATAGTGGAAAGAGCTATTTCCTAAGCAACTGAAAAATGTGAGGACTTGGATATTTCCTTTGAAAGAAGAGGAAGGAGAAGATTCCGAAAACTTATGCCAGGAGAAATGTCTCAAGACGCTGCATGGACTAACATTGCCAGAAGAGTTGCAGAGTTGAGTTGAAGATTTTACGAAGAACTAGAGCATCGTTACAGAGCAATGGATGACATTCTCATAACGACTGAGGCGCCACTTGGATGCCGCCAGCATTTCTCTTCTAGAAGCGGTCCAATGACTACTCTGATGGAGCTTCTGAAAATTATTGTAAAATGGGACTACTGAGTCCGTTCCAAGTCTAGCGCTGTGTCTAATTTTTTTTTAACTATTTGTGTTTCGGTGGCTTCTTGTGAAAGAAGTTTTTTAAAATTAAAGTTGATAAAATTTTACTTAAGATCTACAATGAGCCAAACACGACTAAGTCTTTCCATATTGTCCATTGAAAAGGACAGAAAACTAAATTTTGATAATGTAATCGAATATTTTAGCAAAATAAAGTCGTTTATTATTGTGCGTTTTATTTTGAGGGTGCTCAATAGAAAGTCGCCCCGGGTGCCAAGTGCCCATCCATGCTACGCCGCGCCGCCACTGGCCTAAAGCAATTAGACACCCCTCATTTAAGGCCAGGATATTCGAGCGCAGTAGGCATTTAGCGTTACCTCCCTCCGCGCATGGCAAGTCTCGCGAACGCGCAGTTCGAATGAACTCGCTGCGGGGTCAGCGAGTTCATTCGAACTGCGCGTGCCACGGTAATTTCATTTAACAGTATTGTGACTCGGCCCTATTCTTGAAATATAGGGCTGCTCGCCTACAGTATTTTAATTTCATCATCCTACTTTAGTTTCTTTCTAGTTTTGTGCTTGTAAATATTATATTTTTTTAATATTATGTATACAATTTATGTTAATATTTCTGGTGTTTAGTTTTTAGAGAAATATAAATATAGCAACATAATTAATTTTATTATCTACCAACAATTGTTTCTTTTTAGGGTTCCGTACCAAAATGGTAAAACGGAACCCTTATGGTGAGACTCAGTCTGTCTGTCTGTCTGTCTGTCACAGCTGGATGTCTCAAGAACTACTAATGCATCAACTTGAAATTTGGAATAGTTTTAGATGACGTTTGCTCAACTATTTTGCAAATAAGAAAGAAATAAAAATATATGTACGTTTTTTGCAACAGGGCCTGAAAGGAAGTCTGAAAAATTCGAAGTGGGGCTACTAGGGCATGTGGGGTATCATATGAAAGAAAACAGTTTGCACATTCTCAAACATTTATTCTTTTTTTGGGCCACATTGTTTTCGACTTTTGATGTAAAATGCAAAAAAAAAACCTTTCCCCCCCTTATCTCCGAAGTTTGCAAACAGAAAAATCTGAAATTATTTTATGTGATAGAAGTTTATGTAAAGATTACAGGAAAAATAAAACGAAGTCTCTAAATAGCTCACTTGTTCAGAAATCATCAATAAAAGTTATGTCACTATCGGTCAAGAGATGGCGCTGACATAAAACTGCAATATTATACACCGCAGTGCACAATTTTAAAATTCTCTGATGAATATAGGTCTCGTCGATGAAAATTTAAAAACATATGATGGTACGGAACCCTCGTTGCGCGAGTCCGCAGTCCGGTGCGCAGTTTTTTAATTGCTAGTGCTACCTAATCTTTTCTCTTATGACTGTTATATCGCTTCCGCACTACCCTTACGATCCGTTTTGTCGATTTTTTGTCTGATAATAAACTACTGAAGGGATTTTGATGGAAGTTTCGATATTCTGTAGCTTTGGTTTTCATCCATCACATAGGGTATGTTTAATAACTAATTTATAGTCCACGCGTACGAAGTCGCGGGCATAACCTAGTTATTTATTATTAGTTATATACTTTGGACTAAATAAATTCTGATAAAACTCATTACAATACAATGCACAGGATAATAAATTCTTTATTAGAAATAAAAAATTCTAAAATACTGCTCTGTCAAAGAAGTACCGAGATCAAATAATACACAAAATGTTAGTTAGGTATTCATCCAAATTTATTTATCCCCTTCAAAGTATGATCCTTCAGAAACGACACACTTACACCAACGAATAACCAAATCATAAAAACATTTTTTAAACGCTTTTTCCGGAATTGAGCTTAGTTTACGCCGCGAATTCTCCTTCGTTCGCTAAAATTCCTTCACAGTGATGGCCTTGTGCGAAGGCGCATTATCGTGATGCAAGATCCAACAATTTTCTTCCCACAAATCTGGCCTTTTTTTCGAATTTGCTCAAACGCCGCATATCGCTCAAATAATATACTTTATTTAACGTTTGACCTTCCGGTATGAATTCCGAGTGTACAATACTGCGATAGTCAAAGAAAACAGACAACATGACTGACTTTTGATCGACTTTGGCCGTGGCGTGGTTTTTTCGGTTTCAGTTCAGTTGGAAGGCGCCACTCCGAAACTTGTTGACTAGTTTGCATGTCAAACTCGTCTCGTCACCAGTAACAATGCGTTTCATGAATGTTGGGTCGGCGTTGACTCGTTCTATAGTATGTCTTCAGCGACTCATAAGCGATTGAGTTTTTGGATCACGTTCTCCATCTCCATCTCCACTGGTGCTTTCCGTTGCTTCAAAGTGTCTGAAAGATAGATCAATGCTAAAAAAAAAAACCTACTGTAGACGCATTCGCAAGCTTATCCTATTACTAAGTTTTATAGGTAATTAGGTAGGTACCTATGTAATGTATATTATAATAAAAAGATCATCTATAAATTGAGCCGTCGTGAGAGGCCTAGCAGATGTGAAACATCGAAATTATTTTAGACGAGCTTGCCCCGCTGTTTTACCCGCGTAATTCAATTTCCCGCAGGAAGTCAGTCAGTAAGTCGGTAAGTCAGTCGGTAAGTCGATCGGTAAGTCGAGTAGTAAGTCAGTCGTTAAATCATGAGGTAACAAATATCTACGTACACTCTACTATCAACAACATCAACAAACTTGCATTATTATTATAATTTGTAGAATAGATACAGTAGGCACGGTAATATTATCTATTACAGTATACTATCTTCATACAAACGGTCGGAACGCGAGTTATACCTACGCGCCTAGAGTCCGGTTTACACTCGGTAAACAAACAGTCTCGAATGCTCCGCAGTGATGAACGGACGCCGGACGGTGTGATCGTTTTGTAAGCAGTAAGCGTGCTACTTGTGACAAATATTCATTGAAATAAATACAAGTACTTACTTAATAATATGGTAAAGAGCAATTGTAGACTATATTGTGCTGTTTTTGGTTGCTTGAATTCGTCAATAAGTTTTTTTTTAAATTAAATCTACTAATAAAAAATAAAACAAAAATATGTATTGTTTTTGAACTCTTCCTATTTCATTCACAACGAATTTCATATTTTTAAATAAAAAATATAATATTTTACCTATACAATCACAAAACTAGAAAGAAGCTGGCAGGTTGACTATCGCGTGTTTACGCGCGGCTGTAGGTCTGTAATTATTTCTAGAAGAGGGCCGAGTCACAATACTGTATAGATAATACTGTGTACATGTCTGTCGCTCACGTAGTAGTAGCTATTGCGCCTGAGCGAGAAGCAAATACTGCCGTCGCGTCGGTCGTCATTCTAAATCCCGTTCTCTAACTAAATAACCCGTTGTAGATTATGTAGTTATGTTCGCCTGTGCATTTTTAGGGTTCCGTTGCCGTATGTCACAGCCACTTTTTTCCGAAACTATAACAACTACACTGTTTAAACTTGGTAAGTAGATGTATTCTGTGAACCGCATTAGGATTTTCACACAAAAATAGAAAAAAAAACAATAAATTTTGGGGGATTCCCATACTTAGAACTGAAACTCAATTTTTTTTTCATCAAACTCATACGTGTATCTATGGATAGGTCTTCAAAAATGATATTGAGGTTTCTAATATAATTTTTTTCTAAACTGTATAGTTTGCGCGAGAGACACTTCCAAAATGGTAAAATGTCCCCCCCCCCCCCTGTAACTTCTAAAATAAGAGAATGATAAAACTAAAAAAATATATGATGTTAAGTTCCACCGAAAATTGGTTTGACGAGATCTACTAAGTAGTTTTTTTTTTTAATACGTCATAAATCGTAAACCGTAATTTACCTTTCATTCAATCAACTCAAATATAAAAAATAAAAAAAAAAACTTAATTTCATAAACATAAACCTTACGCATAAACCCGGATGTTACGGAACCCTCGGTACGCGAGTCCGACTCGCTCTTGCCCGGTTTTTTTTGTAAATACGCCTTTAGATCTTGGTATCGATGAACTGCAAAGATAAAAAGTTTTATTAGCAAAAATTATCTTTGTTGTAGTTGTGCTACTGTTTTGTCTATAAACTGAAATATTAAAAACTAAAATATCAACTAGTTTATATGTATTTACTTTGATATTACTATAATTTTATTGTAAATTTATGGTACGCCAGCACATCAAGCTACTACAATCTGTCAAATTTCTTTAATAGATTTTGAACTTTAACGCTAAAGCATAAGGTTCAAAGTTGATTGGAAAAATTTGACAGTTTCGGATATCTTGATGTGCTGGCGTCTGTACCTACCCTACTGCTAGTACTGTGACGAAAGCAAGTAGGTACCTAATTACATAAACAACTACAATATTGTTCTGTCCCGTCGACTTTTATAAATAAGTAGGTAAGTAGTCATAAATACGTAGAAAAATAATAATCAAACTTACTTTTTTTTTTAAGCTCCCGCAGTTCAATGCTGGACATTTTTTCTTCCTTCTGTTTTTATTCCCCATAATTTAATCTTAATTATCACTATATAATATACCTATTACAACATAAACTAATATCTAGTTTAATTATTAATACTAGAACCTACAACAATATTTACAGACTGATTTTTAAAACGAATACACAAACACGGAAAATAACAATACTGCATTATATTTCAGTCTGTGAACGTATATTTCGATCGATTAGCGGGGGAACGCAGCGAGCCAGGAAAAGCGACACAGGTCCTACCTCGGTGACGCCTGGCAGGCTACTGAAGCGATGCGCGCGGGCCGCCTTGTTATATTATATCTTGTTAAAACAATAAAAATCTGTTTTGAGAAAAATTAGCCGCAGAATTTTCTTCTATACATCATTGCCTATTTTTTGACATATTTTTTGTAAGAAAAAGTTTGATCTACTTCAAGTAATACTTGAAAAACGATCAAAAACTTCCTTGTTTTCGATATGTTTGCGATTTTTTATGATCGAGTGAAGTTGTAAATATCGTGTTTTGAACCGTAGAATAATCAAGAATGTTAATTGAACTACAACATATATTTTTATCAGGTCAAAACAAAGAATACTTGATTGTTTAATGTTGAATCAAAAATAGGTCGATTCTGAGAGTCCTGGCCTTAAGAACATTATCGCATTATCGTCATTCGTCGTCACTGCGGAACTTATAAACATCAAAACATTCCTTTATTTACACTTAGATGCACATAGCTATAGGCACCTACAGATAGAGATACCAGATACATTTTTGTTTGTATCCTTTCTTTACTAAGGTTATCAATAGTCAGACAATTTTTACATATCACTACATGACGCTCGCGTTGGCAGAATAGTCGACATCGGCTTAGTTGCCAAAAAAGAATAAAACGTTACCTATCTAAGGAATAGGCAGTTTGATAGTTTTTGTATAGAAAATATACAAAAACTAACTGACAAGTAACAACCCAACTCAACTCTTGTAACTGCAATATTTATTAGACCCGATAAAAGATGTGTAACTATAGAAAAACTAAACAATAATTGTTATATTTTAGATAATTATCTGCTTCGGTAAAAAACCAGATGTTATTCGAAGCTTATCTGTGACATACCTACTAATATACATATTTATTATATCTTCACCAGAAAATAACTAAGTAAGTACCTAGGTTTCCATAGCACATAATATCAGCCTCATAGATATATGACTCCATTTCTATGATCAGCCTATCATGTTCCCAGTCCTGGGACACACACAGGCCTCCTCTCTGTAAGAGGGAGTAAGCCGTAATCCACCACGCAGGCCGAGTGCTGGTTGTTGGATGTCACATGTCTTCGATAGTCGGTTTGAGGACATGACGGTTTCCTTACGATGTTTTCCTTCACCGTTTGGAGAGCAGTGGTGATGAAATAAATTACACAAAGTAAAGCGCCTGCTTGGGATCGAACCCACCATGACCGTAACTCGTAAGTCGGGGCCGATACCCGATACCACTGGGTCATCGCTGCTGCTGCAGGTTTCTATAGGGTTTCTGTGGAGGAAATCTACAGATGAATTAAAATATCTAAGTCAATAACTATGTCACGTGACAGGGCAGGTGAGATAACCGTCACGCAGAGGGACATTCTTCTCTTCACGTTATGACACGCTGCAATTACCTATTAAAGGTACGTCCTATCTAATCACCATTAGCCTAATCTGTGTACAACAATGTTGTGGTATGGTCATGGCCTACCCAACACAGTACCTACCCAAGTCAAGCAAAAGAGCCTGCTGAAAAAACATGCAGTAAGTAGGTAGTAATAGGTAGGTAGGTACCTAGTTCTAGATCCACTTTTGTGTGGTGAAGTAACCTCGACAGAGGGAACTGGTCTTCCATTGCATGTTTGTTTTCTTAATTCTTACCAATCTACTTATTAGATACTGTAGCTGCTGTGGTCGTCGCTGCAAGATAATGATGCACCACATCATAATCGGTTCTCCCGCTCGCGCTATAAGGATCTTCTGGCGCTCGCTCGAATGAAGTTGACAGGGCGCTGTTAATAAACATTGTTTTGTGAGATGTATTCTTCTTCTTAGCGTGTCGATGGCTAAAATATTTTTATTAACCTAGGTATATTTGTTTGACTCAAAATTTTGCAACGAGAAAAACCAAGATGGCGGTGTTAGTTCTGATTTTAGCCACGCGCCAAAAGATTCTTCTACAGCCAAAGACATTAAAGTTTGTACCCAATGATATTTTAGTAAAATATCATTGTTTGTACCTATCTTAAATCTCTTTGTCTACAGCTATCCCTAGTCTAATTTTCAAATGGCCAACTTAAAAAACGTACCTATCCAAGGGAAGGTTTTGTGTTCCAATAATGACTTATATGATGTGATAATGTTAAATCACGTAGCCACCTAAGCCACCCAGTACTGATAAATTAATTATTACTTTCTTACCGCCATCTTAGCTAATTGATTAACTGGTTAAAAGTAGTTTGGCTTGTGATGTTGACATAATATGAGCGACCTGCCTTTATGTATCTTTAAGAATAAGATCATGCTAAGACAGTCAACTGTCTGATTGTTTATTTCACAAACTTTTACCAGTTATAGCTTCAGTAGGCGTGATTCTAGAATCCCAAGCGGTAAAATTGTTCGTCAGTTTTAAAAAATAATCTGCTGTTTCATATTGATTTGTGTAGGTATGTAATGTACCGTAGGTACCTACCGTTCAAAGGTTCGCACCGCCAGTTGCAATAAAAATGAGAGCTTTGGTTGATCCAAAGCTATAAGTGTCGCGTTTACGCCGTACGGCATTTCATACAAACTTTCAAGCCCTTGTTTTTGGAAATGAATGAACTGATTTTAATGAAACTTCATAGGTAGGTACGCATAAGCAGGATACAAAGGTCTAAAAAGTTACTTAAGAACATCATCGAAATGTCTTATTTAAAAAACCGGCCGAGTGCGTGTCGGGCCACGCACAGTGTAGGGTTCCGTAGTATCCCGTTATCACAATATAGTACGATTCTGTTGTTATTTATTCTGAATATAAGCAATGGTAAAGATACGCACCTTTAGAATTATAGAGACCTAGGACCTAGCCCACAATCTCAAGCTAGTAACGACCTACGCGTTGCGACTCTCTCGAACTGAACGGGCGCGGACGGAGTGAAAGACACCGATGTGCCTTTCTACGCCATATTAAGTCTCTGTTTTATTAAGATTCGATGAAGATGGTCGTGCAAAATAATTTTATGAGTCAAAGTTGAAATCTTCAAATTTCGAATTAGGTCTCTATGATAAAATTCTAAAGTTTCGAATTATTAGGAGTTAATGGCTATACGTAGGTCACACTATAAGTTTTGCGGAACTTAAAAAAACAACATGTTATAACCAAAATTTTATGTATTGCTTTTCAAAATACTCTCCTTTACATTTTAATAGTAGATTATGCACCGAGGGGCTAAAGTTGTGTCTTATGTCACGGGCGTCATATTGAATCTCGAGCGCAATGAAGGATTCGGGATTTAACTCACGAGCGCAGCGAGGGAGTTAAGAATTTAACTCACGAGCGAAGCGAGGGAGTTAATACAAGAATCCTGAATGCAGCGAGGGATTCAAGCTAGCCCAAGGCAAAGACACCTTTAGCCCAGAGGAGGATACTCTACTTTTTACACCTACTGTGAGAAAATAATAGCCATAGTACAAAAATACGCGCCTTTATTGCGTCTACCAATAAGTAGCCAAGACACGATCAATTCGATTTTCAAAAAAAAAAGTCTCTTCTACGGTTTTGTCGTGTGTCTATTGATATCACTCTCATGGAAGTGGCGTTTGTGTAAACTAAGCTTTATACAGGGCTGGTAGAATGGTTTTGGATGATTGGCTGTATGCATTTTGAATTTAGAACGTCTTTGGAGACGCTCGTGAAAATAGAGTATTTTTGATAAAATGTGATAAATCGACTGTAGTATAGGTAGGTTTTGTTATTTATTTATTTATTCACAAAATCCACAGCAATCTTAGCGCAGTTTACTTAAAATAAATTAACTAATGTTACAGCCAATTACTATTACGGTATTACTGCGCGGTACGGTATTTGTTATTATTAATGCCAGTTTTAATGTTATTCCATTCCTTTTAAAAAATGGTTCGTAGTTATCTAATTATTCTTACAATATTATGTCTTCGAAAACATGGCAACGATATGAAGAAGCAGTTGTTATGATTTTGTAGGAAATCGAGAATATCATCCACGCGTAGTAAGGGTTTCGAGAATAGCTTTCCTCTTTCTGCCACCAAAGGGTGTTTGTTAGTACTATACTGCCAATTTAGCTGAGCATGTGAGATCCAAATTCAAATCACATTATTGACCAGCGGGTCATAATGAAATCCAGTACAACATTATTGACCGGCTGTGCCCCCGGTCACTAATGACTCACTTTAGGTTAAGGTTGCTTGACATATAATTTGACATTTTCGAGCAGGTGGTGTGAAAACATGTTTTCATGCGATCGAACCATTTTTTTAAATAGGTGGACCACAGATCTGAAGGCATGTTTTCTGTGTTGATTGAACGCTATCACTGCCGCTTCGGAGTTGGTAAAAGTGAAACCTCTCATCAAATCTTTCTTCTTAGTCTTATCGCCGCACGGTGTGTTAGAAAGCCCGATTTTGTTGCATGCCCTTTTTATTACAGAAATCGATAGTATTTATCATTTTAAGCACTACAGTCAAAGTCCGGCATCGATACGACTTGTAGATGTTTTTTAAAAAAATCTCAAAGTTGCTGTATAATCGGGTCATGAAAATAGTAAAAAAAATTATATAAAAAAAACCAGCCTACATATTTAAATTTCCATTATAATTACTAATCAAACTTATAATACCTAACTATCTGACAAGTTTTCGTGTCTGTATTGCAAATAGATCGCGAAATATTAATATTTTTATGTTTTTTACTTTTTATTTTATTTCTTGGCAATAATGCGGTATTAGATGGAGATATTTGACCAGACGATTGTCAACATGTATGTCTATCGACATTATTAAAACCACAATCTAATTCAGCGTTATTTAGAAGTTATGAGAATTTTTCTATTTTAGCCAGGGTTGTCACATTCGAAAATGTCAAGTTTTATCCGGGTTGTAAAAACTAAAAATATTTACAAAAAACTGAAAAATTATAAATCTTGGTTTTCATTTTGAATAACATTTTCAACAAATCTTAGGCGGCAGAAATAGACGAGTCGGTGGTACCCACCCAGGCGGACTAAGCGAAAGAATCAAAGAATAAGAGTGCCCATGGGTATAGTTTCAGTTATTGGTAAATGCACATATAAAGATAATTAATCGATAATATATACGACTTCTTTCAGCTAAACTCAAAATTATAAAAAATATTAAATTTAAAATTCTGGTTAAAGTGACAACCCTAGTACAAAAAAATCCGGATATAACTGAAAATTCTCATAATTTCTAAATAACGCTGAATTAGATTGTGGTTTTAATAATGTCGATAGACATACATGTTGACAATCGTCTGGTCAAATATCTCCATCTAATACCGTATTATTGCCAAGAAATTAAATAAAAAGTAAAAAACATAAAAATATTAATATTTCGCGATCTATTTGCAATACAGACACGAAAACTTGTCAGATAGTTAGGTATTATAAGTTTGATTAGTAATTATAATGGAAATTTAAATATGTAGGCTGGTTTTTTTTATATAATTTTTTTTATTATTTTCATGACCCGGTTATACAGCAACTTTGAGATTTTTTTAAAAAACATCTACAAGTCGTATCGATACCGGACTTTGACTGTAGTGCTTAAAATGATAAATACTATCGATTTCTGTAATAAAAAGGGCATGCAACAAAATCGGGCTTTCTAACACACCGTGCGCCGCTGTCGCGGCGTGCCCTGCGCTGGGTTGCGACAGTCGCTCTTTCCATGCCGCCATGAGATCGCGCCGGAGATCCGTCCGCTCCGCAGCGATTTGCCGCGGAAGCGGATCCTCCCCCCGGCGTAGTGCCTCCGCGCGCCACTCATACAGGCGCGCGAGGACTATTCGCCTGCCTTACTTGCCTTGCCTTTGTTGGCCTGTTCTCATTTTCAAACACCCATTCACAAGATTGCTGTTTTTTTTCGGGTTCAAAACAATAAGTCCACGTTTCGTCTCCTGTGATAATATCATAAACAGCATTAGAATGTCCGTGGTCGTACTTCAGTAGCATCTGTGAGCACCATTCCACGCGAGCCCGCTTCTGCTCTGCTGTCAGTTCATGAGGGATCCAACGACAACAAAGTTTCCGAGCTTTCATTTCTTCGTGTAAAATTTTCGGAATTTGGCTCATAACAATCCCCAATAGTCCTCGAATTGTCTCATAGGTAATCCGCGGGTTTTATTCAATTAGCCGCTTAACAGTAGCCACATTATTTTCGTTGACGGCAGTAGAAGGCCGCCCTTCTAAAGAAACTCGACCTCTCTCAAATTCAGCAAACCATTGCCTCACGGTGCTCAAACAAGGTGCTTCTCTCCCAAAAGCATTTTGAAGACGAGCGGCACAGTCTTGCGGAGAGAGAGAACTTTTAAAATCATAAAAAATCATCGCTCTAAAATCTTTTTCCATTTTCGTTGCGTACGTACAACTTTGATGTGTGATAAAAAACAATTGACAAATGATTTCCCGCTAATTGTTTTTTTTTGTTACTAAGAAGGTTGCAACGTTTAAAAAAATATAACATTCGAAATTCAAATAGTTCCGATTAGCTAGAAGTGCAAAACTTTGTGTGCCCCATGCTTAGGCCCCATGTAAGTAATAACAATAATTATGTGACAAGGATGTCTAGAGTAAAACAAAACTTTAACACATAACGTAACCACGGAGGGTGACCTCCGTGGTTACGTTATGTGTTAAAGTTTTGTTTGCAAGAAAATCTTAATACCGCGATCTACAAAAGTGACGTCATGGCACAACGCCATCTGTTATCGAATAGCGATACTAAACACAACAAAATATTGATTTTCGAAGATAATTATTTAAACAGGTTAGACATTAACTAATAAGAACCACTTTCTACGCCCTACTGGAACAAAAATTTGCACTTTAAAGTTTAATATTTCGTGAATGGAGCAATAATTTTAGCTACCCCAAGTCATTTTAGAAGACCTATTCAGCAATACCCTACACGATGGGGAAGCCGACGAAAACTAAAAAACTAACCTAAAAAAAAATATTTTACTTACAAAATTTTATTTTATCACTTTGTCGGCATAATTGATATACCTACACACTCCTACAAAATTACAGGTTTCTAGTACTAACGGTCTCTTAGCAAAACCTCGGACAGACAGACAGACGGCCATGAAGAAACTGGGTTCCTTGTCAGAACTACGGAACCCTAAAAAAGTGTAGGTATATCATCCCCGAGCAAAGCTGAGCGCAAAAGTTAAAGCTATAATATTTTCCAAAGACGGGTATTATGCAAATAAGCAATAACAAAATACGTGACCGCCTGACAGTAACTCAGTACCTAATCAATAACACATTCAGTGAAATTGCAACTTTGAATAATAGAAATTAAAAGGGGACTGATTATCGACTTGTTTACGAGTGCTCCAGCCAAATGATAAAAGTACCGATGATATTTACATTGGCGTAGTCGGGGTTCATACTGCGCTTGGAGTGCACGGCCGCCGCGAGACCACACGAGACTGTGCGAACGGAAACTTCAAAATGGAGTTAAACTTCATAACAACTTTAATAAAACACGATGTGAATCATAATGTGAAACAGTGCTTCAAGTCAAAAAAGCCTTTCAGTAAGTACTTTGACTTATTCGTTGGATTTGCTAATCTTTGTATTATTTTTAGACCACATTTAGGTACATACTTGCCACCAATGCCAAATCTCAACTAGGTATCTAAGATGTCTTTATTTTTAATAACAAAGTGTTCGTCGAATGTCGGCAAGGTACCTCACTTTATTTACTTATAAGTAGGTACATAAGAGTATAACTTTATTTTGGCGCAGGACTCCGCAGGAGTCAGTTGAACTTTCACGACTGACAGTAAAGTTCAGATATGCCAACTGAAAACCTTTCAGAGGGGCTATTCTCGTAATTTTAAGGAAGTTCAGTCTCAATCTAACCAAAATACCTCTAATTTCACTACATTTTTGAGATTTGTTTGTCGCCGAGAAGAGAGTCCTGCGAGAATTGGCCATCGAATTCGTATTTTCTAACCACATCAAGACGCTTTAGTTTCGTGCCGTACTTATTATTATCCGTCTAGTAATACACACGTTATTACAAATTTAAACGTTTACAAACAATTAGCTCAATACTGTTTACTACAAATGATTAATGTTTATGTCTAGATTTATGTCAATAGCCCATTTAAGAGCGCGAAACAGTTGTTATTGGTGCTATTGTATTATTAGCAAAACAGAATTATGCATTTATGAAGTTCATTGAACTCTCAGATTTTGTAGTTGGTATCTGTGTTTGCTCTAGTTATCAGTTCGTTATAAATGATCTAATTTGGTAGTGACGGATACGTGACCGCTGTCATGTGTCCTAAAAAGGCAACATAACACAGCACATAGCTGATCATAGGCAAGGGAAGAGCTGTGAAGAGAGGCTATAATCCCCAACGAATAATCCCTACGCTTTGCACCACAGAACATTATTACTCCATACCATATGTTTCACTGATCACAGTACGATGTTATTTAGCATATCTACATACTTAGGTGCAGCCTACAGCTGCCCCTGCCCATCATATTGGACACTTGCAAACTTAGCTTTTTTAACTTTAAAAAGCGGCTAAGGTTGGTCGTTGGTTGGTGTAAATATCAAAAGAAGAGAGAATCCTTGTTTTTGCCGGCAACCCATGAACACGTGTTGTAAAGCGTAAACAGAAAATCCGATACTACTACTACGATTAGACTCGTGCGTGAATTAGTGTCACTTCCACACCATTGTGTCTGTAGGCAAATTACTTTCTCCATATAACATTTATATTAATGTTCTTAATATGTTTTCTTCTGCATTCGTTTTACTAACACTCAATTAGATTGGAAAAGGATGTAGTCTATCACTCATTTGTCGTCTACGGTTATGTCTGGAAGGTAAATGCAAAGCTGTCCAAGTAATAAGCTTTGCAGTATTCCACCAAGAAAGCACTTAACTTTCGTGTGAACTTTTATCTTTGAATTTTCGAATTTTTCAGTAGATTCATCTGTTCACAGTATCTTGCTAAAGTGTTCATGTAGGTAGCTATTACCAGATCAGCGGGGTAGTTGCGAAACATAGGTGCTATCAGTAGCAATGGTTTTAATTTTGACAGTTGAACAAAATTCATTTTGTTAAGTATTTACGTTGTCCACCAGACAATTTTTTCGAACATGAAGTAATAGATTAGCAATATCCTTCAAAATGATTCAGATTGCGAAATCTGAATCAATTTCAATTTTTTTTGAAATAGTGTGTTATGTAATTGGGTGCAGCTTCCACCAGCATGGAGTTAAGTACATTAGTGCCTCAAGAACCAAAAGATTACCGATCATTAGGGTTCCGTACCAAAATGGTAAAACGGAACCCTTATGGTGAGACTAAGTCTGTCTGTCTGTCTGTCACAGCTGGATATCTCAAGAACTACTAATGCTATCAACTTGAAATTTGGAATAGTTTTAGATGACGTTTACCCAACTATTTTGCAAATAAGAAAGAAATAAAATGATTTGTATATTTTTTGCAACAGGGTCTGAAAAATTCGAAGTGGGGCTACTAGGGCATGTGGGGTATCTTATGAAAGAGCGCAGTTTGCACATTCTCAACCATTTTCTTTTTTTTTAGGCCCATAGTTTTCGACTTTTGATGAAAAATGTAAAAAAAAATACCCCCCCTTATCTCTGAAGTTGGAAAAGAGAAAAATCTGAAATTATTCTAAGTGATAGATGTTTATGTAAAGATTACTAGAAAAATAAAACGAAGACTCTAAATAGCACACTTTTTGAGAAATCATCAACAAAAGTTAAATTAGTTCCACTATCGGTCAAGAAATGGCGCTGACATAAAACTGCAATATTCTACACCGCAGTGCACAGTGTTAAAATTCTCTGACGAGCATAGGCCTCGCCGATGAAAATTTAAAAACATATGATGTTATGGAACCCTCGGTGCGCGAGTTCGACTCACTCTTGCCCGGTTTTTTATGTTTGCCAAAGCGGTTACGTTACGCTGCAAGTTTGTTACTTACCTACCAAACGCAAAAGCAGAAGTTCATTTGTGAAAGAGCCACTTTGGAGAATCATAAAAGGATATCGTAATATTGCGAAGACAGTCCGTGTTTTTCTTTTTTTCGCTGCACTACGTAGGTATAATCAAAGAGATTGGGATTGGATTTGGATCGGATTGATTGGTATTTCAGCACAGATAAAAAAAATCACTGAAAAATGCTTCACCAATGGGATTTGATACGATTAACTTAACGGTTAACTGTCCATTATGTTATCCTTTTATGATTCTGCCAAAGTGGCCTTTTTAGGCCACTATTGCTATTGAACTGATAACAGTGCAAAGAACTCAAATGCTATTGACCGTCGTATCCAATACCATTTGATTATATGGCATTATATAATCAAAGCCAATACCTAAGTAACGCGCAATGAGATCATAATGTTTGTGCTCTTTTCATTGCAGTAAGCAGAAAAGAAGAAGTTATGGCGATAAAGAGTAAATTCCCCACCAAAATACCTGTGAGTATTTTTAAATTTTATTTTAGAATCAGCCGGTCTATTCTGTAAAAATCTCACCGTGCAAACTTAGGTGATGTGAGTTTGTTTTTGCTAGGAATTGACACTATTGACAGCTCACTTCACCTAAGTTTTCACGGTGAGATGGTTACAGCATGTCGATTCTGTAAAAATCTCACGGTGAAAACTTGCGTGGAGTGAGCTGTCAGTGTCATCCCACTGATGCTATGGATTGACCATGTACGGGACAACTTTAAATGATAGAGTATGATAGAGTTGATAAGTATAATTTTATTGATATATGATAATAATGAGTACACGTGATATAAGATGATAATGAGTACACGCGGCGAAGACCGAACGCGAACTGAAGTAAATTGCGCACGCGGTACAAAACTGCTTAATGTGCATAAAACAATATTATGATGTACGGTTGGACCGTACATGCTCCCAGACACGAGAGACTAAGATAAAAATGAAAAGAAAAATACAAAAAACAAAGCATTAAAAAATGTAAGTGCCTATACTTAAACTAAGCAATGATTTAAATCCAAAGCACAATTTGGGTAGATACGCGAAACACTTAATAGGTGAGTCTCTAAAAAGTCTTATTTATTTTCACCGAAAATAGATTCGCGGAACACAGGCGACGTAGCCTTGTTATGTTTACGCGCACTGATTACACTCGAAATTGTATTGAGCTCAATTTCACTATGTCCCGATTGCTCATTTACACTGATACGCGGAACACTGATTACACTAGCACTCTGAAGCTGCTGATGAGATGAGCGCGCGGGCAGAGCCACGCTGCGCACACGCCGAAAGTGCCGCCACACGTGCACGGCTCCTGCCGCGCACAGGGCGAACACCACTATGTATATCACCGTGTAGTGATGCACGTCGTGATATGAGAACCCGTCGTCCAAATCTTCATCAATGCTCGGTTCATTTTTCATCTGACTCAACTTATCATGAAGTTCCTTTACCAGTCTTTGAGTCTCGATGTGGGTATGGTCAGACTGTTCGTCGATTGCACCGCTAGGTATCGATAAATTGATTATGTTGTTGATAGGTGGAATATCAATCCTCAGAACGTCTGCCGTAGTCTTCAGAATGTTGGACAGCTTCTTATGTGAGTAAACTGTGTAAGTATCGCCTTTGATGACGCATCCATCGCCGAGCATGATAACGCCAGCCTTGGTTAATTGTTCGGCCGTAACTTGATACTCGCATATGATTCGTAAGGAGCACGGTCCGCAACAAAAATATAAATATGTGTTTAATTTATTAAGCTCTGTCCAACGGTTTGTGCAGATTTTAGATGCTGTGCTGCAACGATTGGACTGTTGATCTCTGATGCAGAGGTTTTCATCCGATCTCATTTGATGAATCGGACCCTTCAAAGGACAGATGTATGTTACTGTGTCGTACGACATACAGGTTTGAACATCGTTTTCCGTCATTGGAATGTAAGCGTCCCTTTGTATATTCATTGCGAGAAGATCCGCAATGGGAATTATGCTGATCATATTTTTTCCAACCTGCTGCGGAACTGTTATGATTCTGTAAATGTCGTAGCTGTATCTACTCACTAATGGGATTTTAACTTCGAAGATAATATACTGCTGCATGACTCTGGCTTTAGTCTTCAGTAAATGATACAGTTTAGATAAATCCGATTGAATATTATCTATTGGAAGAGTCAATTCTTTTGCTAACTGTCCTATTATGACATTAAGTTCGTCCGTCAGCTGTTTTGGTGTCAGAAGGTGGAAATTGAACCCTGTGTGGTGTAGGTTCATAATAGTATCCACGATGGTTTCTTGGATGGTTTTCAAGTTCATCAGGACACTGTTGGCAATGATAGATGATACACTAAAGCTGTTAGACATTAGTGATTCCTTAACTCCTACCTGAATTGTGTTAAATCCCTTCTCTAAACTGATCAGGTGCTGATTAAACACCTTGTTATGTCTATCCATCGCATTTTCTACTCTTTTGATGATGTTGTTCTCTGCTTCAACAATAGATGTGTTGTTTTTCCATAAAGAAGCCAAAAGCTTTTGTCTACGTCTGATTTGTTGGATATCCTTAGCATAATTTTGTGCGAACTCGTCGTCTAAGACACCAAACAAACTTCGCGCTATGCTTCCTATAGGATTGATAAGACCGCGCTTATGTCGCACGTTCCCCGTGAACTGCTGACCAAGCAACATGCTATTGTAATGGTCAAGTTCATTGCCACCGTGACGTAATTGCATGAGGATTGCGTCACACTGTGATATCTTTGTTGTATTAGAACATATATTACTCAGATGATCGACGTATTTTTTAAGCAGATTTAATCCTTGCCAATAGGGCTCCATATCATAATATATAATCAACTTCCACTCGTCTCGTTCGAGACGCATACTAGAGATCTTGTCGAAATAAATGCTCTGACTGCTATTCAAAGGTGCTGTTTTGTAATCACAAGTAGATGGTGTTATGATTAATATCAAAAACATGAGAGCAATGTAAATAAAATTGCCGATTTTTACCCTCCGACGACGTCTTGATCTGTTTTTTGATATCTCATTCTCATTTGATACCGAAGGTTGATCGGTCTTCTCTGTTGTGATATTATTTTGCTCTGCATTTTTTCCAGGTTGTTGATCTTCGTGGACTGGCAACAGGGAAAGTTTTGTGATTGGCCTCTTAAGTACCCCGTTTTTGGTTTTTACTGATACCACACGAACATAACCGTCCTTGCCGGGGTGCAGCTCTATGATTCTGCCGAGGGCCCACTTCCCAGGTGGTAAGTTAGCGTCTTGGATGATAACTATGTCATCAATCTTTAAGTTTGCTCGCTGCTGCCGCCACTTGCTACGTGCTGATAACTGACACAGGTACTCGGTTTTCCACCGTTTCCAGATGTCATCAAAAATCTTCTGGGTAAGCTGCCATCGAGTTCTTGCGTCTCTTTCCGTCTCAATGATGGTAAGTGTGGGACCACTCGATAAAAAGTGCGAAGGAGTTAGGTAATCTATGTCATCCGGATCTTCGCTGATGGCGCAAAGAGGTCTCGTATTAAGGCAGGCTTCCAACTGTGCTAGTAATGTGGAATACTCCTCATACGTCAGTTTCTGCTCACCTACAACTCTCTTGATGTGATGTTTGAGACTTTTGACAGCCGCTTCCCAGAGCCCCCCAGCGCTCGGCCAGGAAGGCGCGTTAAAGTGCCATTGTATTTGCATATCTGTGATTTCTCTGTAGAACTCGTCGTTAAGGGTTGATCGTAAGTTGATGTACTCTTCACGCAAGGCCTTGTTGGCCCCGACAAAATTTGTCCCATTATCACTATAGATATGGGTTGGAGCTCCTCTGCGAGCTGCCATTCTCCTCAATGCTGCTAGAAAGGCAGCTGAACTCAGGTCGGAAACGAGTTCTAGGTGCACGGCCTTGGTCGCCATGCACACGAACACCGCTATATAGCCCTTGGTCGTCTTGATGCCACGACCTTTATTTGCTTTGACGTCCACATAGCCGGTGAAGTCAACCCCAGTATGATTGAATGGCCTCGACGGATTACTTCGTGACTCTGGTAAGTCTCCCATTATTTGTGTATTTTTTACAGGATTATGCCTTCTGCATGTGACGCAGTTATGTATGCGTTTTTTGACAGCACGGCTACCGCCAATAATCCAGAACTCCTGTCTTAACCACGCCAGTGTTAGGCGAGCTCCACCGTGGAAGGTCATCTGATGACCTTGATCAATCAGTCGATCGGTAAGTAATCCACTGTGAGGAATGATAATAGGATGTTGCATGTTTTTGCTTATCCTTGCATTGCTTATCCTGCCACCAACCCTTAGCAATCCGTTTTCATCTAGATACGGATTTAGGTTAAGTAGCTTGCTTTTAGAGTTTACATTGCTATGCTTTTGAAGGCTTTTGATCTCCTCCGTAAACTCATGTTGCTGTACATGCTTGATTAAAATGTGCTTCGCTCTTCTTAACTCAGTGATTGTAAGAAAAGACGGCTTTGGTTGCGATTTTGATGATATACGTAGTATCCTTGCAAGTATACGAGTTGATTTCGCAAAGCTACTATACTTGCTCAGTATTGTGTCGATGACGTCATATGATTGTTTTTGCGAGGAGGTGACTTGTTTTGCGATTGCTATTTCTCTCATTTCTTCGCATGTGTTGTAGTCAGGTTTTTCTTTTGGCTGATTTTCATCGAATCTTGGTAACCATGAAGGTCCATGCCACCAGAGAGTATGCTGCTTGAGTTGTTCTACAGACATGCCTCTACTGGCGCAATCAGCTGGGTTATCTGCGGACTTAACATAGCGCCAGCTGTTTGATGGTATGATATCGGTTACTTGCTTGACTCTATTGGCAACGAAACGCTTCCAGCGACTTGGGTCACCTTGAAGCCATCCCAGTACGGCTGTTGAGTCCGACCACGCGAAGATTTCGATATCGTGCCCAACCAGACATTGTGTAACTGTGTGCATTAACTTTGATAGTAGTACGGCCGCACTCAATTCCAATCTTGGTAATGTGATACTTTTGTTTGTAGGAACAAGCCGCGCCTTTCCAGTTATTAATGATACTGTCGAGGTTTGATTGGCATCTTCATTTTCGTATATGCAATAAATCACACAAGCGAATGCTTTTGTTGATGCGTCGCAGAATCCGTGCAGCTTAATAGTTCCGTTTTTGTGACACTGCAGCCATCTCGGTATCTTAAACTCATTGATATGTTGTAAATCTTGTGTCATTAGTGACCATTGCTTAACAATCTCCTCAGGAACATGATCATCCCATTGGAGTTGCAACTGCCAGACTGCTTGGAATAGTAGCTTGAGCTTGGTAGTAATTGGAGACAGCCACCCCAAAGGATCGAAGATTTTTGATATGTCTGATAAGAGAGATCTTTTCGTCACAATTTTTGTTGATGACACATTGATTTTGCTTTGGAATGTGAATTGATCCTCAGTAGGGTGCCAGCGCAACCCGAGAGTCTTGGTGGACTCTTGATGACGAAAATCAAATACCTCATCTATTTTGCTGACGTCATCGAGTAACTCGGCCTTGTTCGATGACCATTTGCGGAGGTTGAAACCTCCTGATTTCAGAAGATCTATCAAATCTTTCTGCATCTGCTTTGCTTCTTGCAGGGTATGATGACCACTCAAAAGATCGTCCATATAGAAGTCTTCTTCTAAGACCTTCGCTGCTGCTGGATACTTGTGGCGTTCATCATTTGCTAACTGCTTAAACGTCATTATTGCTAAAAATGGCGCTGCTTTTGTACCGTATGTGACGGTCATAAGTTCGTATTCACGAAGAACTTGATCTGGAGAGTCACGCCATATAATTTTTTGATACTTCAAATCATCCTTGTGGCAAAAAATTTGTCGAAACATTTTCTCCACGTCGGCTGTATATGCGATTTCGTATTGCCTCCATTTTAAAATCAAAGAAAACAAATCTTTTTGTAAATTAGGTCCGCCGTACATCAAATCATTCAAACTCAGCCCCGACGATGTTTTCGCTGACGCGTTGAAAACGACCCGCAGCGCAGTTGTCGTGGAATCCGATTTTATTACACAATGATGTGGTAAATAGCAGCTGATTTGATTTTTGTCGTATGTACTTTCTTGCATGTGGCCTAATTCGATATACTCATGTATGAATGATTTATAGGACGTTTGAATATTGATGTTATTCGAAAACTTCTTTTCAAGTTGATAAAATTGTCCAATGGCCTTGTGTTTGGACTCCCCTAATTTTTCCTCAATGTTTGCCTTCAGAGGTAATCTGACGACGTAACGACCATCTTCTCTTCTTGACGTATCTGCCTTGTAAAGCTGTACGCACTTGTGATCTTCTTCTGATAACTTGTTTTGACTGTCGTCAGCAACATCTTCGATTGCCCAGAACCTCTGAATATCATCTATGTTGTTTAGAACAACACTACATTGATATGATATTAATTTCCCACTTACAATCCAGCCAAGGCGTGTTTGCTGCGCCACTACCTGGGAATCGCCTTCCTTGATGAGGCCATTCATAATGATCGATGAGTAAACATCTGCTCCAAGCAGTATGTCGACTGGACGACTAAGGTTATATTCAGGATCCGCTAGATTCACATGCTTTAGACAAGCCCATGATGGCTTTTGGAATGAGCGATTGGGCAAATTATAAAGCAGAGTTTTCATGATAAGTACCTCAGTGGAAAAAGTGAAGTCTGTATACACTGCTGAAGCGTCAATTTGTATAACACCCTTGCAGTTACTTTCCTTGGCACCAACTCCCATTACAACCCCCTTACATGCTCGTCGAGGAAGTCCCAATCGCTGAGCAGCGTCCTCAGTGATCAGTGATACTTGGGATCCCTGATCTATTAAGGCTCGCATAGGGTAGTATACCCCATTAATCCCCATAACCTTGATTTGAGCTGTTGCCAACAGGGTTTCTGATATTTCTGGATTCGACACGTGTGTGACGTTTTTGCGTTCCTTTGAAGTAGAATCGCTAGCGTAAGACTTCGAGTTACTGAAACCCGAGTAGGTCTCATGTAACAAGGTGTTATGATCCCCTTGACATTCACGACATCTTTTGTCGGAAATACATGCTTTACCTTTATGATCATAAAGACAGTTTTTGCATAAATTCAGTTTATTCACTGTCTTGCGTTTAGAATCCGATGTTGATTCTAAGAAAGTTTTGCAACTAAATAAATGATGATTTTCGTTGCAAACCGGACATTTCCATTGCTTTTTAGTCGCAGAATAGTTAGAAAATGATTTATTGGACTTATGGAAATGCTTCTTGCCGTTGGGCTCTTGCTGAGACTTGTTATCTGATTTCTGACCATCTTGCTTGCGCCGTGAAGCTTCCAATGATGTAAACTTGGTCTCTAGAAATCCCAAGAATTCACTCAATATTGGCAAATCTCGTGGGTTTTTCAGAGAATCCGTGTAGTCAGAGTGGGTCTGCTGATCCAGTTTCAATGCTAGTACATGAACTATAAATGGATCCCACGATTCTACGTCAACTCCAAGGTTTTTAACTGCATTCAGACACTCGTTAGTGGTGTCATACATTTTCTCTTCCCAGAGCCCCCCAGCGCTCGGCCAGGAAGGCGCGTTAAACTCCATAGGTCGCTGGTTCATATCCGGCTCGAAGGACCATAAAGTTGTACGGGACAACTTTAAATGATAGAGTATGATAGAGTTGATAAGTATAATTTTATTGATATATGATAATAATGAGTACACGTGATATAAGATGATAATGAGTACACGCGGCGAAGACCGAACGCGAACTGAAGTAAATTGCGCACGCGGTACAAAACTGCTTAATGTGCATAAAACAATATTATGATGTACGGTTGGACCGTACAGACCAAGCAAACATTTACAATCATAATCGATATTTTAATTATATTTTATATGCTGATTCTACTTATAGATCATTTTATATTATAAACTAGTATTTTAGTTGTCAAAAATTACTTTTTTAGGGGGGTTTTAAATAAAATAGCAAAACAGAAACATAGTCAGAAACCCAATGTTGTATTTAGTAAGTATATATCCAATAACAATGTCGATGCGTATTTTCATCAGTCTACCTGTCCTATACATGAATGTTTTATTTTATTTACTGTTCGTGCGCGACGAGCTCGCGCCTTAGGCTATAATAGGACTAGTTTAGGGAAAAAAAAACAACATAGAGTTTCTGACTAAGTTTCTGTTTTGCTATTTTATTTAAAATCTCCCTAAAATAGTAATGTTTTGGCAACTAAAATACTAGTTTATAATATAAAATTATCTATTAGTAGAATTAGCATATAAAATATGATTAAAATCTCGATTATGATTGTAAATGTATGCTTGGTCAATCCCTAGTATCAGGTGTCATGAGACTGACAGCTCACTCCACGCTCACTTCACCTAAGTTTTCACGGTGAGATGGTTACAGAATCGCACTGCTGAATCGGACTGCTGTTGAGTAGAACCTAGGTAAATGTTAAGAGCGCGTATTCGATTTAGCGCAAGACAAAATCTACACGATTGCTAGAACGACGTAACTTTCACGCACACTACGATGATCTGTCTGTGTGCGTGAGCGCGAAACTATAAGCACGATCCATTTTGATATTTTGATACACTGATCGGTAAAGGATTGCGCGCGATGATTTAGGTATAGTGTTTTTTAAATAATCGTCTAAAGTAAATGAGTTTAAATAATGATCTGAAATAAATTCAGAATAAAAGAAGTAAGTAGGTACCTAACCATTATCTTTATTTTCATAAAATAAATATATTAGTTATGTTTCTATTTAACTGCTGGTGAAAAAAATTTGTTAAAGTGAATCGATTTTGTAATTTTTAAATAAATGGTTTGTAATATCTAATAGCAATATTTTCGTAATTTTAGCCCTGTGTTGCACTTTAAGACTATATGTCCTGTTGGAAAAACGCATAAAATAAAATATTTTGGCACATTATAATGGTTCTATTCGTCCTGAAAGATAACTCTGACGTCTATTTTCGTAAAACAACATGCAGGGATTGTCTTAGCTTTCAAAAACCGTTATTAAAAATTACACTTTTACTCTGTAGTGCACTAAATCAAGACTTAGTACTTCTGGTTAGGTACTTCTTTTATTTTAAAATGAAAATGCAGAAAATATAAAACGGATAATAGTGGCCACTATTATCCGTTTTATATTTTCTGCATTTGCAGTGATTATAATAAAACTGCATTTTCATTCTAAAATAAAAGAAATAACCAAATGAACGATGAGGGCGCCACTGCGCGGTTGCGTTTGGTCGGCGCCCTTTTAAGTCGAGGCATGTTTAGAAAAAGATTTGCAGGGGCCGTATTATGACCATTATGACGTATTAATGCCGCCATTTTTCTAGTGTGAGAGAGAGGCGGAGCTATAGAAGGCCGCTAGCACCATCTCTTTTTTGCAATGGAGTAATGATGGTATCATGGTATTAATACTGCCTAAAAAAAAGAAGAGGCAAAGGCAAACAAAACGCCGGGTTACAAGACCGGAAAAAAACAAAGTTATTAAAAAAACTAGGTAAACCAATAAGTATCTCATTCTGAAAGTAGTTTTTTCAAGCTACCTATGTAAACACACAGTTGCTTCACCATAGATTAGAAAAAAACTTGTTTTCTAGTAAAGGGGTTAAGGACACTTCGTTAGTGTGTGGAGGGTTTTCCCATAAAATAATTTCGGTATTTTCTTTGCAGTTAATAGTCGAGAGATATCACAAAGAAAGAAATCTACCAACTTTGGACAAATCGAAGTTCTTAGTTCCCGAAGATATCACCATGTCGCAGTTTCTAGTAATTATTCGGAATAGGATAAAAATAAAACCAAATCAAGTAAGTAGATTTATCTTTGAACTTGGACATTATTCCAGCACCTTAATTGAGTACTTAACACACATTTAATCATCACAACACAACCCTTGGATTTTGATTAAATATGTGTTACTCAAATTTTTAATCCATTAGTTTTGAAAGAAATTCTTAATCTATTGCTCTAGTGCAGGGGTGGCCAAGCCAACCGCGACTATTAGTCCAGTCGATCGTGGCAAGGCAAAAAATATTTCCAACTACAAACCTGATTTTGTTAATCTAGCGAAAGATGCTCAAACGCAATGCTCACATTAATATAAATAAGTAGTTACAGTTTTATATTTTCCCTCTTAATAAAATAGAAAATACTACATAATTGTGTACTAAACTATGCTGTTTCATTAAGACTTCAAGAAGTATGTAATTAGTAGATCGCACAGGGTGTCATCAGTGAACAGTCGATCTTGGGTCTAACCAAGTTGGCCGCCCCTGCTCTAGTGATTTGAAAAATTCGTGGAACGCAAACGTTCGCAATGAACGTGGCTGTACTGTCAAAATAAAAGGCTTCGCGATCGATTGCCATTTTATGTGAGTTACGCAATTACCCCGCCGTTTACTGAAAGGCTTATCGACACAAGAAATAACTAACAGCTGCTGCTGGTCACATCTTGTTTTCTAAGTGCTCTAGGTTGCTGCTCATAGAGTCATAGTAGACTGAAATAACAACACCAATCAAATCACTTGACATAAGATTTGACAGCAGCAGTTTCAGAAACTGGGGTTTATCCTTTATAGTTAAGAGGGTAACCCTCGTAATTTTATAGGTTATTTTTCTTTTCGAATGAGGTGTATAATTTGTAAGCTAACTCTTGCTAAGTTCAGTCAGAACAGTATACATATTTACTCCGATGGCTAAAATTGATAGTCTGCTTAATTCTATGGAAATAAAAAACGTTTCAGACTTTATTACAAAACAAGACTTATCTTCAGACTCATTTTTAACTTACTTCTAAGTTGTCAATTTTGTAAAAAGAACTTTATCACAGTCCAAATAAGGTTCGAAATAAGAAAACTAGCAGAAAGGCTACTGTGACTGGTCGAGATCTCCACCAATGAGAATGATAGGTCCCTAAGTCTAGAGTCTCATCTAGTCTAAGCTAACGTCTAGTTCAATCTAGTTGAATCTCCACTATCGTCGGGTAAAAGTATCATTTATGCAATCCCGTAATGAATCAATTAACTCTTGAGATAATGAATCCATTAATTGATTAGGTATGTTACATAGTGGTAAGAGTAGCTCCGATTGAAGTGACCCAAACAATCTTCTTAGGTAGCATTACACGAGATATCCGTAGACGCAGCGACGTATAATGTGCAAAGTGCAATTACATAATCAAACAATAATTTAAAATCAGCCGGTCGATTCTGTGTAAAAATCTCACCGTGAAAACTTAGGTGATGTGAGTTTGTTTTTGCTAGGAATTGACACTATTGACAGCACACTCCACGCTCACTTCACCTAAGTTTTCACGGTGAGATGGTTAAAATTACAACCCCTTTTATAAGGGTCTTTGCACTGAGTGTTTGTCTAGCATATGCGATTGTGGAGCATAGAGGTGATTGTATTCCTACTCATATACGACTACTGCGTCTCTTAGCCCACTGCGTAGCGCAGAGAATTGAAAATCCAACAGTATGTTTTTTTGACGCGCTGGGATGCGCTCTGTTGGATCCTCAACGCTCGGCTCAACACCGAGAGTTGAAAATCGAGTGCGCGATAAAATCCAGTCGTGATATTTTTATGTCCGCGCGAACTTGATCATCGTCATCAAACGTGCATGTAAGCCACATGTACGTTTGATGAACGCCTACGCTGGAACAGTGCTAGATGGCGCTGGTGTTTTAAGCAAAGAACTAAGTAGTAGATACGTCTGGAACTCCAAGACGGAGCACATTTTATATTTTTGATTTGTTATAATAATAAACAGCATACTTAACAACTTGATTGTATTGTTTCAGGCCTTATATTTGATAATAAACAACAAGTCGATGTTGAGCATGAGCCTCACGATGGCCCAGGCGTACGATAACTATGGCGATGAAGACGGGTTCCTCTACATCACATACGCGTCACAAGAAGTTTTCGGTTATAAAGATGGTGAGCACTGTGATTAAAAGTTGTCCCTCATTTACGGCGGGCAATCTTAAAGATACTTAGCTCGAGCTATGACTTGGACAGGTCTATTCAAATTCATGTTTCCAATTGATGTTATTTCAAGTTAAACTAATATCAACTTTAGTGTAGAGAAAATTAAGTTGATTTAATTTCAGAGTGTTTAGCATCTACTATTAAAAAAGGTATACTTAACATTTTTAAAGTTGCAGCGTAAACTGCACTTGATTATGTAGGTATTAAAGTTATTTTTCCAATAATTCATATTTGTTTACATGTTTGGAAACTAAATCGCGAACGCAGATTAGACATTATTCCTGTCTCTATGTTGCACTTGTAGTTTAACAGTCGTGTAGTTTGATTGTAAATGGTTGTAAATGTGTGCGTGTGAGCGTGTATGCACAGAGCTGAGGTGTAGTTTTTGCATGCTTCACTGTATTATCCGCAGCGCTATGTCTTGACTTTTTATTTGATCTGAGCCTATGTCCTAAGTAACGTTTATAGATCTCGGCCGGCCTAAGATAAGTTATTTTGAAGTTCAGAGAGAAAATGACAGCCATGTTTTTCGATAGGTACGAATAAAAAAAGGTGCAAAGTGAGGTCTAATCGCTGAAAGAAATTGAAGGCAACCTTATCTAACAGCTAATCCGCCCCACTGTGCCTTATCTACATATATTATTATTCTGCACCGTTTGCTAAAACAGAGTCTAATGTCTAATCGAAAGAAGTGTGTAATGGAAAGTGTCTGTTTCTAAAAGTTGTGCAGGTACACAACACAAACACACACACTTGTGGGGTTGGGTAGGTTTAATTAAGTATAGCTGGAATTGTGACTTAGTGACTTTTATCTGATTTCTGCTCGCGACTTCGCCTGCGTGAAATTTCTTGTTAATTCACCCCGTCGGATCGCATCGACCCGGGCTTTTATTTCGCTTAGAGTTCTTTCTGAATTATTTTCTTTTTCTCAGCTTTTAAAGGTCCTAGCGTGAAGCCTTCCACAAGAATTAGGCTATCAAATGCAAAAAGATTTTTTCAAATCCGACTGGTATATTGATATATTGATATTGCGACTGGCGGCCATCTTAGTGACGTAGTCGAACTGTCAGTACCGGTTAGCGCTTACGTGTATGTGCGGTGTATGACGTCAAAATGACGTCACGCAGCTCTTATTGTGACAAGGTTCCATCGCAATATCAACGTGCGGGGCTTATAGTTCCAGAGATTGGCGCGTTCAAACAAACTCTTCAGCTTTATTATTAGGGTAGATTTAGAAAGCTACGAGCCTTCTCGAAGCACCTATAGCTACAGAAACTGCCTACTCAAAGGCTCTGGTTTTACCTACATAGTAAACAACAGTTCCTTCCTTATTATCTTATCGCAAAATTGCATCACACGCCAAAATTAAAAACAAGAGGTCCATTATTAAACATTGGCGACTGGGTTTAGACGTTTTACTGTACTGTACACACATTCTTGTATAGTTATCAGTCATACTTTGGCAACCATCTCATCTAAAACTGTTCTCTCTATTTTGTTACAGATATGAACATCAAACAGTCATATCAAGAGGTTCAAGCAATTAGACATAGATTTCCAAATAAAGTGCCGGTAAATATTATTTCTATCACCTTTTCTCTCTTTGATTTCGGCCATATTGTTCACTAATTCTGTTTTTCCTTGTCCAGTTATACGTAGAACGGTACTCGAGAGAGCGAGAAGTGCCAGCGTTGGGCAGGAACAAGTTCCTCGTGCCACAAGAACTCACTATGTCCCAGTTTCTGTACATCATTCGGACGAAGATGAAACTAAGAGATTCACAGGTAAATACTATTTTATCATCATCTATCACCTTCATACTTGGAGTAGGTACTTATTTATAAAGATCTGTCGGAACTCTTCAACATAAAAGAGCTGCCTCCAAAACCATAAATGAAACTGTTTTCCAAGTTAGATACTTATAAGGTACTCTAAGAAATCAAACAACGATAATTATGATTTCTTTACGTTTATTCCAAGCGAACATCTTTACATTACTTAAATTACTTCAATTGTCACTATTTTCTTCCAATCAAAAACCTAATGCAAATATTTGAGAACTCATTTTAAACTCGCTTGACAGTTCGAATGCAACCAAAATTATTTTATTGCCAGCACAACACACACACATAAGGTCGACTAACAGCAGGTAACCTTTACAGTACTTACCTCATCGCAATCATCATGAAGGTCATAATCTCGATTTTGGCTCTTTCTGGTCTTCCAGTCATCCTCAAATTGTTTCTTTTGGACTCTGAAATCAGTATTTTATCAATTTTGCACAGTGATCCTAGAAGTCTGTTGATGCAAAAGTTAAAGGTTCTAAGCTTCCAATTTGCCTTATAAAACTCCTACGCGATAGGACCTATGTAACTGATTTTCAAACCTATTTCTTTCCTATCAGGCGCTATACTTGCTGGTGAACGACAAAGTCCTCGCGAGCCAGAGTATGACGATGGCGCAGGCGTACGAGCAGTTCCGGGCTCACGACGGCTACCTACACATCACATACGCCGCGCAGCAGGTGTTCGGATGAACCATGTAAGTTCGCACAGTTAAGGCTAGCGCAGATTGGAAACGCTTTGCAAAAATCCTCCTTCATAGTTTTCGTACATTTCCTATGAACCAACACACACTACAGACGGGCCGCACTGCACTCACTGTTTTGTATGGAAATGCGTTGCGTTACGTTACGGCCCGTTGGCGCTGTAATGTGCGGTTGGCTTTAAACACAATTATATCGGCTACTGCATGTGCCGCCAACTGGGCCCTAATTCTATCACAGAATTAGGGCCCAGGTGGCGTGCGTTCGCGATTTTGGGACAGTTAATTGGCTTATAAACACTTAACTATTATTAATTTGAAACGGGATGTTCAGTGGCAACAATTTGACACTGAGTGCGCCTTTATGTCGTAGAAGTAAGGGCGATTTTCGTAGTGATAGTTTTACCACTTATGTGCGGTTAGGTACTTGTAATGATGAGAGTCTATTGAAAGACCGTCGACTTCCACTTCTAGAATGTTTTATTTTCAGTAAATTTAATCTGATCTTCGGTTTATGACTCACGATAAGATGAGAATAACAAGTTTTTTAGTAAAATTAAAGCGTTGTCTCATGTGTTTACGTCCAAAATTGGGTCAACTCAGATATAATTTTAGTGCCTACATAAAACTCTTCCATACTTATCATATTTCTCGGAAGCTTTAAATTTCCGGAAAGTTCCTAAGAAACGTTTACAAGGCTACCCAGCAGGCCAAAATCTTGAACTCAAAGCAAAACAACAATTTTGTTAATTATAAACACAACGAAGACACAATAATGTTATCTCATTTTAGTTTTAAAATACATATTTAAATGCTTAGTTGTTTTCGAAATCAATACTTCGGTATCGACAAAGCCTAAAAATAAAACGAAGTAAGTAAATAAAAATTAAATGTTATCGTATCATAACATTGCTTAACCCCACGGATATCGATTTAACCCTGTCCGAACGCGATCAATAAAATAGGGTTCAGCGTTTATTAAAGTTAAATGATCGCAGTCAAGGGTAACCACGATAATAAATGTAGGTATATGCTCATGCCATCTTACGTTCATTAATCATTAAAACATAGAGGGAAACTATATATAACACAACAACAAGGATTTTGCGTTGATAACGATTACAGTGTAGTTGTGGATCGCGACCGCGATATTCCTTGTTTTTGAACGGACCGGATGTTTCGAGAAATAGTTGCTAGGCGGGATACTTTTTGGCAAAAATATTGAAATACTGTTTGGATTTTTCTAGCACTGTGTGCCCTAAACTCGCACTTAAGTTAAGCTTTTCTGTGACCTAAGTAGGTAGTTAATTTTTACACACAAAAAGCATGACTTTAGGGCAGATTTAGGTCACACGACCTATAATTTATAGTACCTATACGATGCACGGCGTTTAGCAAGTTGAGTCACACATATCGTAATGCATTAATATTTATAATTTTTTTTCGTAGACATGTTAGTAACGTGATTGTTTTTTGTCGGCAAAATGTTGGTATGTCCCTTTTCGTTCTACGAGGTAAGTATGTTCGAAAAAGAATAGGACTCTCTTGCCTTGTCTAATGGGTATCCTACCTATCCAAATGGGCGAGTAAAGGTCTAGAGGCCATAGTATCATCCTAAACCTCCTGTGCAAATGTGCTAGAAACCTAGCCCCCAAGTCTCAGCAGCGCATTTTATCCAGCCAGATATTTTTGGTAGTTTGGAGACTCAGGTGGAAGGTATTCCTGTCTCCTCTTACGAGTATTGGAGGTAAAGTTGTGCTTGAAGAGCGTTAGTGATACTCGCAACTTGCAGTTAATAATATTGTAATTGCCCCACGTATCAGGTACACTATTTAGCACATTAATAACTAATTAAAACTAGTAGGGACAAAATAAACTAGTGACTTAAATCTCGTCCGTGTCCCTCTACCTAAGGAACGCTATGCGTAGCGCTCCTTTTTTTTTTTTTAATACGCCCAACGGGCAGTCTAAAAGTCTTTTGACCATACCGCCTTGTCTTACGTGTAGGTTTATTTTTATCGTGAAGTTTTTTTAAAATTATATGTCTTTCGTATATTTAATAATTTTGTTTATAAGTCTTTCGTAGTAGGCATATTAGTTGCGTAGCGCTCCGGATCGTAGCTTCGTGTTGCCACTTTAACAAGGGTGCGTTCCTGGCTAACTTTTATATACTTATAGAAACATAATACGCCACGTATTCTAGGTGCGTTCACAAATGCACAATACGTGACGCCACAAAAGCTTCCCCAAACTATTAAATACTGCAGTCCGACTGTCTAGCTATAGTTCAATTTTAGCCTTGGATACAAGTCCTTAACAGGACAAAACAGATAAGGTGTGGAATAATTTGTTCCAGATAACACTTTATCAATAACAACGTTGATTTACGGAGGCAGTTAAATTGCAACAAAGTAATTGACTTGTAGAAAAACAAGTTCAGATTTATTAGACGTTTGAATGTAATAAAGTATTGATAAAAAATTATATTGTGTTATTAAATGATGCAGTTAATGGTCCTAACTCCTAACATGTCAGTACACCATTATTTCAATAAATAATAAACATAATGTTATTGACAATGGGGAGTTTCCTGACTTCATGAAAAATAGTAAAATAATACCTTTGTTTAAATTAGGTAGTACATCGGACCCCACAAATTATAGACCTGTTTCTGTACTACCTACCTTTAGTAAAATTTTTGAGAAATTAATTTTAGACCAAATGCAAAGCTTTTTTAACAAACATAAATTATTACATAGCAAACAGTTCGGTTTTACAAGGGGTCGTTCAACTACTGATGCCGGGTGTTGAACTATTAGGACATATTTATAATGCATGGGAAGATAAATGCGATGCCTTGGGCATCTTTTGTGATTTGTCCAAGGCATTCGATTGCGTTCTTCACGAAACGTTAATCAGGAAACTCCGCCACTACGGGATCCGGAACACTGCTCTGGATCTTCTTACTTCATACTTGAGTAAAAGGATTTAGAGCGTTGACGTTAATGGAAAAAGATCACCCGGATCTATAGTAACAATGGGAGTCCCACAGGGCTCAATTCTTGGTCCTTTCTTGTTTCTTTAATGAATTGCCGTACCTCATAAAGGATAATCATGATATAGTGTTGTTTGCAGATAAACTTAAACGTCAGCAGTTTGTTACTGACGATGTAAATAGCGCGATCTCGAAAGTAGTCCACTGGTTCAATGTTAATAATTTGCTTCTAAACGAGAAAAAAACCAAATGAATTAATAATTTGGTTTTTTTCTCGTTTAGAAGTTTACGCTATCCCCAGTTAGGAAGGTGACAACGAATGTGTTGATAAAGGGCGAGAAATTGAATCCGGAAGACAACACAGTATTCTTGGACATAACTTTGGATGCTAAGCTTCAGTGGGGTCCACATATAGATAAATTGTCAAAAAAGCTAAGTTCCGCAGCATACGCTGTTAGAAAAATTCGTAATTTCGTACATTTTCGAAAAATAGTGCCACAGCCAAATTAGACCGATTTTAAATTTTTCTTAGAAACAGAGATTTCCAGTTATCTTTTTTTAAATAAAACATTTCGAAAATGTTCTATACTAACTTTTTAGACCTTTGTATCCTGCTTATACGTATGAAGTTTCATTAAAATCGGTTCACTAATTTCGAAAAATAAGGGCTTGAAAGTTTGTATGAAATGCCGTATGGCGTAAACGCTCTTAAACGTAAGTTGTACCAGAAAGCCTTTTATACCGTTAAAGATTATATTGAGAACAAAAAGGCTTGGGATTGAGCTGCTTCCAATTTCTGCATTTTGAATGTATTTTTTTTTACATACACATTGACATTAATATTTTTTTTTATAAACAATGACATTTGGTTTTGTAAAGTATTATATTATTTTATTTATTGTGAATGTGAAGACGATGTGGGTCATTTTATTAATTTTATATTTTTTTATTAACATTTGACAGAACAGAGAGAATAATAAAAAAATAAATGATTTAATTTAAAAATGATAAATGATTTTATTTTTGTAAGTAGGTTTGTACAAACACTTTTACACGTCAATCATGTTTTTTTTAAAACTAGATGAGGTCGGCGTTTCCTATCTGACTAGGTACTCTGAGAAGAAAGGCCGAAACCAACTCAGAAGTCACAGTCTCTTTTAAAGTCCAGACATAATTTTGGTCAGGTTATATGAAGACCATGTAGATCGATGTCTGAGATGGCCTTTTGAGGAAAGAACCACACAAATTGAGAGGACCTGTCCAGTCAGTGCACGCATTTGTCAGAAATGAAGCTCAACGGACATTTGGGTAGGCCACATAAATTACTTATACTGCCAGACCATGAAAAAAAAACTAACAGAGAAGAGAGAATAAAAAAAAAAAATTAAATTAATAAAATGACCCACATCGTCTTCACATTCACAATAAATAACATAATATAATACTTTACAAAGTAAGCAAATGTCAACGTTTATAAAAAAGTCATTAATGTCAATGTGTATAGAAAAAAATAAAAAAAAACATTCAAAATGCAGAAATTGGAAGCAGCTCAATCTTGCCTTTTTGTCCTCAATATAATCTTTAACGGTATAAAAGGCTTTCTGGCACAACTTACGTTTAATGAATTTATTAAGGCTTAGATCTCAACGTGGCTTGGTAGTTTATTATAAAAGCGTATACATTGGCATCTGAACGAGCCACCTATTTTCTCGAGCCTTGTTGTAGGTACAACAAATTTGTGTTTGTTTTAGTATTTATATTATGGGATGGATATAACTGTAAGTATATTTTAAACAATTTTATGTTTTTATGGGCATATAAAAGATTTTCATAAATATACTGAGAAGTCATTACATTAATCTCTTTAAATTTGTCTCTGAGAGAGTGTCTCGGACTTAATTTATAAATTGATCGAATCTAATCTTATCTTAGATTAATCTTAATTTATAAATAAATCGTTTTAATGAAAAAAAAAAAAAAAAAGTAATGAGCAAGCGGAAGTAACAGCTTCCTCATTTCAGTAGACTTTAAACAGCTAAGTACCTACCGAGAATCAATAAAACTAAGAAACTTCTATGAAAACAGATAGGTACCTACTAAAACAAACCTATAAGTTCTATAAACAACTGATTACGAGATTAAAAACAAGTAAGTTATTCTGAAACAGTTATTGATATTGTAGATATACTTAATGATAAGTAGTGAAACTCATAATGTGTTTGCACTTGAAGTAGGTACTACTTATTTAGAATCTCTGATAAACTTTGCGGTGGAGTGCTAGATCCGCTTGATAGACTGTATACAGACGCCAGCACATCAAGCTACTACAATCTGTCAAATTTCTTTAATAGATTTTCAACTTTATCGCTAAAGCATAAGGTTCAAAGTTGATTGGGGAAATTTGACAGTTTCGGGTAGCTTGATGTGCTGGCGTCAGTCTGTACATTCTGACGTCATTTTATAACAGCACCCGAATTGCGCAACACACTATCAATCTCAATCAGAAACAAAATATTATGATGGATGACCAACGGGACTGTTACACCCGTTACAGCGGTGCTATTCTGTAAAAATCTCACCGTGAAAACTTAGGTGAACTGAGCGTGGAGTGAGCTGTCAATTCCTAGCAAAAACAAACTCGCTTCACCTAAGTTTTCACGGTGAGATTTTTACAGAATCGACCGGCTGATATTACATTTCTATGGTTACACCACGTGCGTCCAACGTGCGCTGTTTGGGTTTGCCGCAGTTTTTAAAGGGTTACACGTTTTAACGTATAACCGGTGTAACCCTTACTTAAGTCACGTTGGCTCACCATATTTTGCTTCTGATTGCGTTAATGGCTAACCAATCAAATATTGATGACTAGCTTTCGCCAACGGCTTCGCCCGCGTGATTTCGCAAAGAAGTGCAAGTTATCATAGATATAAGAAAGAAGAAAAAAAAATTGACATACCTACCTACAAGATTTTGTACATTTCTATGCAGGTAGGTTACAAACTAACTGTGTGCCAAATTTCATCCAAATCCATTCAGCCGTTTTTGCGCCAATCCGGAACATAAATATCCAGACAAACGGACAAAAATTCTAAAAAATATATTTCGGCATCTGCAGGTTTGTTCCCTCACCTCGTAACAATTAAGTACTTTTTTTTCTAAAATATGTAATGTTGTTGACTTCGTTAGTATTTTATTATAGACTAGTAGTAAATGATAAGTGTAAGGGCTAAATCGAGCTCATAATCTTTTGTTTTCCACACACCGTTCGGGCTCATTGCCTTTCCTACGGCCAATCACACCGCATGATTCATAAAATACACAATTACTTTTTACAATCAATACGATAATTAATTAGGTCTGTAGTATAAAAATATCTTTCTTTCCGTCTGGCTATTATCATTATCAGTCGGGCCATGGATACTATGGCAATGAAAGCAATACGAGCAACGGAGGCTGTCCGATATTATTATCAGTGCAAAAAAAAAACTTGTTATTGTCACCTATATCGAGTTACTTTTTGTATTATGGAACTTATGTAAGTTCATTATGTGTCTGTTAGGGTGAATGTTCGGTTATCAACTGTTGCTAAGTGGAATGATAACTTTATCTCGACTATTAGTGAAATATCTATTAATTTAAGTAATTCATTTATTTGAATGCATTAGTAATCCCATTGATAGTCATTGAGATCTGGTGGCCCAGTGGTATCGGCTGCGACTTACAAAACGTAGGTTCGAACCCTGATAGGCGCTTTACTTTATACATTATGTATAAATTATTTCGTTGCCTCTGCTCTCAAAACGATGCAGGAAAATATCGTGAGGAAACCGGCATGTCCTAGAACCAAAAATTCGAAGACTTGTGACATCTACATCTACCATACCGGACTGGGTCCGCGTGGTGGATTACGGCCCACTTCCTCTCACTGAGAGGAGGCCTGTGTCCCAGCATTGAGAACATTATCTAGACTGATTATGCATTAGTAATCCCTAGATCTCAATAGCAATATTTTTTGGACAAGCCGATGAATTATAAGAACTTACTAACGTAGGGTTTAGATTGTGGAGGTCAGATAGGCAATCGCTCCGGATGTTAAATACTGGTATTGAGTTGTACCCGGTTAGACTGGAAGCTGACCCAACATAGTTAGGTAAAGGCAAATAAAACTTTGATGACCCCACAATGTAGGATTGAAGATACTTATCATAACAACATCCGCTATGGGATTTCTATTCCTAACTGACACCATGGTTGGAAATCAAACCGCACCCTAATCGCGTAACAATCTATCAATCTCAATGTGAATCAGTTTGAAGGGTGTTGCTAATGTATTGCTTCATATGTTCGAAAAAATTGTCTGCTCAACAATGTAAATACCGCAATGAATGTTGTTGAACTGCCAAAATGAAAGCCATTGCTACTGATAGTTAGGTACGCAGTTACCCGGAGGGGCCCGTGGCTAAATAATAACAGCCGCACAGGTCGATCTACGCTTGCCGCTGCCGATCTTTGAGTCGTTACGGGAAGTCAGAAGCCCGAAAGTTTGACAACCAGTCTTACCAAGGGGTATCGTATTACCCAGTAACTGGTTCGTGGAGGTCTGATAGGCAGTCGCTCCATGTATAATACTGGTATTCAGCTGCATCCGGTTAGACTGGAAGCCGACCCTTCATAGTTGGGAAAAGGCTAGGCAGATGATGAGTTACGCAGACCCCCCTGGTTATGGCAAGAAATGAAGATGTTGCTGCCCATAGTTCTCCTAGGAGCCATGTGCTTACTCAGTAGGCTAGTAAAATGCAAGTCTGAAATTAAATCATAATCTAGAAACATTCCGTTACGTACAAAATCTTCGTGATTGTTGGCTCTAAACTTTCTGCTAATTAACCGATAGAAAATAGCTTGACCTTTAGAGAAATGTTATTAGTTAGATACTAATTATTATGATTTGACTAGCTTTTATCCCGGCTGTTGTTTAGAAAATTTTATTGAATTTAATTTGAAGGTCTTAAAATGGTAAAAACAAAAAAATTACTAAGGCTCATAACACCCTTAATTACCTGAAACAGCCGGTCGAATCTGTAAAAATCTCACCGTAAAAACTTAGGTGAAGTGAGTTTGTTTTTGCTAGGAATTTACACTATTAACAGCTCACTCCACGCTCAATTCACTTAAGTTTTCACGGTGAGATTTTTACAGAATAGCACCGCTGTATTCTTACCTATCCTCATAATCCTGAAGTAAACAAACAAGTTCTCATACCTACTGTTAGATTTGATTTCGCTTAGTACACTCTAAGATGCCTTATTGTTCTGCACTGCACCCTAATTCCGTAACACTATCTGTCACAAAATAATTTTTGAAGGATATTGCTAATCCATAGCTTCATATGTTCGAAAAACTTGTCTGCTCAGCAATGTAAATAACGCAATGAATGTTGTTGAACTGTCAAAATGACACTAGATATAGATCAGCGGGGTAATTACTCACTCAATCACCCCGCTGATCTATATCTATGGGCGAGGCCACAACACTGCGTTGCGACGTCGCATCGTAAAATTCTACGACGCATTGTATTTACGACACTGTACTGTGCGACGTCGTTTTTGCGATACGGCGCCACAACGCAGTGTTGTGGCCTCGCCCTATGGGCTTGTACACAAAACTGCGATGCGACGTAGCATCGTAAAAATCTACGAGCTCGCACGATGCATCGCAAGGCAGTTTTCTGCGTTGCGAATTTGCATCGCACCGATTCGCAGTTTTGTGTACAAGACCTATGTAGGTACCTCAGACCAACAAAAAAAGATAGACAGTGCGCCGCGGACATTAAAACTGAAGCCACCTTTTTATCTATTTGTGTATCGAAGGGTTGCCGAGGTACCTATTATTTCAATATTTCATAACGGAAGTTCAACAAAAAGAGTCGAAGGATAAGAAAGAAAGATTCGGAGAAAGAACAAAAAAAAAACTTGTTTGTTGGCGAAAAATACGCGGTCACATCCACGCGAAACGACCATCGCTCAATATAAATGCTAAGACCCTATACGACACAGCCATAGCGCTGCAGTGTTGACGTGATGACGTCAACGTCAAGACAGTAAATCCCCCATATTATAAGAATGCAGCAATAGGTAATTATATCAATTAATTAAAAAACCTTTTAACAATATAATCCTCTTTGTGTGAAAACAATACACACCCACTCTTTAGTTGTGTATCCAGGAGTACAAAACGAACCTGTATTATTCCATAGCACACAATTAGTGAGACAGAACATAATTAATGTCATCATAATAAGTTTATCTAGGGTCACGATGCACAAACATCCAGTGGAAGAGGCGAGGCCTGTATTTCTCTTTTGTTGATAAGGATCGATTTATGTGTCCCTTTCATTATTGTTTGTTGAGTGTAGCCCCCCCAGGGCTTGTTGTCAGGGAAATGTACTGGCAGATACCGAGTTGTGTTGTTAAAAGTTAATATTGTTATTAATTACAATAATTATCTAATGCTGTGCGATTACTACTTATTGTTTGTTGGTACAGTGCTACTATTGATATAATTATTTTGTTTTTTTTCGTGAGTTGTTAATTGTTACTCGGTTGTTTTCATAAACAAACTTTGCTTGTTAGTTTTTGTACTGATGGGTAATTTTCTAGGTCTCATTGTTTGCTAAGCGTTGATAAGTGACTCAGGATGTTTGTGTACTGTAAATATTTTACATTTAATTTCTTTTTTATATATCCGAGGTAATTTTTGGTAAACATGTATAATGTATAGTCAATGACTGTCCTAAATTCTATGTACTTATAGCAGTTCTATGTACAGACGCCAGCACATCAAGCTACTACATTCTGTCAAATTTCTTTAATAGATTTTCAACTTTATCCCTAAAGCATAAGGTTCAAAGTTTATTGGGAAAATTTGTCAGTTTTGGGTAGCTTGATGTGCTGGCGTTTGTACTTAATCCCTAACCCTGTTTTGTCTTAACTGCACTACTGCATAAGCAGCCTACAATGTCCCCACTGCTGGGACACAGGTCTCCTCTCTTTCAGAGGGAGTGGGCTGTAATCTACCACGCGGGCCCAGTGCGGGTTGGTTGATGTCACATGTCTTCGAAGTTTTTTGTCTTTGTTTTTTTCGAACTGCACTACTGTGTAAGCTCTAAAAGAATATCCACAAATTAGGCCACTAAGCTAGCATGTAATTAATCGAACCTGTAATAATTCCCATTTTCGGCTCCTAAAATTATTATTGAACACTAATAACATGGTTGCGCCTCTTTTTGTGAACGTCAAATAATTCCTATTTTGGGGTCCTAAAATTACTAAATATCCAAGTAACTGCGGCCAACTATGAAGAAAAGACTATAAAGTGAACACTCTAATACAATGAGTTCGCTTCTTTTTATGAACCTGCAATAATTCCGACTTTGTGGCTCTAAAAATACTAAATAGTCAAGTAGGTACTGCTACCAACTTTGAAGCCAGAAAGATAAAAAAAAAATATATATAAACATCCGAATTAAGAATCTTCTTCTTTTTTGAATTCGGTTAAAAAGAGGCTCAATAATTTAAAAAAACTGGCCAAGTGCGAGTCGGACTCGCACACGAAGGGTTCCGTACCACAAGGCAAAAACGCCAAAAAAAAACATGTTTGTTGTATGGGAGCCCCCCTTAAATATTTATTTAATTTAATTTTATTATTTATAATTAAAGTTAAAATACAACTGAGTATTTTGTGAATATTTCAAGTGTCTACCTGTTGCCATTTTTGATATCGAGCAAAAAAGGGCAAAAAAATCGCGTTTGTTGTATGGGAGCCCCCCTTAAATATTTAATTTATTTTGTTTTTAGTATTTGTTGTTATAGCGGCAACAGAAATACATAATTTGTGAAAATTTCAACTGTCTAGCTATCGCGGTTCTTGAGATACAGCCTGGTGACAGACAGACGGACAGACGGACAGACAGCGAAGTCTTAGTAATAGGAATCGTTTTTACCCTTTGGGTACGGAACCCTAAAAAGTGTCACTCATAAGAAGTTCAAAAGTTTTTAGAGGTTCATTAATGTATAAAGATGTCCACCATAAAAAAGTAAATAATCAGAGGTAAGATGAGGATCAGTAGGTATGATTTTTAACTAATAAACAATTATCTTTTTTGTTTCAGGTACATACAGTAAATTGGAGTAAACTAATGTTCCTGGTGTCTTCTTCTAAAGACTGAAAGTATTCTATTTTCTTCCTATTGTGATAGTTCTAGTGTAAAGATATATTTCTAAGTCACATTCACACATTCTGTATGGCGTGGAAAGTCCGGAACTGCTGCGCAAGAGATCGTATGAGAGTTATGTATAGACAGTTAGACACTTTACTTTAATTACTCTAAAATGGCGTTATAATCATTTAAAAAATGAAATAAGTGCAATAAAATGTGGTTACTACCTATATCATCTTATGATCTCGAAAATATATCCAACTGTAAATTATTATATTATTTTAAGGTTTATGTATAGTGTCTCTTCATGTATTGTATATTGGGGGACACGTAAAATGTCGTATTATCTATGTAGCTACAAAGATCTGAAAAAAAAAACTATGTTAAAATATTTCCTGTTGATGTATCCATATATTTTACAGTCTAATATATTTTATTAATAATTTGTTGGTTTTATTTAACTTTACTTTTTAGATTGCCTTACCTCAACAAGGAGAAAACGGAACCCTTATAGGATCACTTCGTTGCCCGTCTGTCTGTCAGTCTATCAAGACTCGATTTCTCAGGAACGCGTGGAGGTATAAAGTTGAAATTAATATGAAATACGTAGGTCAACGGTGTATTGGAGCTCCAAAAAAATCAAGCTTCTAAACAACGCAATAAAAAAAATACGGCAAATAAATCAAAACCCGTAACCCGGGTACTTCCTGTTGACTTATAGAGTCCTATAATCATGAAATTTGTGAAGAAGTAAAGTGTCATAGAACAAGTTAAGTAAAAAGTCCGAAAATCGTTCATTTGTCGTATTACAAAAAAAGTTTTTTTTTTGCGATTACAAGCCTACATTTGCAATTGGAGGATTGACCTTAATGTAAGTATATCGATTTATGGGAGAAAATGTTTTTCAACTACAATGTTAAGTATGCTTTTGGGGTAAATTCATCCCAACTACAGAACCCTTCATTGTGCGCGATCCGATACGCACTTGGTCAGTTTTTTTTTCTGCTAAGCTCTACTAGTCAATACCTCCCTCATTCGGTCAACCTCAGAAAAATCCAACCAAAGGTATACATAAATTGACATTAAAAAAACCGGGCAAGAGCGAGTCGGACTCGCGCACCGAGGGTGCCGTTTATGCATAAGGTTTATGTTTATGAAATTATATTTTTATTTTTGAGTTGATTAAATAAATGACGTATTAAAAAAAACTACTTACTAGATCTCGTTCAAACCAATTTTCGGTGGTAGTTTACATGGTAATGTATATCATATATTTTTTTTAGTTTTATCATTCTCTTATTTTAGAAGTTACAGGGGGGGGGGACACACATTTTACCACTTTGGAAGTGTCTCTCGCGCAAACTATTCAGTTTAGAAAAAAATGATAGAAACAAAAAAATTTAGAAACCTCAATATCATTTTTGAAGACCTACCTATAGATACCCCACACGTATGGGTTTGATGAAAAAAAAAAATTGAGTTTCGGTTCTAAGTATGGGGAATCCTAAAATTTATTGTTTTTTTTTCTATTTTTGTATGAAAATCTTAATGCGGTTCACAGAATACATCTACTTACCAAGTTTCAACAGTGTAGCTCTTACAGTTTCGGAGAAAAGTGGCTGTGACATACGGACGGACAGACAGACAGACAGACAGACAGACGGACAGACAGACAGACAGACATGACGAATCTATAAGGGTTCCGTTTTTGCCATTTGGCTACGGAACCCTAAAAAGTGAACAAAAAGTTGGCAAAACAACTCTGAAACAATGGCAATACAATCATGTATGATTGATATTTTGTACACCACACGTTTTTGACTATAAGTATTACAACTTGTATTGTCTTTGTTTTTCGCCACCTGTCACCCTATTGTATTGATGGTCTAGCGGGATTGTCCGAAAGGGTTACCGCTGGCCCGGAACATAAAAGGCTAAGGAAGAAACACGGGTGGGTTTTAGTCAGTAAGAGTCTGACACTCCCTTCCGCTTCGCCCAGAGCGGGAGGGGTCATTTGATGATTTCCCACCTCAAAAAAAAAAAACATCCGCCAGTCATCACTAAATGTTGTATTAGACGCATCGAATGAATATCATTCAGGCCGCTAGTTGAACGGCGCCGATTAGTAAAAAGGCTAGACTGTTAACTAAAAGGCTAATTAAGTTACGACTGCGACATAATAATATTATTATTAAGAGTTGCTTCATTATATAAAGTTGTTGCAGATAAAATTCCTACCTACAGACAGTACCTACCTATATTTCACCTATAGGGATATAAGCTGTTTACAAGTACCTTATGTAATAAAATAACCAAAGTTTAATTAACATGACACCGTGTGGCAGGTCATGATTAGATGTCTAGGAAAGTTTCTACTCACTAATAAAACAGATTACAGAAAACATGAATGTCGTTTCATCACAATAATATTATTATAAAGGCGAAAGTTTGTGTGTGTGTGTGTGTGTGTGTTTATATGTTTGTTACTTCTTCACGCTCAAACGACGGGACCAATTTTGATTATATATTGTATGGAGGTAGCTGACACCCTGGATTAACATATAGGCTACTTTTTATCCCGATATTTTCACGGGATAGACATTTACGCGGGTGAAACCGCGCGCGGGGCGCAGCTAGTAGATAATATACTAGACTACGGTTTCTGCAAAGGTTTTCAATTGAATAAATTCAGACACACCTGTCACCTGTCAATTTATCAAATGTTTTTACAGAACCGACTAGAATAACTCCAACTTCTGCTACTTGTATAGATAATGTCTTTTGCGATTGTGATTATTTAGATAAAGCCATCGTCAATGATCTGCCGTCTGATCATAGTGGACAAACGGTATCTTTTAAGTTTAAAACACCTTTGCAAAAAGTGCAAATACAATTTAGACCAATAACGACTGGTAAACTAAATAGATTCAATAGTACCCTAAATAATAAGTTAAATGATCTGGGCCATGATATGGATGATGCAAATAAATTGTACGAGGATTTCTTTTCAGTAGTGTACACTCAATTCAATACAACTTTTGAAAAGAAAACAAAAAACATTTGCCCTAATTTTATATTTAGTGACTGGGCAACTAGAGGTATTAGGATAAGTAGGGAAAGACTGTTCGAGCTGTATGGCCTTAAGCCTTACATCAATACTGTAACTTTCAGCAAGTATGTTGCTACATATTCCAAAATTTTTAGAAATACATGCAAAATAGCCAAAGCCCTGTACATTAGCAATAAAATCAAATCAGCTGAAAATAAAATAAAAACAGTTTGGAAAATTATAAATAACGAAACTAGTAGAAATAAAAAACGAAACACTGATTACACATTGGAGTCTTCACGTGGAGCCATAAGCTCTAACTTAGAAGTAGCTCAGGAGTTTCTAAATTTCTTTACTAATATACCATCAAAAACGACAGAAGCCTTAAATTCCTCATCCGACGTATCAATTGATTTATTAAGAGCAAACGTTCCAGCCTGCCCGGTTGAATTTCAATTTACACATATTAACCCCGTAACAGTAATAAAAGCTTTTAAGCAAATTAAGATCAAATTGACCGAAGATCTTTGGGGAATGTCCATTAAAGTCTGTGCCTCCATAATTGAGACTATTGCACCTTATTTAGCCTTAGTATTTAATTCGTGTGTTGATCAAGGAGTCTTCCCCGATTTAATGAAATTCAGTAAGGTAATACCTCTTTTCAAATCTGGGGACAGTAAAGACACCAATAATTATAGACCCGTATCCGTGTTGCCGGTTTTCAGTAAGGTGTTTGAAAAGATAATGCTTAATCAAATGCTCAATCATTTTAACACGAATAAAATCCTTCACGATCAACAATATGGTTTCACCAAAGGACGTTGTACGACCGACGCCGGTGTAACCTTATTAAAACACATTTTTAACGCGTGGGAAGAGGCCCAAGACGCCATAGGAATCTTTTGTGACCTCTCTAAGGCATTTGATTGCGTCGATCACGAAACCTTGCGTTTGAAACTTGAGCATTACGGGCTTGGAAAACTTGCGCTCAGTTTAGTTAGTTCTTATTTAAATGACAGACAACAGCAAGTTCAAATAAATGGTGTCAATTCACATGGTTTAACAGTAAAAATGGGTGTGCCACAAGGCTCGATATTGGGTCCTTTCCTCTTTTTAGTGTATGTAAATGATCTACTCCATTTATTAAAAAATCAACCACAAATGGTGTTATTTGCTGATGACACTTCCTTAATTTTTAAGGTAAATAGACGTGCTACAAATTATGACGACGTAAATAACGCCCTAGTGCAGGTCCAAAGTTGGTTCCCTGCTAATAATTTAGTATTAAATGGGAAAAAAACTAAGTGCATAAGATTTTCTTTACCAAATGTAAAGAGTAGTGATTGTGAGATAGTATTGAATCAAGAGAAACTAGAATTCGTCGATGAAACGGTTTTCCTGGGGATCACGCTCGACTCAAGGCTACAATGGGGTCCTCATTTAACATCTCTTGCAGGACGGCTAAGTTCAGCAGCTTATGCTGTCAGAAAAATCCGCCAATTTACTGATGTAGATACCGCGAGACTGGTCTATTTTAGTTACTTTCATAGTATCATGTCTTACGGTATTTTGCTTTGGGGACGGGCTGCAGACATCGATTCTATTTTTAACCGACTTCTTCAAAAGGAGGAGGTTTCTCAATTCGACCGTATATATGTTTTTTTTTTTTTTTTTTTTATGTGTGTTCGCGGATAACTTCGTCGTTTATGAACCGATTTTGATTATTCTTTTTTTGTTGGAATGGGGATATGCCAAGGGTGGTCCCATGATAAGGAAACCAGGATCTGATGATGGCATCCCAGTGAAATCGAGGGGAGCTTTCGAAAATCGTAGGAGTGACTAGTGCGTTTGTTAATTTTTTCATTAAGTATTTTAAAGCACTACAATTTGATGAAGGCCTGGAGTCGATCTGATGATGGAGCCGAAAGACAGTCGAGGGGACTCCTCAACGATTTACAGCAGTTACCTTGTGTTTGGGCTTGATTAATTTGTATTGATGTGAACTTTACACCTAGATGGGTTGCGACTGTCATTAGGGGTCTGATGATGAAGACGAAGGACAGTTAAGGGAACTCCTCAACAGATTACAGTAGCTACCTTGTGTATGTTCACCGATTACTCGAAGACGGCTAGACCGATTCCAAAAGTTCTTTTTTTATTTGAAAGGGTATACTCTCGAGGTGGTCCCATTATCATCAAGTTGGAATCTGATGAGAGGATTCCATGGAAATCGAGGGCAACCCTCAAATTTTATAGGCAAAGCTACAGCGATTTGGATATTTTTTAAAGTAACTTGAGCATTTGCTCTCGAAAATCATCACTTGGTAAAGTGGAGCTGATGATGAAGATCACAGATGGCCATCGGAACTACTCACTGACAAATATTTCACGGGTTGCGATTTGATTACTTTAATATGGTTGCTAAGCAATTTATGCTCGTCACAATGCGTATTGCGAGTGATTGTTGAGGATCTCCTGGTTCTTACCGGGAGAACTCCTCAACAATTAACGTCCCAGCATCGGGAAAAGCAATATTTTGTAAAAGGTGATGAACAGTTGGCATTAGGCTTTTGTAACTTAGATAAATTACAAACTGACCCACTAAAAAGTGAAAAATAAAAACATTTTTACAAAAAAAAAAACAACCGACTTCCAAAAAAAACACTACAAATTGAAAAATAACTTTAATTTCGGAAGTCGGTGTCAATAAACGAAAACGCGGAACCAAAGACACCGACTTCCGAAATTAAAGTTATTTTTCAATTTGTAGTGTTTTTTTTGGAAGTCGGTTGTTTTTTTTTTTGTAAAAATGTTTTTATTCTGCAGAAAAGAGCCATCAGAGCCATTGAACGCGACGATAGGTCGTGGTGGAGCAAAATGAATGCTAGCGGACTGTATAACATGTATAATGAAAATGAAAAAAATAGAAATTACAACGGTTGGTTCAAATGGTAAATTAATTATGTAAACAAGAGAATAAGATGCGCGAGCGCAGCCGTGCACGAAGGAGATCCACAGCTGACTATCGTGGCGGTGTGGCGCGGGGACCCGCGCTCGGCCGTCGCCGGCTGACTCCCCGCTGTCCCCGCACCCCTCGTTCACTGCCGCCAGCGCGCGGCGATGTTGAGTGGAGCGCGAGCCGTCTCAACAGCCATATATAACCTCTGCAGGCGTGATTCTCTAAGGGAACTGTTTAAGGAAATTAACATCATGACGGTGCCTTGTCAATATATCTACGAAAACATCATGTATGTAAGAAAAAACTTACATCTTTTTGGTAAAAGAGGTGAAAGACATAATTATAGTACTAGGAATAGGGACCTATTAGTTCAACCAGGTTTCAGACTGGCTAAAGTAGACTCATCTTTTATGGGGTACTGTTTAAGGTGAATGCTCCAACCAGCCCGCGAAATTCAAATTTTCTTACGTTTTTTGCAATTTGCAGGCTAGTGCTAGGTTGTATGTTGATTAAAATATTATTCGCGGTTGTAAGACATATATAGGTATAGAATTATAATCATGAAAATCATCAATAAAACGCTCTAAGTTCATAAAGCTGTTAGAATTACTTTTTCTGTTTTTTTTTTGTTCTTACACCTTTATGAAGTTGGAGGGTTGTATTGGTGATTTTGATTATTATAATTCTGTAACTACATACGTCTTACAGCCGCGAATAATATTTTAATCAACATATAACCTAGCACTGGCCTGCAAATTGCAAAAAACGCAAGAAATTTTGAATTTCGCGGGCTGGTTGGAGCATTCCCCTTAAAATGTTATAATAAAATACCTCCCCACATTCTTCAACTGAATGAGACAAAATTCAAGTCTTGTATAAAACGCACACTATGCAGTCAGGCATATTATAAGTTAGGGGATTACATCGCTGATAAAAATGCCTGGCTCAATGCTGGTCCTGCTCCACAACCACAACTAATTGATTAATACTGGAAAATACTATTGGAGCTGCTGAAGATTGTAAGATTATCTTTGCATTGTATAAACTCAATTTCCTTTGCATTGTATAACTGCATAGCACAGATGTGAGTTCTATGTAAGTATACCTTCTTTACCATTTACCGGGTAATATGTCTTTCATTGACTTGAATGTGCCATGGCGGCTGATAGTATGTCATGCTCACACAAATGTCTCGCTGACGGTGGCGTGTGTATTGGATCATTTAGCTCCCTTCAAAATGGTTGAGCTGAATGGTGCTGATCTATGCGTCATGTTCGTGAACGGGCGCCGTCAGTTGGGGCTGGTCATCACTCAGCTGCCTCGGCTTATTTTTAATTATTTTATGATTGTTGTCTTCTTACTATTTGCTGTACTCTGGACGCTCTTAACGCGTACGTATTTTTTTTACATCGTTCTCACATTTACTTGTAAATTCAACATTAATGATGTAACTAATATTTTTGTAAAAATACAATTTAAAAGAGTGTCCATGGAGTTTCTTGCCCGTTCTTCTCCATAGGTACCTACGCTTTGGAATGGGCAACTAGCTTCATATTTTCTGACTGACCGACTTCTTGACAATTCAAAAGTGCCTGTAAATGGTTTAATTGAAATAAATGGTTTGAGTTTGAGTTGAGTTTGAGAATGACTATAACAACAGCTGTTGTTATTTCGGTCGGCCAATCAGAAAGAATGTAAGAAAATACATTTACAAACACACCTTGCAATATATCATTAAAAGGATTAATAAACGTATTATTGAAATCCTTAGAACGGTCTTTCCTTTGGTGTTCATCCATAAACCCTATATTTAGCGCAGACTAAAAGGCACAATATATTACTCATGGCAGTGCGATGTAAAAATTATCACGAATGTGTGCCTCACGGCTGCGCCAAAAAGGCCCAGTTCAGCAAAAATGCCGGACAATTAGTGCCGGACGCTGGTTTTCAACTGGACCTGATGTGTATGACGGATATAAATCAGTTTCATGTCAATCACATTCTTCCAAAATAGAAAATGAATACTGATGCTGAATAGACCGGCTGCAGTCATTTGACTGCAAAAATCTCACCGTAAAAACTTAGGTGTAGTGAGCGGTCACTTCACCTGACGCTACCCGTTAGTCCGTTCGCGGCAATTTTATCTCCAGTAGCAACCAACCAGCACCTTATTGTAACGAGAATAAAGATCATAATGATTTTGACAGACTTGTCAGTGGCATCAATCCAACAGCAACCTTATTAGAATGAGAATAAAGATCACTGTGATTTGGACAGTGATGCAAAAGGAGAGGTAAAATAACTGTGAAATTTTTACAGAATAGGTTGGCAGCATTGACTCCTTGAAGTTGTAATAGAAAGATAATTCCTACTGCCTACTATTTTATATTCCTGCAATATGACACTCGGAACTCTTTCTATCGGACCCAAAAACTTTCCAATAAAACCATTTTTGAATGTAAGGGGCTTTATTACACCCATAGGTACTTATAACGTAAATATAATTATTATTCTTAACTACGTTACTTTAATGACGTCACTCGGTGGGCGAGATGTTCTGCGCGGCCGCAACCAACGTATCGTGGATATCCTTGGCGTAGCCGATCTGAAGACGTACCGTGTTTAAGTACTGTGGGTAGCTTAGATTTGACTCCTGGAATGAGAAAGCAAATATTGTATTATTTGTTTATTTAAGATCTCCAACAAAAGATAATAATACACAATACATCACACAATATAATAAATAAATAAATAGATAAAGGGCAGCATCAGGTATTAAGTAGGTGTACTCCTTCACTTATAGGACACCGCATGCACAATAAAATTAACAACTAAGCGAACAAAGTTAAAATATTAATAATAGTTAAAATGTTCAGAAAAAGAAATTGAATTAACAGAGAAATTGAAATAATTTTGGTTGCAACATTTGGAAAAAGTTAATATGTACAGTCAACAAAGGAGATAAGTATACAGAAGCGTCGGATATATGTAGTTAAAGTTTACTAAGAAACCGATGGATGTTCTCGAATAAAATTTAATTTTATTAATAGAAAACAAACAGCTCATTTATTAAATTAAAATTCAATCCAGAACATCCATCGGTTTCTTACTAAACGTCAACTATATCCGACGATCCTGCATACTTATCTCTTTGGTTGACTGTAGGTACATTAAAGAAAATACAGCATTTATAAATTCTTAAATTAAGTATTAGCACAAATTGATATATGATAGGAATCTATCAAGCGGGTAAATTAAAGACGTTCGAGGTATGGTAAGAGTTTTCAACAAGAATATGATAAAAAAAACACGAATAATAATCGGAAAAGAGTTTCTGCAAGGAGTTAGAACAGCAGCATACGATAAAAAAAAACTGTGACAATGGTATAGCTTGCAGAGTAAGGAAGCTGAGTGGTTATGTCTGCTGTTCTCCTATGCCTACCCCCTACCTAACCCCAAACTGGATGGAGTAAAGACTGGAAGAAGGCAGTGCATCATCGTCTGGTTGTTGAAGTACTCCAAATACCTACTCTGGACGGAGGTTAGGAGTGCAATGCGATAAGCCATTCTTTGCCTTCTGAACTAGGCTAATAGGGTTGCAAAGAACATTCCGTTTTTTTTTGTTATGATGATTTTCCAATCAATTTTCTTTACAGCCACCTAGCTCCCCCAATGAAATTCCCATATCAATTTTATCTAAGAAAGTTTCTCTGTCTGTCTGTATGTTACTTTTCACGCTTAAACCACTTAACGGATTTCGATAAAACTTGGCAAAGAGATAGATTGCATCCCGGGGAAGGACATAGGATAATTTTTATCGACATACCTCGCGGGCGAAGCCGCGGGCGGAAGCTAGTAATATTATAAATTCGAAAGTAACTCTGTCTGTCTGTATGTTACCTTTTCACGCCTAAACCACTGAACGGATTTCGATAAAATTTGGCAGATAGATAGATTGCATCCAGGGGCAGGATATAGGATAGTTTTTATCCCAATATTCCCAAGGGATCGACACTTATGCAGGTGAAACCGCGGGGCGCTGTTAGTAAAATACAAAGAGGGAAATCTCGCCAGAGAAACCACTCTGCACGACCTATTCCAACAACAAATCTGTCCACAGTCCTGGGAATAACCTCAGAAAAAGAAAAGAAAAAAAAGGGTTGTGGTAATACTGCCGCACCTTGGAACTAATAATATTAGAATAGAATAGAATAATTTAATTAATTAATTAAAAATAATAATTAGTAATTATAATAATTAGTTTAGATTTTTAATTTAATTTTTTTTTTAAATTTATTGTTAATTCTTACCCCTGTAGTCGGTCCAGTGTCGAGCCTCGACGGCATGATGGTCATAGGGAGGTAGTGGGCTGCTGACTGCGCTTGTTGAATGCACGTTATGGCCGTGCGCTGTCGAAAAGAACATCATCATCATACTCTTGCAATATTCCCAATTTTTCTGGGGTTGGCGCAACATACAAAATAGAATAAAATCCATACCAATATTATAAATGCGAAAGTGTGTCTGTCTGTCTTTCTGTTACCTCTTCACGCTTAAACCGCTGAACCGGTTTAGATGAAATTTGGTATAGAGATAGTTTGAGTCCCGGGAAAGGACATAGGATAGATTTTTATCCCGATATTCCCACGGGATCGACACATGCAGGTGAAACCACGAGGCGCTGCTACTATTAATATAAGATGAACAGGATGTGTAAATGTGCAGGACACCCCTCCTACTATAGTTACAATCATGAGCACTCGTATGTCATGTACTATATACTGAGCAAAACTTAAAATACTGGTATTCAGCTCTATCCGGTTAGACTGGAAGCCGACCCCAACATAATATGTAGTTGGGAAAAGGCTAGGCAGATGATGACACTGAGCAAAACTTAAAATACTGGTGTTTAGCTGTATCCGGTTAGACTGGAAGCCGACCCCAACTTATGTAGTTAGGAAAAGGCTAGGCAGATGATGACACTGAGCAACACTTAAAATAGGTACTGGTATTCAGCTGTATCCGGTTAGACTGGAAGCCTACCCCACATAATATGTACATAGGGCGCTTGTGCACTACAAGGAATTTTACTGTCCGGCAGTCCGATTTTTTACGGACCCATATGGCACGCCATAATAAAAAAATAAAATCGGACTGCCGGACAGTAAAATTCCTTGTAGTGTACAAACGTCCTTAGTTAGGAAAAGGCTAGGCAGATACACTGAGCAAAACTTAAAAGTGATTTTCTCGTGGAAAACGATTACAACTTTGAGATAAAACCTATTTCATAATAGCATGGGACTGTGGGTTCCAAATTATCATGTAACAACATTTGTAAAAGATGCTGCGCTTCAAAATGGCGGTAACGCAGGAAACCTATATAAATCGATATAAATCGATAGCTAATTGATCATTTTAAACATTCAGAGTGAATATTTCAAACATCCGTCAAAGGTCCGTGTGGTGTCGGGTCCGTGTGGTGTCGGGTCCGTGTGGTGTCGGACTTAAAGAATTGCACCACCCCATACTTCCCGTGGGTGTCGTAAAAGGCGACTAAGGGTCGTACCGGAGAATGGGCAGCAGCGTTCTCTATGCATTCCACCACCATACTATACTGCGATCGCCAACCCGCCTGCCTAGCGTGGCGATTATGGCAAAACCCCCCCAAGAATGACAAGCACAAAAATCACTAGGCCCCTAGTACCCGGCGGCCCGCCTACCCTTGGTTACGGTAGCGGCCAAGGCCACGGTGAGGCAAGGGGTGCTAAGAATCCCCGGAAGAGATCCGGCTACCACAATCACCGAAAACTGGACCTGGCAACATACAACACGCGTACACTCCGGACCGACGAGAAGATCACCGAACTCGAGGAAGAATTGAGCAAGATACGATGGAGTATAGTGGGGTTATCTGAAGTCCGAAGAGAGGGGGAGGACTCGATAATCCTTAAATCCGGAAACTTGCTCTATTTCCGGGAGGGCAACCAGCAGTCCCAAGGTGGTGTCGGGTTTATCGTCCATAAGTCCCTTGTGAGCAACGTGGTGAAGATCGAGAGTGTGTCGACCAGGGTGGCGTACCTTATACTCAGAATATCCGAAAGGTATTCGCTGAAGGTCGTACAGGTTTACGCCCCGACCTCGTCACACCCCGACGATGAGGTGGAGACCATGTATGAGGATATTTCCAGAGCCATGCATGGCTCTAAAACTCACTTTACCGTTGTCATGGGGGACTTCAACGCGAAACTGGGTAAACGTAACGAATGATGAGCTGCGAGTGGGGCAATTTGGAGTTGGATGCCGGAACCACCGGGGCCACCTACTGGCCAGTTTTATGGAGAAGGAAGGCCTCTTTATGATGAATTCCTTCTTCAGAAAACGTGAGCATAGAAAGTGGACCTGGCAGAGCCCGGATGGTGCAACTAAAAATGAGATTGACTTCATTATGTCGACGAAGAAGCAAGTATTCAATGATGTCTCTGTGATCAACGCGGTGAAAACCGGAAGTGATCACCGTATGGTAAGAGGCACATTGAACTTAAATATCAAGCTGGAAAGATCTCGACTGATGAAGTCTACGCTCCGTCCAGCACCGATAGAGATCCAAAACCCCGAGAGCTTTCAGCTCGAACTCCAGAATCGTTTCGAATGCCTAGGGAGCTCCGTGGACGATTATAACGATGGGTTCGTGGAAACTGTCCATACGGTCGGGTCTAAGATCTTCAAGACCCGCCGTACGAATTCAAGAAAGAAGCTCTCTGATCCTACTTTGCGGCTCATGAAGGAGAGGCGCGATATGATCCTGCAGTCTACGGATGATGCTAAATTACCGGCAACTCAATAGACGGATCTCTAAGGCCTTGAAAAGCGATCTTCGCCGTTTTAATACAGATCGTATTAAGGACGCGATAGAGCGAAATAAAGGCTCCAAGGTCTTTGCTAGAGATCTGTCTATTGGGCAGAGCCAGCTTACGAGACTGAAGACCGATGATGGCAGGATCGTATCCGACAAACCTGAGCTGTTGAGAGAGATCGAGAGGTTCTATGGACAGTTATACACGTCAACAAATAACCCCGCTATGAATCTGGCAAACGACCCAAGAGCTAGATTGACCCGGCACTATACCGAAGACATCCCGGACGTCAGCCTGTACGAGATTAGGATGGCTCTGAAGCAGCTCAAAAACAACAAGGCACCGGGTGATGACGGAATTACGGCCGAGTTGCTGAAGGCTGGCGGAAAACCCGTCCTGAAGGCCCTTTAGAAGCTGTTTGGTTCCGTCATACTCGAGGGCAAAACACCACAGGCATGGAACAGGGGTGTGGTGATACTTTTCTTTAAGAAGGGCGATAATGCCCTCCTTAAGAATTATAGGCCCATCTCACTCCTGAGCCATGTCTACAAGCTGTTTTCGAGAGTCATCACGAACCGTCTCGCGCGCAGGTTTGACGACTTCCAGCCTCCCGAACAAGCCGGATTCCGTAAAGGCTTTAGCACCGTAGACCACATACATACGATGCGACAGGTTATACAGAAGACCGAAGAGTATAACCTGCCTCTCTGCTTAGCGTTTGTGGACTACGAGAAAGCCTTTGATTCGATCGAGACATGGGCTGTGCTGCAGTCTCTTCAACGGTGCCAGATCGACTATCGGTACATCGAAGTGCTGAAGTGTCTGTACGAAAACGCCACTATGTCAGTCAGACTCCAGGATCAGGCCTCGAAACCTATCCTTCTGCAGCGAGGTGTGAGACAGGGAGACGTTATCTCTCCGAAACTGTTCACCGCTGCACTGGAGGATGTCTTCAAGGTTCTGGACTGGAAAGGGGCTGGCATCAACATCAATGGCGAGTACATAACTCACCTTCGGTTTGCCGACGACATCGTAGTCATGGCTGAGACTATGGAGGACCTCAGTACAATGCTCGATGACCTCAGTAGAGCCTCCGAAAGAGTGGGTCTTAAAATGAACATGGACAAAACGAAGGTCATGTCAAATGCCCATGTAACACCCACTCTCATAAAAATCGGAGACGCTACACTCGAAGTCGTGGACGAGTACGTTTACCTAGGACAAACCGTCCAGTTAGGTAGGTCTAACTTCGAGAAAGAGGTAAATCGACGAATCCGACTCGGCTGGGCAGCGTTCGGGAAGCTACGCAATATCTTCTCGTCCCACATACCGCAGTGTCTCAAGACAAAAGTCTTTGACCAGTGTGTGTTGCCAGTGATGACTTATGGAACGGAAACGTGGTCGCTCACAATGGGCCTTATAAGAAGGCTAAGTCACCCAAAGGGCAATGGAGAGGGCTATGCTTGAAGTTTCCCTGCGTGATCGAATCAGGAATGAGGAGATCCGCAGGAGAACCAAGGTAACCGACATAGCCCGAAGAATTGCCAAACTTAAGTGGCAGTGGGCAGGGCACATTGCTCGCAGAACAGATGGCCGATGGGGCCGAAAGGTTCTGGAGTGGCGACCGCGTACCGGAAGACGTAGCGTTGGAAGGCCTCCCACAAGGTGGACCGATGACCTTGTGAAGGCCGCAGGAACCCGTTGGATGCGGGAAGCACAGGACCGGTCGAAGTGGAGGTGCCTGGGGGAGGCCTATGTCCAGCAGTGGACGTCTTTCGGCTGAAATGATGATGATGATTTCAAACATTTATGCAACAAGATATTTTACGAAATTTCAAAAAATATTGATGTCACGTGATCAAATTTTTCTGAAACGTGAGGCTTTACGAGGTTTCGTCCTATTATGTTTTCTGTTTGCATTGTTGTCAGTGTCAGCTGTCGTTATATAGGTTTCATGCGTAAGTACCCCCATTAAAAAAAAAACATAATGGCGGACAGATAGGTATGCCAGGCTCCATAAAAAATCTTCAAAACCCTTTTACGTGATTACATTGATGCGCAAGATGATCGTCTATATTCTACAAAATGCTCAAAACACACAAAACATTCACAATTGCAGCTGATCGTTTGAGAGACCCTGGAACTGGATTGTCGTAGTTATGTTACATAACGACACAAACAATTTAATTCCTCATCCATGTTTAACATTTTAATTGAAAACATTACTGACCTAGGTTAAAACAACACCCTGAAGCCAAGTAGGTCCAGTAAATAGGTAACTATCAAGTTTTAATAGTGGATTAGTTTACATTATATATGAAAACAAAATGGACACTGAGTGATAATGATGCTGTTTACTTTGCAATGTATTAGATCGCATGATCCATCACATTGAAATCCTGAGGTTGTCTAAAAATACGACACTAGGTAGATATGTTGAATGCAAGTACCTACGCAATAGAATTTTCCTAGTTAACTGTAAAATTAGAAAAATATCAAAATAGTCCTAATATCAAAAGGACCTGCCTCGTTAGTCTAGTGGGAGCAAGCGCTACTGCCACGGAATGCTAGGTACTGAGCATGAGGTCCCCGGTTGGATTCCCAGTACGGACAAAAGTGTTATTGGGTTTTGCCATCAAGAATTTCTCAGTTGCAGCCCGGAGTCTGAATTTGTGCCTAGTCAAAGTAAAGTCAGGCTATAGAAGCCAGTAATAATAATAAGTAGCCAGGATAATCCATCAGCAACTTGCTCTGAAATACAGCCTTGTGGAATCGGAGGTTCCGTGCTACAGGTATGTGCCCGACCCAGTTCTCGAAAATGGAAATATCACATTGTACTGGGATCGATCCATCATCACTGACAGGACTATTGTTGCCAATAAGCCTGACATAGTGGTGGTGGATAGATCAGAGCGTCGCGCAATGATTGTTGACATAACAGTCCCGCATGATGAGAACATCGTGAAAGCCGAGAAAGATAAATAAGTCAAGTGTCTTGACTTGGCTCGCGAGGTTGTCGACATGTGGGATGTTGACTCAGCAATCATTGTGCCGATAGTCGTAACAGCCAATGGACTAATAGCCAAGAGCCTCGACCAACACCTGAAGAGGCTCTCGTTGGGCAGCTGGATCAAGGGCTTGATCCAGAAAGCAGTACTTCTGGACACGGCTCGCATTGTCAGGAGGTTTCTCTCTCTGGAGCCCTGACCGCCGGTAGCTTGGACCCTGTTCCCGATACCGGTGGGCTACTATTTTTTATATTTTTAAATGTTTTTATATTCTAATATTTAAAAATATAATTTATATGTACAGACGATGAAATAAAGGAGATAATAATAGTTTGAAAGACCCCTTTGCCTTCCCCAATGCGGATGATATCCATGAGGGATTCCCCACGTAAAAACTAAATATAAAAACCCTACGTGCATCTACTTTACTTGGTTTCTACCACTTTAATAATAGGTAGTTTTCTTAGATCTAGTCTGGGTCTGTAACAACCGGTTTTTTAAACGTAAATTATTGACATGTCAAAATTAAACACAAGTCGAGTGGTCCGATTGATTATTGATAATTCAGTCAACCGAGAACCTGCCTCCAGGTCGCGAACTGCAGTGGCCTATTTGGAAAGTACTTTATCGATTGCGTACCCAAGCAGGCCGCTGCAAATATAACCTGGCGAAATGGGGCATTATCGATTCACCCAACATCCAGCGCGAGTGTGGTGCTCCTAAACAGACTATGTACCCTTGACGATCTGAACAACGCCTCTGACGCCTCGGCCACCTACCGGGCCCAAACAGTATAGCAACATAGCCAACATAGATGTACGAAAAGAAGAAGCCATTCAATCAAAAATTCACGCGCGCTTGATAATTTCTTAACTAATTTTTGTGTTGATTTCCGTTTCAGAAATCGGGCGTAAGTTGTTTAATTTTTTCGATACTTAAGTCATTTTTTATTATTATCTCAATTTTTAGGGTTCCGTAGTCAACTAGGAACCCTTATAGTTTCGCCATGTCTGTCTGTCCGTCAGTCTGTCTGTCCGTCCTCGCTTAATCTCTGTGACCGTTGGCACTAGAAAGCTGAAATTTTGTAGGAGTACGTATATCAGTTACGCCGACAAAGTGGTAAAATAAAATTTTGGAAAATATTTTTTTTTAGGGTAGCTCCCCTACATGTGAAGTGGGGATGAATATTTTTTTCATCATCTACCCCATCGTGTGGGGTATCGTTGAATAGGTCTTCTAAAATGGCTTCGGGGTTGCTAAAATTATTTTTCGATTGAATGCTCCATTTACGAAATATTAAAGTTTAAAGTGCAAATTTTTGTTCCAGTAGGGCGTCCCCCCCCCCCCCTATAAAAGCTAAACTACTGGTTTGAAAAATCTGGAAAATTTCTCGATGATAGTGCATTTCATGAACTTTAAAGGAAAAGTATAGCGGTTAAGATAACTTTATTAGTTTAGCAGTAATAGTCGTTGAACTTGGGTGTTGGATAATTTTGTACCAAATACAAAATCCTTGGCATTAAACCTTTAAAGTGACTAAGATGAAGTAGTTGCTTGTTTATAATGGGTAAAGACTTGCATTGAAAACCAAAATATGTTTTTTTTTTACATATTCAGAATAAAGAACAACAGAATCGTACTACATTGTGATAACGGGCTACTACGGAACCCTACACTGTGCGTGGCCCGACACGCACTTGGCCCGTTTTTTTTATACAGGGTCCCATTAAAATAGACGTACAAATTTTAACACAGCGCTCAGTTCGTCTAACTAAAGATATCCAAGCAAAAAAAAAAACACTGATTAAAATTGCCGGCACTACATTAGTTTATTTTCGTTAGCTGATTATTTTTCTTGTAAGTATCTATGCGTTTTTCTTATATATTTTTTTACCATCGTCCTTATTTTGGTGGTCTGAATGATTTCTAAAAGTCCATCTATTTTAATGGGACCTTATGTATTCTTTCTTACTTGTCTTTTCTTTACTACAAAAACTGTAGTGAATGTTTAAAGTAACATAAACAACCCTATATATATATAAACATAAACAACACATGATGGTGTTGACGCTCGATAGGGAGTCACGCAAACACATCACTGATAAGGAATTAATAATAATAGTGATTAGAGACGGTTGCCGGGTCAACCGGTTGATTGCTGATTGCTGCCCTTAGATACACAATATTTCAACATGCTTACAATGTAACATGCTCTTTGCTTATTCCTAGAATCCTTGGCTTGGAGTATTGTTATTGCTGCCTAATGGTTAATATCGCCAACACGATGGTCTGACCAAGTAAAAGAAGCTACGTCCTCAAGCAAATTTCAGCAGGTGGTGATGGCAACCTTGGACCGGAGTAAATGGAGGCAGATTGTCCACTTACGGCCGAACCCAATAGTTAACCTATTTTCAGTTAAAGATAAATCGCTACCGTACCGATGGTAGCCAGTATACCTAATCATAACTGCCAGTACTTATAATATTATGTATAATCATACTGATTAGGGTTGATGAGGATCCCTCTTCCGCATCCTCATAATGCAGAAGTTCCTCACTTTTAGCGATTCCTCATCCTCTCCTACATCCCCAAAATCTGGCATAAAATATTCCTCTTCCTCTTCCACATCCTCATTCATTAAGAGGAATTTATGAGGAAATGTTGACGTATTCAATGTAAGTAAATAAAAGTAATTGTAATAAAGGTTTATTGTTAAGGGTGGAAAATGAACCCCTAATATTTTGAACTTTACGAAGCTGTACGCCAGTATCTTTCAGCCCCTCCATCAAGTGTCCCTAGTAAGCGCCTTTTCGGTGGCGCTGGATTAGTTTACGACGAATTACGAAACCGTCTATCCGGAGAAACAACTTCAAAGTTGATTTTCATTAAATTCAACCTCCCTATTGTGTATTTTGACTAGGTATTAAATTGTTTTTTTTCTTTCTAAGTATTAACCTTTTAACCGCTTGTGTCGGATGTATGCGACACGTATTTCCGTGCCCCTACCGCTCGTGTCGTATTTCTGCGACAGGGAACATGCATGATTTTTTCGTTCTATTCAACGATTGCTCCTCCTTATTTGTTGTAGGTAATCGATACAATAATACCTACAATAAATAAGGAGGTATTTATTGTAGGTATTATTGTATCGATTTAGGTATTCAGCTGCATCCGGTTTGACTGGAAGCCGACCCCAACATGGTTGGGAAAAGGCTAGGCAGATGATGATGATTATTTTATCGATTTGTAGCCCGGCGCTAGGGGCACGGCAATTGATATTTAGCCAAGCGCTTAAAAGGTTAAAGGGCCCATTCGCAATCTTTCTTTTATTTAAAAATTTAATTCGAAACCACAGGTTCTATCTTCCGCTTCCGCATCCTTTTCATCATCCTCCTAGTATCCTCATCTACTTCCTCAAAACGTATACCTAATAGTTCCTCATCCGCATCCTCTTCCTAATAACCACTTCCTCATCAAACCTAAATTACTGATACAGATTATTGGGACGTTAAAACCTGAGACAGATATGTTTTTCTATCTACAGTATGCCAAAACTGGTGATAGATAGGTAATTGGGTTCGGCCGTTAAAGGGGGCCTGTGACCACGATCCTCAGTAATAATGAGGGACCGATTGAAGAAGAAGAATAGTTAATAATATTTATCAATTTATCAATTCAAACTACCTTCTTCTTCTTAGCGTGCCGATAGCAATCTAAATGGACTCGGCCCAGAAATCGGCTACTTGTTTGGCGGGGTTTTGTATGGGAAAATTTCAATTATCAATATCTTTGAAACTACGTAAAGTTTCTCCGTCACAAATTCAGGTTATATTTATCGTCCCCGTCACAAAATTTCGAAGGCCGTAAGATCATCAGGCAGCGGAGATACATGTGTCCAGCCAGCTTGAACTCAGGCTGGCTGGACATTAAGTTTTTATTGATTTCTCGTAAACCCTTACATGTGACGCCATAAATCAAACGTTATTACTGTCACACATTGCGTCACAAAATGTTAGTAAAGGAACCATATTCGAAAATGCTCCCGTTATTGAGATTCGGAAGTGCCAGCCAGAAGCTTTATAAAAGCTTTTTTAAATTCAAGCTGGCTGGACAAAGATTTTTGCATTTTTCTACTAAACCGCTGTACGTATCACAAAACTTTTAGCTTGATGCCTGTCACAAATTTATGTGACGCCGTTGATATGCAAAAGTCGTCAAAATCACTTCCGTTACCGAGATTGAGAGACCAGCGAAAAATGGTTTTTCAAGCTGGCTGGACACGTTTTCGATCGATTATCTAAGATTCTGTAGCGTCACAAATTCTGAAACAAGGGTGTTTAGCCGTCACATACAGTGCCCTATTGACCTAGTTAAATGCAAGCTATTTTGAAGATTTGTCCAGCCAGCCTGAGTCACATCTGTAACGTGCAGCTGGCAGGACACGCAGGACACGATATCGTTTGTGGAACAGCACCACATTTTCACTCCAAGGCGGAGTCGTCCATGAAATTCCACCTAAAACGGTTTTCCTCGCTTCGGCCAACCTGGGTCCGGAGTCTGTTTAAAAGACTTCCAGGTTACCCAAGGCAACTCATGTCCAGGTGGGAGGTCTTCAGTGGGTGGAACAAATGGTTTTGGTAAAAAAGCACCGGCCCGCCACAGCTTCGCCGAAGCACGGTAACGCAGTGTTTGCTGTTCCCGGCGCGGTAGCATACTATCCACCAAGTGCTCTAACGAGAATTCAGTCTAGATAACTATCTAGAAGGACTTTGACAAAAGTTCTCAGTTGTTTTCCTTTTTCAGATATATGCTAGTCACACACACACATGCGCACATATACATGTAGCATACATATTATTATAAATTTAAGTCTCTTTTCTTTTCGTGTCTGTCTGTGTGACCGATTTGTTCTTCTAAACTACGAAACGGATTATAATGCGGTCTTCACCATCATTTAGAGAATTTATTCCGGAAGGTTTATGTGTTAATCTTACATAATTAATAATAATAATTTATTAACTATAACTTGGTGACAAATCAATTGTATAGAAATTTGGTACAGAGAAGTGAGACTAATTTATCTCCTGGCTCCCAAACTAGGTTTATAGCCTGTGACTCGGGAGTCAGTGATTCCAAAACTTATGCTAAGATAAAGTGCGTCAATACACTAATAGACTTCTTATGTTACGTTTACTTATTTACTAATTTTCAAAAGCTTTAATAAAAGTAGTATAAGAGAAGAGAAATATTTGTGTGTGTGTGTATGCGAGGGTGCGTGCGGGTGTGTGTGTGTGTGTATATAAGGGTGTGTCTGTGAGTGTGTATGCGTGTGTGTGTGAGCATATGTGGCTTATATATGTGCCTCAAGTTGGTTAGGATTGGGTGAGAAGCAATTTTTCTGTTTCATCGTAAGATTGTTTCATCAGCCACACCTTTACCGTATCTTTACATTGATGAAAATTCAATTTGTGCACCTGGAGTATTTTATTAATTTGGTTATATAAACTATAACTGAGGTAGGTAAATTGACGTTTTGCGAAGGCGGTCTTATGTCTTACTGGTGGGATAACAATATCTGGACGAATTTACAATAGGCTTTTCGTGGGTAGTGGTGAAGGCTAAATACGTGCTTTTTTTGTGTCTTGAATTCTCTCGATTCTAGTGGTTTTTATTACCCTGAACTCCAATCGAGACTATTCTTTGTGTTTGTGTTTTAGAAAAGGTTTGTTGTAACATTGTTTTAGTTTATTTTTTAAAGATTTTACCCGGCATCCAATATGGATACCAAAAAACCTCCTGACCCTCCTGAGCCCTTTGATTACACTCCGGTGTTAACTGTTACTCTTCCCGACGACAACGTAAATACTATGGACTCCGAACCTACAAACAGGAAGAGATCTGCTGCTTCCCCCCCGGCTGTTTTAATCAACCCTCCTAAGCTATCTAAAAACACTATTGGAAGACAGGTATATACGAATAGAGACTACCCCCCGTTTATCGTGCACGCATCTTTAAAAGATGGTCAGACCCCAGGTACTGTTCTGCACCCTGTCAAATTTGGTATGTTCTTGACACAAAATAATTTCAGCAACATACTACTAGGCAGTGTCAAACGATTAGGAAGAAACAGGGTTTCAGTCGAATTCAAGTCTCATCAAGATGCTAACAGTTTTTTAATCAGTCCAACCCTAGCTAAAAATAATTTTGTTGCCTCAATCCCCCAATTTAACATCACTCGTTTAGGTCTTGTCAGAGACGTCCCCATTGAATGGACTGAGGAAGAAGTTATAGAAAACATCAAGGTTCCCACTGGATGCGGCCCTGTAATCAAGGCTAGGAGAATGAGCCGTAAGGTAACTTCTCTGGGTATTACCGAATGGAAACCCACTCAAACGGTTGTTTTAACCTTTGACGGCCAAATTTTACCCCAGCGTGTTTTTTGTTTTTACTCCGCTCTTTCGGTTGAAAAATATATGTACCCAACTATCCTATGCTTCAATTGTTGTCGGTATGGTCACACGCGTACAGTATGTCGCTCAAAACCCCGCTGTTTTAAATGTGGCCAAGACCACCCAGGAGATGGCTGCCAAGCTTCGTTTGATTGTGCATTTTGTATTTCTTGCTCTGGCAATCACTATGCAAATGATAAGGCTTGTCCTGAATTAGGTAGACAGAAGGGCATAAAAGCTCTGATGGCAGAGAAGCCGATCTCATATGAGGAAGCAAGTCAGGTCCTCCCACCAGCTTCAAGATCATATGCTGAAGTGTCGAGATTATCTCAAAAGCCTAAACCAGCATCCAGTCCATCGTATTCCTCCAGTCCACTTTCCCAAAATCCAAAATCTTACCGTAAAACGGTCACTCTTAAAGCAAAATCCCATGCACCACTTTCACCTAGCTATGACAAGCAGGCTCATCAAGCCCTCACTCAGAACTACTCCTTCTCTCCTTCACAAAACGGCTGTGCTTACCCTAGGGAAGGTGCAACCAGCCCTGACAAACCAGAAAACATTCTGAATATTATATCTAGTATGTTATTGACTGTATTAGCAAATCCGACACAATCCATACCTGACCACGTTGCCGACAAATTGACATCCATTGTAAATTATATTCACAATGTCCCACCCCCTAACATTCCTTCAATGGAACGTGAGGAGTGTTACTCCTAGGAAACCTGACCTACTCTACCTAATTAATAAATTCAAACCATTGATCTGTGGTATTGCTGAGACATGGCTTCGTTCTGAAAGTAATTTCAGGATTCCATGTTTCAGTAGTGTTCGCCATGACAGATCAGATGGATATGGAGGATGTGCTTTGTTCATCAATAACAAAGTACCATTCTCCCAGATTCCTCTACCCTTTGTTGGTGACAACATCAATGTTGTTGCTGTTAAGGCTGAGGATATAAATATATTTAGTTTTTATATTGCACATCCAGAAATTGAAGATCTTACCACAATAGAAAGACTGCTGAGTAATGTACAAGGTCCATTATTAATTATGGGTGATTTTAATGGCCATCATTATAGATGGGGGTCTGAAACCTGTGACAACTTCGGTATAGGTTTAGTGGATATACTAGATGAACTAAACCTATGTATAATCAATGATGGCAGTTCGACACGTAGGTGTGCGCCAGGGCAGAACAGCAGCTGTGTTGATTTAACATTCTGTTCGTCTAGTATAGCCAGCCTTTTTAATTGGAGTCGCTTGAATATAACTTATGGGAGTGATCACTATCCCATCATGGTTGAAATCCCTTCCAAGACTATTCCTGACAAAATTTCCCCTCCGTTGCTGAAATACCAGTTGAACTCAGTAGATTGGGACCTGTACTCAAAAATCTTAGACTTACGAGTCTCTTCGCTCCCATCCATTAATCCTGAGTCAGCTCAGGAATGCTTTTCCTTATTTTCCAACACAATATCCTCTACGGCAGATGATTGCTTCCCTCCTAAAAAACCGCCAACGGGCAAAATTCCATCCCCGCCATGGTGGGATAAGGACTGCTCTGCCGTGATCAGGGCCAGGAATGAAGCCGAAATGAATTTCAACTCCGACATGAACCTGGAAAACATCATTGCTTTTCAACATATCTTGGCTAAGTCCAGGAAATTACTCAAAAATAAGAAGAGAGAAGGTTGGAGGAAGTATTGTGACTCACTGAATCCTTCCACTCCAGCTTCGGCTGTGTGGCGTAAATTGAAGGCCTACAGAAGTAGTTTGAGGCCCCCCTCTGGGAGCACACTGTCTGCGGAACTGGGTAACCAGTTTTTTTCTAAGCTCGCACCAGTTTATGTTCCCGGTGTGGAGGAATGTGTTGCTTCAAACTCACAGCTGATGTCGGATGATCCTCTGGATGGGCCATTTACTCTTGGTGAACTTAAGTCGGTCCTCGCCCATGTAAAGGATTCTGCTCCTGGAGTGGATGGATTCCCTTACTCCTTCATCACTAAAGCTGGTAATAAGACTCACCAGTATTATCTGGACTTAGTCAATTATTGTTTTACTTCCGGTTATATTCCTCCTGATTGGAAGGTTCAAGTCGTCATTCCCATACTAAAACCTGGTAAAGATCCTAGCGATCATTATTCTTACAGACCAATTGCTTTATCGTCCATCCTTATTAAACTTTTAGAACATTTAATTAAAAACCGCCTAGAATGGTTTGTAGAAAGCAGGAAGCTGCTCCCAACGACTCAATTCGGCTTTAGGAAAGGTCTGGGTACAGCTGATAGTGTGGGCACCCTCACTTCAGAGATCCGGCTGGCCCTTAGTAGGAATGAGTCTGTGGTAGCCGTTTTCTTAGACATTTCAGCTGCCTATGATTCTGTTCTCCTCCCAGTTCTCAGGCAGAAAATGCAAGAGCTGAGAATCCCGGCTAGGATTCGTCGAATCATTTGCAGTATTTTTGCAGATCGTACTGTGCAACTCAGGATTCCCGGGGAAAGCTCTGAACCGAGATCGGTTTGGAGAGGTCTACCTCAGGGATCCGTACTTAGTCCCCCTTTATATAATATTTATACCTCTGATCTCCCTTCTTGCCTAAATTTTAACTGTAAAGTACTTCAATATGCTGACGATATTGCATTATTGGTCTGTGGCAGTTCTATCGAAGACGCCGCTCACTCCATTAATATCTCTTTGTCTTCATTAAACCAATGGCTCTTAGGTCACGGGTTGTCTTTAAGTGCTCCAAAGAGTACCGCAGTTGTCTTTACTCGTAAACGCATTTTACCCCAGGTTAACATAAATATTGATGGTCAAGATATCCCAATTGAGGAGAAGGCCAGGTTTCTGGGGGTTACCCTGGACTACAGATTGTCGGGAGTGGACCACATTAATAATACAGTCAAAAAATGCGAGCGCTCGGTTTCGGTCCTCAAGGCTTTGGCAGGTGTCTGGTGGGGAGCTCACCCATACACCTTAAAGCTAGTTTACAATGCACTGGTCAGAAGCGTGCTGGATTATTGCAGCTACCTGATCGAGCCATGCAACAAGGAAGCTTTACGTAGATTAGATTCTGTCCAGTCCAAATGTCTGAGGATCGTAATTGGTGCCATGAAATCCACTCCTATAAATGCTCTCCAGGTTGAATGTGCAGAACCTCCCCTTAACCTTCGAAGACAATATTTAGCAGATCGTTTCTTGTCAAAAGTGTTCTCCCTTTCATCCCATCCTTTACTTCCCATTTTGGAAAAAATCTACCTCTCTCTTAACACGTCTTCCTACTGGAATAATAAATCTATTCCATTGATGAATAGGTACAGAGAGCTTAAAAAACTGTCCTCACCTGTTTGTCAATACCCCTCTCTTCCTGTCTTTTCTTCCGCATATGAGGTGGTTCATTTCAAGCCAAAGGTCGTTTTGGGACTTGGTATCTCCAAAGATTCCCAGGACGCAAAAGGCGACTTTGAGCGGGCCATTAAGAGATATTGGGAGGGCTGGAATCTTTTTTATACGGACGCATCCAAATTATCGTCAACAGGATGTACAGGTGTCTCAACATATTTCCAGAACTCTAAAATTGCCCTTTTATTCCAATGCCCACCAGAAGCCTCAGTATTTACAGGGGAATGCATTGGTATTCTAGAGGCCGTCAATTTCATTTTAGCCCACAGTATAAAAAATTCGGTCATTTTTTCCGATTCTCTTAGCAGCATTCAAGCTTTAGGTCAATGTCAACTAAAATCCAAAATTCACAGTCAAATCATTTTCGACATACTTAATTCACTGTACAGATGCTCGAACAACGGTTTAAACATTGAGATAGCTTGGGTTCCCAGTCACTCGGGTATAGGTGGCAACGAGTGCGCCGACTCACTGGCGAAATTTGCTTCATCTAACCCGGTGGATCGGAAGCACTACACGGTACAAAGTTACGACTTACGAACTGACACCAAACACAAGCTGTACAACTCGTGGTCAGCAGAATGGCAGGTAAGTTCGAAACTTAAGGGGGCGTATTACGCCAAAATTCAACCTGACATCCAGCGGAAACCTTGGTTTTTTAAATGCCCCAAACTGTCCAAGAGAACTGTTACATCCTTGTGCAGACTGAGACTTGGCCACTGCTGCAGTCCAGTATTCCTGAACAAGATCCGTATTCGTGACAGTTCCCTGTGCGAATGCGGTCTTGATGACGGTACTCTGGACCATATCTTTTTCTCTTGTCCTTTAAATTCCCAATCATTTGAATTATATCGTAAGCTTCCCAAAATTAAAATCCCTCTTCCTACTAACTTCCATTCCCTCTTGACTAATTTTTCTCCTAAACTTATCAAAATCCTGTCAACTTTTTTAAACTTAAATAATATCAAATTGTAGTTTAGTGTGTAGTAATAATAACTTTGTAAATATATTATGTAGATTTGTGGTGTTTTAAATGTATATACATATATATATATACTTATATTTTTTTTTTTTACGTTTCTCTAACACAAATTGTCTCGTCCTTACAGCTACTAACACTCATAACTAGTAAACTACCACGGAGTGCAAAGTTCGACGGCTCACCTCGCTGTATTACCGTCACCACATGACGCTGGCAGAATAGTCGACAACGGCTCAGTTGCCAAAAGGGAAAAAAAAAAAAAAAAAAATATCTGGACGACGTTTGGTACTTATTTGAAATGGCAGTCGATGTCTTCTTAGTACACACACTGTAACACATATAGTCCTCTCACTGACAATACTTTGCTATCCCTATAAAGTTCCATTGTTGGGTATCTGAAGGGCTTGCAAAGCATAACTTTGAGAACAGCCCTCTGGGCCCTTTCCAATTTTAGAAAGTGTGATTTGCAAGCACCACCCCATGCTGGCAAACAGTATAATAAGAGAGATTGGCAAAGTGAAAAATATACCAACTTTAGTGTATCTGTGTCTGCTGAACATCGAAGTTTTTTGAAAATACTTATGAGTTTTCGCGTACGGGCTATCAGGTTATCAATGTGGCTATACCAATTGAGATGATTGTCAATCAGTACTCCTAGGTATTTTATGTTTGGTGTGATTGTTAAAGGAGGACACATACAAGATGAATGCATTTGGGGCCCATGACTGGTGTGGGCTTGAATCATAAGTGATGTACTGGGTTGAGATTGGTTTCTTAAAGAGAACGAGACTAATTTAGTTTTCTCTGCATTTAGGGTTTTTTTTTTTTTTTGCGGATGGGAAATCATCAGGTGACTCCTCCCGCTCTGGGTGGAGCGGAAGGGAGTGTCAGACTCTTACTGACTAAAACCCACCCGTGTTCCTTCCTTAGCCCTTTATGTTCCGGGCCAGCGGTAACCCTTTCGGACAATCCCGCTGACCCGGCAGGCTTCGGCCCTAAGGGGCCCCTCCCCGATGCTGACATCTCTTTGAGGCGCGCGTGGAACACGTACGCGCCGTCCGGCACGGGCCTGGTCCTGATCGGGCGGTGAGCTACCCATTACTCTCCGCCCGCAGGCCCGCGCCTACGGTGGCCGGGAGTCGTCACGCGGCTCCCGACGCCCGGAGCGTCTCCCGCGGGGCATTTAGGGTCAACAGGTTTTTGGTTAGCCAAACTATAACAGCGTCTAGTGCTATCTGAGCATATTTCTCTGTTTCACTCCAATCTTTACCGTGAATAAGCAGAGCTGTATCATCAGCGTAGGTAAACACCGAGCAGTTGGTTAATGAAAGCGAACACAGGTCGTTTATATAGATGGGGAATAGAGTTGGGCCTAGAATGCTTCCTTGTGGAACGCCATATTCAATTCTAGCCTTGTCACTCATTAACTCACCTATTTTAACATGCTGGTGTCGATTTTCAAGATAACTTGAGAAAATATCCAGTGCAATACCACGTATCCCCATGCGTTCTAGTTTTGATAAGAGTATGGGCGCAGAGACAGTGTCGAACACTTTCGATATATCTAGAAATATACCAACACATCTCCGTTTGCTATCCATAAGTTTGGTCAGCTTTTCAGCGAACGCAACAATCGCATTTTCTGTAGCGATTCCAGCTCTGAAGCCGTATTGGTTTACGGAAAAAAGGTTATTTGCTTGGAGGTAAGAAAGCAGACGGTTGTTCAAAATTTTCTCTAAAATTTTTGAGATAGTAGGTAGTATAGAAATGGGTCTATAATTACCGACACTGGCTCTGTCCCCACCCTTGTGAATAGGGTGAACTAAAGCCGTTTTGAAAGCATCTGGGAAAACACCTGTGGATATTGCGAGATTGCAGATGTGTGTGATGTTGAGGACCAAGACTTGGCGTGTTAATTTCAAATTGTTTCCTGAAATGCCGCCAACTCCTGCAGTAGAACCTGATTTAAGATTGCTGATGATTCTCTCTACTTCGGAATTATCAACCTCCAAAAAACAAATAGAGTTAGATGTTCTGTCCAGACTAGAATGAGTTGATACATTTGGATTTTGCTGTTGTATTTTTGTGGCCAAGTTTTTTCCCAGGCTCACAAAGTAGCTGTTGACCCTATTTGCTGATTTGATTTCATCAGTATCAATGTGTACGAGTTCATTTGGTGGTGATTGTACAGATTTGGTATATTTTATAGTTTTTATCAGATCCCAGATTGCTTTAGAATTGTTTTTTCGTTTCTTAAATTCTATCTTCTCATAAAGTATCTTCAATTTTCACAACAACAACTATAATAAAGAAATCTCGATGTTTTTCAAGCCGTATAAACCGTGCGAAACACCCCTTCTTTAGTATATAATATTTTTCTGTATCTTAGATGCATTTAAAAACAAAACTCTCACAGACACTAACTCCCATATTCAAACTAATTGCTAAATCTTTTTTCCATTGTGATATGATATTTATGGTTTTTTTTTCTTTAGACTAAAACATGGTGTCTCTTTGTGCCCTGGGACATTTTACAGGTGCAGCCACTGAAGCCTATTTCTACCAACTATTAAGCATAATTTGTCCACCTATCATTAAATCATTGATAACTTCCTTGTTGTCCAAATTATTTGTATAACTAGAAATCCTTTGTAGACATGTCATCTTTCAAATTATAATCCTAATTTTTATTCAAATGTTAATTTAGTAATTGATGCATTTTCCAATCTAATTTATTAATCCAATTTTTTATCTAATACCTAATAATATGAATGATATTTACACAGATCGAAGATCTTAAATGCTTAATCAAATGTAAAATATTTATATGTACATACTATGAAGTTGGGAGTGCCTAATAAATAAATAAATATCCTCTAACTTACCAGATGTAGTTCCATTTGATCACAAATTGAGAAAAACTCTTCTAAATTCTTGTCAAACCTTGGCACCGGATTGTCAATACCTTTCCTGCAAAAATGAAATACGAAGATCTTAGGATTGAAGCAGGTATTGGACATGAAGTTGATATTAATCAAGTAACTAATTCACATAGACGGTTGAAAGACTAATTGGTCTAAGCGACATTTTGTAAAACTCGCAGGAGGACGGATCAAAGTTTTTTTTTTTAATCATAAAATATCAACTATTTGATAGACTTTTATTTATTTAATACAGTATAATATACTCAGTAGTATTACAATGAAATAACCAACCAGTCATAGCCTAGTGGCTATGACTGGTTGGTTATTTTTGTTGGCTATACTACTATGCCACTAGTATACTAGCTAGCCATAGTTTTCATTTTGACAGTTCAACAACATTCATTGCGTTATTTACATTGATCAGCAGGCAATTGTTTTGGACATGTGAAGCAATGGATTAGCAATTTTCTTCAAAATGAGTCAGATTGTGATTGAAAGTGTATTACACAATTAGGGTGCTGTTTACTTTGTGCCCATAATAATATGTTATTGCTCTCGTAGCTGAAGGTAGTGCAAACACGTGAATGTCAGGTTAAAATTTAAAAGCTTATTTAGGAGCTTCTAAATTAAGTAACTGTATTAGTAAGTAAAGTAATGCTTTCAATGGGTAACATGTGAGTACTACTAGGTAGGTATTCCCTTATAAGTTATTATTACTTACTTGTCGCTATCCTTTCCACTCTTTGTCAAAACAGTGGAAAGGATAGCGACAAGTAAGCAAAATAATGTGTAATTATTTTTATTCTTTATTTCTATTTAATTGTTAAGTTATTTACATTTATTTTTAATATACTACTTTGTATGTTTTCCCTTACAAATAAATAAAAGAAATGCATTCCCATGTCTACTTTGAGTGATACTTACTGAGAGTTTGAATCAATATTATGGTTTTGATGTAGAATTTGGGCTGCAGACTTCAGAGTCATCTGAAAACGATTTTTTTTAATGAAAATTAGACACTATGGACATTGAAAATTGTACACTGCCGCGTTATACTTACTGGTATTGACTCGCGGAGGGAGCCCATGAGTGTCTTTACTCTAGATATATTGTCCATTTTGTCCTGTTGCTGCGGTTGCTGTGGCATTGCAGGTTGCATTTGTTGTGGAGATGGTTGCTGCATTATTGTGCCTGGTACTGGCATTTGCATCCCTACATTTGGTGTCGCGCCAACAGCATTCATAGGCACATGCATGTTCATTTGATTATGATTCATCTTTCTAATGGTAATTATCTATTTATAGGTAATTATTTTTGTTTATGTACTGGGCTGGCTGATTGATGCTTGGGTTCACAAAAATGTCACTGTCTTCATGTCAAAAGTGACGTGTTGTTGACTTATAAAAGCCACAGAGTAATAAAAGAATGAACAATTTTCACACATACAAATTACTACACTTTTATTCTCGATAAGCTGAATTAGAGATTCGGTCAACAAGTGATTGATTGATAATGACATCTGTGGCTGCTAGTCTATGCTAAACTGATTGATTGACTCTAGATCTCTAAAGTCTCTCTCTAGTTCATGGAAAGTGACAGATTCTTTGGACGGAGGGAAAATTGTTTGTCTTTGTTTTAATAATCCCTTTGTTATTATTTATTTTTCACTTGTCTGCGACATTAAAACATATTAGGTACATGAAAACTTTCAAGATATCTAACGCAACGGAATTATGGCAGGTAAAAGCCGTACAGGGTACAAACAAGAAGTTTGTTTTGATTTAAACAAAAAACAGTATGAGAGTTTTTCGTCGATCTTTATTTTATTTCCAGAGGGAAACAAGTCTTCCTGCAGTGGCATCCTTCAGCCAAAGCTTGGATAATATGTTGGGAACTGATGGTTTCCAGCTTGGTTGTATCACTGAACTATTAGGCTTGCCCGGCTCCGGTAAAACACAACTGTGGTATGCATTCACTTTTTAAGAAGATATCTTAAACTCTAGATTTTTATGGTCCCACCTGTGGCAGTAGTTCTGAATAAAACTTGGAAGATTGTTAAATCCTCTAGCAGATTACGACATTAATTCTTCATGGCCATGATGTCCCAATACAGGGCTTAGGCCTCCCTACAAAACTGTAAACAGAGATTGCTATTGCAGTCTATGATTGAAAATAATAATATAAACATAACCATGTGCTACTTAGCCACAGAAGGATTATGCTCTTTATTATTCTGTCCTTTTATTAAAAGCTAGTCTTCACTGTCCCACTGCCGAGCAAAGGCTTCCCCAAATCCTTCTAGGCATCCTTTTCTAGAGCGACCGCGATCCAACCCTTGCGGTATGCTATTCTGGGTCATCTCGGTGGTGCCATCATTCCTCAGGCACCCACTGTATGAAGACTGTTGCCCAGTGTTGTTGTTAACTTGTTATATCTGTCCTAAACTATAATTTTGTTCTCAGCCTACAGTTGTGTGCATCAGTGCAAATACCTAAAGAACTGGGTGGGCTTAATGCAGAGGCTCTCTACATTGACACAAATACTAATTTCACCATAACTAGGTTTAGAGGTACTGTAACATTCCTTTTTTTTTCTACTTCAACTCTAATATTCTCTGTATTATATTTATTATTAAAGATTAAATTTAATCACCTAAAATAATCATTAATGTTAAAATTTCAGAGATTTTGAGTGCAAGTTTACTGAGATGTCAAAGTATACTGGATGAGCCGCTACAGATCACTGAAGATGATGCGTTGAAAAAGCTGCACTATGTCAATGCTTTTGGTCTGGAGAAGTTCTGTGCATTCATGTATAGACTGTCTAAGTTTATTGTGGAACATCCTAATGTAAGATATTATACATTTTTTAATTGTTGAAATTGAAAACTTCTTTAGACATACTTTGCAATCTGTCTGAACAGTGAACAAAACTGAACTGTCACACTGGGGTCTGTGACGCTGAATCAGGTATACTCGGCTCCAGTCGTAAGTTTTAACTTCTATTGTGTGGTCATAAGCACACACCCTTTTTTTTCGATTACTCTACCTACATCATCAGTCATCATCATTACACTAGTATTTTTATGTTTACTGCATATACATAACATAAAAACCTCTTCATGGTTATGATAATTAAGTAGGCTGGTCCAAAGGATTTTTTTTATGGCATCTGCAAGTCAACCTGGTGGGCGGTTTCTTACCTGGGATATTCTATGGATGGATGCCTTAATAAAAGCAGGCCTCCAGGCAGGGCATAAAACTTAGAATCTAAGCGACTGCACGCTGAGGGCACCTCCTGTGGGGTACAGACTTCGGCCTGGGTGAGGGCAGCAAGGGACAGGCTGCATCAGATCGTGATTAGTTATGGGTGAATTTAAAGCTACAGGCTTAGCAGCGCAGCTTTTTTTTTTTCAGGATGGGAAATCCCATCTCTCTCTCTCTCTCTCCCTCCCGCTCTGGGTGGAGCTGAAGGGAGTGTCAGACCCTTACTGACTAAAACCCCTGTTCCTTCCTTAGCCCTTTATGTTCCGGGGCAGCGGTAACCCTTTTGGATAATCCCGCCGCCCTGGCAGGCTTCGGCACTAATGAATGGGTCTCTTCAATTTATGCTGACATCTCTTTGAGGCGCGCGTGGAACACGTACGCGCCGTTGGCACGGGCCTGGTCTTGATCGGACGGTGAGCTACCCATTACTCTCCGTACGTAGGCCCGCGCCTACGGTGGCCGGAAGTCGTCACGCGGCTCCCGACGCACGGAGCGTCTCCCGGTTAGGCTGGGACGGGAGGCTCTCTCCCTCAGCCATCCCGCCACCTGCCTCGAGCAAGGAACGGGCCAACACCAATGTATTGCCGATTACATCCTGCTTTTATTTATTTGTACAGCCTATGGCTTTCTTTTCTAACTCATTTTGAGCATCATTGCCATAGGAAATAGGCATAAACCGGCTTCCTCCTAAGTATCTATCGCACCTACAAAACAATATATTCATATATTGAGACCTTCCGAACAATTTTCGATCATAGCTCTATCCTGTAAAATATTTAAAAGTAACTAAGTTTAATACTTTACCTTTTTTTCAGATAAAACTAATAGCCATAGACTCAATAGCACACCCATTCAAAGATGGCATCTCAACCAAGCAGAGAACAGGACTGTTGTTCAGACAAATGGCGGAACTGCAGAAAGTTGCTGTACAACACCAAATTGCTGTAAGAAACTATGTCTAATATCTAGAAAAGCTCGATGGCTTTTCTATGCTACAAGTTTAGCAGACGACTTTATCACGATTAATCAACAATTACGTCGACGTATGTGATTATAGCTACTCATTCGGCTCGTACATCTGACATTAACTGCCCCTTTGGTCTCGTGGTGGCAAGCGCAACTGCTGAGCGTGAGGTCCTGGGTTCGATTCCCGGGTCGGGCAAACAGGTCTCAGTAACAGCCAGGAGTTTGGAGGTTGGTGGAGTGATGCCCCTGTAGCTCATTGCGCACGTATCGCCGTGTGTCCTGCGCCTGATCTCCTTCCGCGAGTGTCGGATTGCCATCCCATCTGACTATAGCCTCCTCTACACGTAGACATATTCATCAGCAGATGGCCATCTGCGAATGCCTCCGCCGACGTGTAGACGGGGTAATTTGCTAGTCTGTGGTAGGTATTTGACGTCGGCAGATGCTAAATACCTACCACAGACTGTAGACGGGGTAATATGCCCCCGTCTACACGTCGGCGGAGGCATTCGCAGATGGCCATCCGCTGATGAATCTGTCTACGTGTAGAGGAGGCTTATGAGAGTGAGGGAAGGGAGTGTGCCTGCTTATTTTATACTAGCTATCACGACGAAATGTATAGGTAATAGAGGAACGTTTAAACTACCAAGGGTTTCATGTCATCGTTCGTATATATTATTTATACGCAATTACAGTTTTCATTAGCAATTATACATTAAATAAGGTAAATTTATGTCGTGATTGTTAGTATAAAATAAGCAGGCGTTCAAATTTAGAATTTTTATTCTTAAAATTACCTAAAAACCTTTTGCCGCATCTGTTTCTGCTTTTGGTACGTTCGAGCACATTGCCGGAACATTGCTACGCTAATGTTTTCATACTTAGATAGTAAGTAATTTGCTCAGATTAAAAATACACCCGTCATTCTGAGATTAGGCTGGCGGTTCACACTAACTTTTTTTTTAATAACTCTTGTTTTGTAAAAGCACATTGCTTACGCACATTCCTCACATTGGTTTCATGTGTAGGTATAGAAACACTGTTTTTTGACGTACACGTACGTATCTTGATATTCACTTTTTATTGTGTTTGATGTGTAATTAATGTTGTTGTTGTTCTTGAGATGAGACTGAATCAGCAAGACCTCGGGCAAGATGGACCGACGGTCTTCGTCAGCTGGTTGGTACCATCTAGGTGAGAATAGAGCCATGTCGTGCGATCCAAGAGTCCTATGCCCAGCCTAGGGCTATAAATATTAAAGATACCAGCCTATTATTGTCCCACTGCAGGACAAAACCCTTTCTCATACAGAGATGGCACGAGAATTAATCACCACGCTTACTCAAGACAGTTGGCAATTTCGGACTTCTAAATATACTAGCTGCGCCCCGCGGTTTCACCCGCATAAGTGTCGATCCCATGGGAATATCGGGATAAAAACTATCCTATGTCCTTTCCCGGGACTCAAACTATCCCTATATCAAATTTCGTCTAAATCGGTTCAGCTGTTTTACCCTTAATCTGCCGGAACGTAGATCTACGCGAGACACAATGGCTTTTTAATTGTGTCTGTAATTACGGCACACACGCGTGAAGAGGTAGATAACATACAGACAGACACACTTTCGCATTTATAATATTACTAGCTTCCGCCCGCGGGGTATGTTGATAAAAACAATCCTGTCCTTCCCCGGGATGCAATTTATCTCTGCCTCGAAATCCGTTCAATGGTTTAGGCGTGAAAAGGTAACATACAGACAGACGGACAGAGTTACTATCGAATTTATAATATTAGTACTTATGGATAGTATGGATGTCGAGCACGGATATCGAAATAATATTAACTATGAGAGCATGTTTCCTCACGATGTTTTCCTTCACCGATATCAGTGATGTCCAATTGTGCAAGATAAACTTAGAATACAAACTTAGAATAGAATACATCGACGTACAACCATATTCTGAACTGAAAATTGCTACACTAGGGGTCATGGGGCCATCGTGTGCTGAAATCCCTGCGGGTAGCAGGTAAATTGGTATAGGTAAATTGAAAAAATCACATTGGTATCTGCCCGGATTTGGACCCACAACCTCGTGCATGAGGCGGGACCTTAACCAATGGGCCACAGTCGTGGACTGCTGCAGGCCAATGTTGGTATCCGAAGCATGACAATGTTCCAGGTAGTACTATCAAACGAGATGAGTACCCGCGTCGGTCTACAAGGCGGTGCAGTGGTCGGCTCCTTAGGCGATGCGTGGGCGCACCGCTGTAATGCACGCGTATTGCTGAGTACGCCGCATCCAGCACAGGATCCGAAGCAGAGACTAGCGTTGTTGATGAAGAGCAATGTAGCTGCAACTGCTGTGGCGCGGTTTCAGGTGAGAATACTTACTTGTATCGTTCTTAGGAAATCAGTGTTGCGAGTCTTTGAAAGATGAGTGTGGCATTGTTGCCAGAGAACATTAGACAAAATAACGGTTATCACCACAGATCACCCTTTCGTTATTTAGAATGTCTTATAAACTCCCGTTATTTCATAATAAATATAAAATTGTGTTATTTAATTACCATTAGCATTAAAAAAATTACTTTCAAGTGTAGTAATTTCAACTATATTACACAATAACTGTCGTTATTTGTCTATTCTATAATAAATGGAGAAAGAGTGCGACAAGTCAACCGGTTATATTCCTGGATCGAACAGTGCAATCAATTGAATAGTGAAATTGAGTACAGCAGAATACAAACGGACTACAAACATTATGAAAATCAGACAAGTAGTTATACCAAATTTATTAAAAAAAAAAAGGTTGGCTATTGAAACTGACAGATGTATTTTACCTATACCTACACGAAAGCATGTTTGTCGCCCGTTACAGATATCAAAAAGGTTCATTGTGTGAAGAGTTAAAAGTTATTTTCGTAACACCGGTGGAAGCATCGTAAAAATATATTTATAAATAGGTGCATTCCACTACAGTGAAATCATGGGTGCAGATGTTCTTTTAACTCCAGAATAGAACACACATAATTTGAACTGTAATTCATTAACAAAACTCAATTTATTCATATAAGCTGAGAATCAGCATTTTTAAACGTCAAAAGACAGCTCTCAAGACGCCTACCCTTTACCACTTCCTATGTTTGAGCTGGGAAGAAGTGGTGCAATAATGTGGTCGTAGATTCGAACCCAGACAGGCGTTTTATTTTGTGTAAATTATTTAATCATCTCTGCTCTCAAAACGTTCAAGGAAAACATTGTGAGGAAACCGGCATGTCCTAGAACCAAAAATTCGAAGTCTCATCTACCAACCCGCACTGGGCCCGCGTGGTAGATTACGGCCCACTTCACCTCACAGAGAGAAGGCCTGCAGGCCGGCATTATGTAAAGCCATTATGGCTGACCCAAAAGCTTTTTGTGAAAGCTCAAATCAATATTTGATGTAGGCAGATCATTGATGATCATTTTGGAGCTGAGCCAACATAAACAGGGCTTTCCTAGTAATGCCAGACTCACTACTTGACACTGTGCCAAGTTCACGTCGTACGCGTATAGAAAGTATGTGGAAAATATTCGATCAATGATAATATTATTTAGAAACCGTTGAACTCCATTTTCGGGGGGGACGGGGACCAACACAGGACACTGCTCGCTGAACAAACACTTGCACATTATAGGCATAACTGAAAGTCCTCTGTGCAGGCTTGCGTGGAGGCTGAGGAAACCGTTGCGCATGTGCTCTTTGAATACACAGGTGTCACCCAGATTAGGACAGAAACCCTTGGGGCACCCTGATCGTACACAGATGTTCTTAACGGAACAGGAGATGTAATCAACTTCTGGAGGGAGGTGGGCTGGTTGGAATAAGCACCGACAGCCGCCATGGTCCACCTGAAGGACTGAGTGCGGAAACCAAACCTCTGACATAGAACATATGTAGACACCCATTTTCTTATAAGGCTTTTCAAGAAAATTATATTTTTCAGATCACAGCAGAAGGAATAAGGGACGTAGAATAAAACACGTATCAACATACATAGTAGTTTAATTAATAATTAATGTAAATATGTGTATATTGTGTAAACAAAACTACAGCACCAATAAATATCTCATTTTTCACAAAAATATCAAGCTTTAATTTCTACATTCAACAGTTATACAATGTAAAGGCAGTAGTTAAGTTAACGGAACTTATCCAGTCGGATCTCATCGCGAATCGCGTAGTATTATGCGTTCTTACGACACTACAGTGAGTAACACGCGTTTGTAGTCGCCTTTCGTATCGTCCTGCAAATTATTACATTGTACTTTGTAACGTTAGCTCAGTTTTATTTAAAATAGCATGCTAAGCCAAAACTGTTACTTGTATAAAAATAATAACTCTAATTAAAAAAATATAATTCATTCATTCATTCTGCAGGATTAAGCACAAAGTGTGACTAGCGTATATCCGAAGTCACCCCCTAGGTCATCCTGGAAAGAATACCGAAATAAATCTACCACTTGCACAGTTTGTGAGGAATATTGAAGAAACTGGCCCAATATTTATGATTTTATTCACACGTGTATTAAAAATTGTATCACAAAAAAATCTTACGAAGATAAATCTTAAAATTATCAGATAAATGTCTTTAAAATGCACATAAGTGATTGTACTCGGTCGATTATGCTGACACGCGTATCATATGATTAGAATATAACTTCACACTGCAGAAACGTCACACGTTACATGGCGCTCGTAATACTGAGTGTTATAATATGTTAGCATTGCTGAGGCTAGTAACACATTGTCGACAGGAGATCACCGATCGGACCTCCTAAGTCCTCCTGAAAATGTAACAGCTACTTGTAAAACTATTCAAAGATACACGAGCAGGCGACGTGTACCGCTACCCTCATGCAGACGACACGAAGCAGTTAGCTACAGTGCAAAGATATTACATGAACGTGAGTAAGGCTAATAGGAAGCAAAATATACAGATCTTTTTAAATAAAATTTACACCCGGCGAGATAACCTAAAGATAATGACACACTGAAGACTGAACTGACCGCTAGGATGTAGGTACGGCCCTCCAGTTTGTAGTGTTTGAGCGTCGGACGGTAAAGTCGTCGGTGTGCCGGTACCCTAACAGATCACTTAGTTTCCTAACAAATTGACACAAACTTAAATTAACGAGCTAGGTGGTTATCGCATTCGCAGTCTGGAGACACCTTTCTCAATCTATTCAACAAGAGTCAACAGAGCCTTCTTGTAATCTCCGGAAGTGTCATCCTGTAATCAAAATGGGGTCTATTCTAAACGGCTATCATATTCAGACACATTTAGTGTTTCATCACTTTTTTATGAACACATTGTTAGCAAAAAATACACGTAAACACAAATCGAACAAAAAAAACTCGCAGAAAAATAACGAAAACAAAATGTGTTGTAATATAATATCTCCTTTTAATAAATACTATAAATAGATCTGTATAATCTGGTTAAGATGGTATTTTCAGTTAATAGATGGTCATCATAATCTACATGGTATCAACTAGATGATTTCGAGTGACTCTCTCCGACACACTACGCTATGCGTCCCACATGCGCGTTGAGAAGTTTTAGTTATTTAAGCTTAGACGTGTCGAACTTCACAAATCATAAAGTATGGGTCAATTTCTTAGAGTATAGAATACCACAAAAAGTCATGCTGTTAGTATTAAGATAAATAGTTGGTGGTAAATAAATAACTATGGACAATGGACAAAAGTTATGTGAATGAAGGTTTTAGTGTTTGACCAATGGGGAGGTGTGTGGCGGTTGTTTTATGATAGTATATATAAGACATGACTTGAATGTATGGTTAATATTAATTTTGATTGACTATAGACACTTGTTAGCACATAAATAGGTATATGGGGTAAAATATGTAGGTACATAAAAAAATTAAGCCACTAAATCATCAACAAAAAATTAAATATTCAAAATAAAATCAAATTGATTCTAATTTTCACAACATGACAATAAAGATCTCAGTGCATCTTCTTCAATTAACTTAGTGTTAACAGCTATGTCTGATTTAGGGCTTGTACACAAAACTGCGATGCGACATCGCATCGCAGCAATCCGTGTTGAAGTTTTCTGTGTTGCGAATTCGCATCGCACCGATTCGCCGTTTTGTGTACAAGCCCTTAAAGGTCATAATATATGTCTTAACAATATGTTCTCAGAGACATAAAATAAAGTCAATTGAAGTTGATGAATGTGGTGATAAACCATAAAATCTCAACTGATGTTATAATGAAATTAAGTAATTCCCAAAACAAATGCGCGTGTAAAAGAGAAATGACTTACAGCGATCCAGCTCTCGAGGGATTTGCCGTATTTGTCGAGGAAGGCCTGTTTGATGTCTCCGAGGTCGATTTCTGAACGGCTGACGACGATTCTGATGAGGGTCTTGTCGTTGGTTCCCAGGCCCTTCATTGAGTAGTAGAGGCGCTCGGCGAAGAAGCCAACTTTGCTCTTTACGCATTTCACTAGAAAATTTAAATACAAGGTTTGATCAAACAGTTCGCGGCAATCGTGATTTTTAGGTGTCGTCTTACTGCTAACTTTTATTTTGGCTGGCAATAAGGCTACTATAGTGTGATCTTGCGATTTTTTTAATTTTCTGATTATCAAACGTACCTGAACAACAACACTTTGATCATCAACATAGTCATTGTTTAATATACATTAATCAGATCATCAACATAGAACATTATCAAATGTACATTACTCTGATCATCAACAAAGGACATTATCAAATGTACATTACTCTGACCATCAACATAGGACATTAAACTGATCATTATTTTTATGATGCGACCTTTCCTGCAGATGGAAACCCTGTGACTTGTTTCTATTCCCCGATCTGAAAAATGCAAGCATGCAAAGGGGCGGCATTTTGTCCAACATAAATGGGAAAGAGACAAAAGCAGGAGCACCTAGCACCTGCCAATAGTTTATTTCCCGATGTCCCTCGAAAATAAAACAATTTAAAGCTGTAAGGGGTACCTACTGTTTTGGTTATATATAAGTTAATTTTAAAAATTATGTTAGAAGAGAAAATAATATTATGTTAAATTAATTATTGGAATAGTGTGGGTGAGAAGAATGAAGATATTGGAGAGCGAAAATTCCGCGTATATTTAGATCAAACTTGAAATTTTTTTAAGATCAATACTTTGCGCAAGTAATAGTTTTTCAAACAAGCAACAAAGTAGGTGTTTCTATATCAAAAACAACAATTAAATATGGCTTGTTTTTTTTTTTCCGTATAAGTAATAGCCAAAAGGGCTTTTAGACATCTAAGGTCAGTTTGTAACTGATCCTCAAGTGTCACCTCACAATGATGGGAACATACTGCGAGGTACTTCCTAGGTAATACAAAGAGTTGAACGACTGAACAAGGCCACAGCACTAACTTCCTGTTACCGTGACCTTGGATGTTGTTTAGAGGTGATTCATGTAATCTTTTTGGCACTATATTATGGCCATTTTGCGGTTCAGTTTACGAAGCATAGAGGTTTGTTATCATCGAAAATATGTGGTGTTACGACTAATGAGTGATTGTTTAGATTAGGGACTAATCTGAGCGAAAAAACTGTATTTTGAACCACTATTCAGTCTAGAAATTTCAGATCCGCAACAACTGTGCTAATTACGACAGAGCTGAATTCTACCGTTTTTTTCCGCCCAGATTTGTCCTAGCCTAGTGATTGTTTTACTCACCGATGGCAAGCATGCCCTTCTCGATGCTTCCAGAGAATTCTTTCTTGATGGACTCTTCAATGTCCTTGCCGGTCAAGGCTTCGAACTCAGCGAAGATCTGGAAGTCATCAGACAATTAGACGCGTGCGTCAGAAGGTCAGATGAACATTGAGTAATTGATGTTATTGAAGTTTGTAGCTACAATTTTATCGCGCTTTCTGGATTTTATAACTCGTAAAGTAGGTAATGAATGTAAGTTATGCAGAACAGAACGACCGTGTTGTTTAGAAGATATGTTCATAAAAAAACAACGATGTGGTAAAACGAGTTAAATTTTGTCAAATATTGCATACAAAATAAAAGACTGTAGGTAAGATATGTGTCACCTTCATCACAATTTTAGCTCAACTTATCAAACAAAGTATACAAACAAATATGTGCATTGTGCTTGTTACGAGGGAAGATATTAAAATTCTCGTTTCTGCTATAATAATTATTATTAAAGCATTTCTGCATTGTTCTCAAGTTCTGCTAGACTGCTACACTAAAACGCATGAATAATGCATATTTGTAACAAAACCGCTGTGTGATGCAAATGAATTCTTTGTAACATTAGCGTTTCAAACAATTTAGCGGGAAATCCGGTATTAGAATTGCAGTTTTAAATTTTATTTATCGGAGCGTAGATAATACGATTTTAAAACAGATCAAGAATCATTGATGCACAACCTTTTCTTGCTTGGAGTTAATGCATCATTAACTTATATTCTTCAAAAGTGCTTATACTACGCTTGCTACATAATTAGAAACAGGTTGTTTTAAAAGGGTTAATGCCTCGAAATTATTATATATAGTTACAGCTAACACTGATATTACCATTTACCGGCTACATTTAGGCAGTGATTTCGAGGCATAAATCCCTTTAGAAGAACCTGTTTCTTAAAATCTAGAAAGGGTGGTATGGCCCCGTTTTCAAAGTTTTTATTTTCCAAAATGTGTTGCCTCACACTAGTAATTTTTATCGTGTGGGTGCGTTTCAAACTAATATCTCTTATACAAACAGCCAGAACCGGTACAACTATCTGTAACGTGCTGTCTGTGTGTGTACCGCCAGTGCCGTATGTAGTGTGTGCCTGTGGCTATCTGGCTATATAAATAGTTGTTCTGTGCGGAAATCGTTCTTGCGATGGGCCAATAAAGCGTGCCGGTTCGTATCAGTGTTTCTCCTCACCTGTCTAAGCTGCTGGTAAGACCGTGTGATAAGGATGGAGTTGAACACCGACTCGTCGGTACCCCACTGTCCTTCACCAGCACCCGCGAGGGCCTCAGCGTCAGCCTTAGCAGCGCCTTCGTCCACTCCCTGGTTCTCATCGCGGTTGGCCATGCAGAGGGACACGCACAGCCTCTTGAAGTGTCCAGATGTGTCGCCCTTCAGGTCTGACTCTAGGCTTTTGTTGTACACTGTGACAAAGGAAAACGAACTTTAGGATTGGATACACAGTTTTATAAATAGGTCCCTGTCTGGACGGACAAAAAAAAATAGTGTACATCCGATTGTGATTAAATGCATATTTCAAACAAAATTTTTTTGTAAAAGCCGCAAGTAATTAGTTTCGGCTTTCGGCCTATAGTTTAGAATCTGGATATCAATATATTAATTTTGGGTGCTAATAATAAAAGCGCCTAAATTATTCTAATAAGTACTTACATAATTTCACATAATTACGTAAATAGTATGTTATCTAACAATGTTATCACTGCGCCTACTGCCTAGCCTCTTAATTAATTAAACAACGTTTGTTTCATGAACATTTTCATTATTTGCGTGTGTCCGCTTTGTTGGCACCCAGTGCGGGCCAGCACGCTGTGTCACGCATGTTGACGTAAGCAAATATCCTTCGACTGACCTACTCATGGTCGAGTCCTTATAAAATGTAATTGAAATGCAAATGGGACTACTGCGTTAACGTATGATTTATTTATATTGAACGAGTACTAAAATACAAAAAAAAAACTGTTGAAATGCCATAATAATAACTATTGACCTTCAGGCCAGTTCGTAATCAAGTTTCCTCGATTATCTACACATACACAATAGTGTTTTAAACGTTTATAGGTATTATTTTATGCGAACACAGTGCTTTGAAGTTGCACTCACGATTAATAAATTAGTCTAATGCAGCATTAATTTTAACGACTGGCAGTAAAGTTGAAAGTGAGCTATAAAAACGGTAAGCACATTCCTGTCAATATTTCTTGACACAGAAAAATGTCAACAAATATCCGTATAGTAATAACATCATCATTCAGCCGTAAAACGTTCACTGCTCGAACAGGCCTCTCCCAAACCACAACGACCGTGCGACCGTACGTTTACCGCATCCAGCCGATTCCCCCGACCATCTCCGGGTGTCAGACAAGCTCGTGGCCTACATAGGGATTATCCGAGCTCAACTAAACCTAAACAACCGATTTGATTGTTTATAAGATTAAGTTCCAAGTTCTAGGTCAATCAAAAAGCAGGACAAGGTTACTTACGCTGTTCGTAGAAAGCAGAGATGGTACGGATTCCGTAGTTGGAGAGGGTGCAGAGGATCTCAATGATGGCCTCCTCATCAGTACCCATCCCCGCGACGGCGTCATGCAGCTCCTTGGCGTAGAAGTGGGGGAGGGGGGTCATCAGAGCCACGATCACGTTCTCCAAATTGCCGCCCAGCTCGCTCTTCAGTTCGCTGATTAAGTCCTACAAGAGAAAATTATGTGTTTGAGATTTTTTGTAGCATTTCTTCTTATTGTTAGAGGACTGGTCTAAACTACTGGTCAAAAGCGCACAGGGTGCTGACACTAAAGCAGGATTGGTTGTAAGCGAATCGAAGCCCTTTGTATAACTATCAATCTGAATCACCTGTGAGGCTTTGCCTCACCTAAAAATTTGGATGAACACTGGCAGTTTCCTTTCATATCATAAACATTAGAGTGTAACTCGTGTTTCCGTGCATTTGCACTAGCATGTAACCAGGTCATAGTCGTGTTGTTTTGCTTTCACATTTTAATGTGGATGAATGGACGCGTATATATAATACTAGAATGCCTAGATTCAACAACAACTCGCTAAGGGGCCGTCTCCACGGGCGACAGAATCGCGGCGATAGTCTCGCCGTGCCACCAAATTTTCGCCGCGATGATATCGCCGTGTGGAGACACGTTCTAAGAAAGTGTAAGTATAGAAATACGTGGCACGACGATAATATCGCCGCGATTCTCTCGCTCGTGGAGACGGCCCCTAAGAGCTGTCTCTATTTGAAATACGAACTCCACGCAAGACCCCGCAATCATTCAATCAGAACCATTCACCTACCGGTACCCGCCACGACATTACTAACTCGGTCACAGTCACAACATTTGTAAGTCGGGGCTTGCGTTTAAATTGCCTTTTACATGCAACTATGTACCAACGAACGGTGGCGAATCAAATTGGAAGTAGGCAGTTAAACAATGTTTGTTTCTCCTGACTGATATCGAAGGTAGGTTCTGACTCAATGGTTCTAAATGCCGCGGTGAACGCTGTTAGGCGGCGTACCTATGCCAAGAAAATGGAGGAAAATGGAATATTTGAACAATGAGTAATTGTCAGTCATTGTTCGCTCGTTTGAGCTGCGCTGGCGCTGGATAATCGTAGTGGGCACGTTATGACGGGGCACTGCACATATAATGAGGTAATCTTTATGTCAGCCGTGCATAATTAGCCGCCTACGTGTGTTAGAAGTAAATAGGTGCCGCTAGGATTCCTATAACGGTCGGTACACCTTAATTTGAGATCATTTGCAGTTTTACTTAAAATTTTTAGATATTCTTTTACCGGGTGGCAGGGATATCGACGCCATGTACCTACCATGGGTTCAGTACATGATTCTGGATTCCCCCTTTTTTTTTTTTTGCGGATGGGAAATCATCAAATGACTCCTCCCGCTCTGGGTGGAGCGGAAGGGAGTGTCAGACTCTTACTGACTAAAACCCACCCGTGTTCCTTCCTTAGCCCTTTATGTTCCGGGCCAGCCTTAACCCTTTCGGACAATCCCGCTGACCCGGCAGGCTTCGGCCCTAAGGGGCCCCCTGGATTCCCCCTACGGTTATATTTTGCGTACTTGGATATATAAAAAAAATAGCTTTTCCATACATTTTAACCGTTTAGGTATGCACTATGCACTACACAGCAGATTTTTATTTTTAAAACCGAAGAAAATTTTCTACGCTTGGAGTCTAGAATCATTTGTGCTGAATTCATGGTCAAAATTTGCGCGTTGATGTATGCCACCATTTATAAAATTAAGATAATTATGTTAAAAATGTTTAAGGTATTAGGTACAGGTGTTTTTGAGCTAGCCTAGCATAGTACGGAGTTTCAATAGAATATGAGACCAGCTCCTGGTTTGTTACCTCTGTCGTGACTTCGTGAGGCATAATGTATCACAGTGAGGTCATTAACATTTTATAATGCTGTCAACTGGAATCACTGGCATTCACGAAGTGGTACACAAATAGAATCTGTTGTTCATAATTATTGTTTTTCCTGTTGCATGTGCCTATTTAATTAAATATTAAATTAGAGTCATTAGTGCAAAGCTGACGGTTTAATTGTAAATATGGATATTCCATCAAAACAGCGTTGCTATAACATGTAGTACCTACCTACCTACCTAGTTAGTTAGGTATTCTAATTTATAATAATGTTATTATTCCCACTCCGTGCCTCGGAAAGCACGTCAAGCCGTTGGTCCCGGCTGTCATTCGTAGATGTTTGAGTCTTTGACAGTCGTTAAGGATAGTCAGAAAGTCTGACAACCAGTCTTATAGGCTACCTGGGTTGTGAAGGTCAGATAGACAGTCGCTCCGTGTAAAATACTGGTATTCAACTGCATCCGGTTAGACTGGAAGCCGACTCCAACATAATTGAGACAAGGCTAGGCAGGTTAATTTGACCTAAATGCGAAAGTGTGATAAACTCTAAACTTTGTACTTTTTCTCGTACCTACTTAAATCAAAATCGCTGAAGCGATTTTGTTGAGAGATATAGCTTGAACAATAAGGAAGGACATAGACATGCTTAAAAATCCCCTAAAGGGGATAAATGAGCAATACAAACTTCAACAGTGTTGAAGTTTGTAGGAAAATGAAAAATCTAAAATCCAGACGGACAAAATATTCAGACAAAGCGCTAAGTTCGACGCTTTTGCCTCTTAACATAGAAAACATGAATGAAAATGAAGGTGTCATTTCGCCATTCGCATTTTGGGTTTCTATGTATGGAAATACATGAGTTAAGGAAACAGAGATCTGTTTCTTGTTTTTGTGTTTTCCTGTTTTATTTTAGCTAGTTATGTAGGTAGGTACCTACCTAAGTAGATACCTAGGTACCTACATAACTAGTTAAAATAGATATAATAATATAATGTAACATGTGGCTATGACATGTGATTAGATTACAAATTCAAACAAAAACGTAGATAGCAGGTATTAACATCATTCATGTCGTAAATAGTTTATATTTCAGACACATTTGTATCTCATCTGCTAGAAAATACATCTGCGAGACAGACTGCAATGATTATGTAATTGATACAGTCATGGTGGTCCAGTAGTAACGGCCGCGACATACGAGTTGTAGGTCGTAGGTTCGACCCTGTCAAGCGCTCTACTTTATGTAAATTATTTCGTCACCATTGCTCTCAAAACGGTGAAGGAAAATGTGAGGAAACCGGCATGTCCTAGAACCAAAAAAATCAGAAGACATTGTGACATCTACCAGCCCGCACTAGGCAGGCCCGCGAGGTGGATTACGGTCTTCTCCTTCTCACTGAGAGAAGACCTGTGTCCCAGTAGTTGGATCATTATAAGTAGTCATTGAAAATGAGAAAATGCTCCCATAATAACACCTAACGTTAACACTATGGTATCATTGTTATATGATTCACAGCGTCCGTAAAATGACCAAGAAAAAATTATCATTGCTCTAATGTCAATGCATTAAGAATCATGATCGTGAATCAACGATGACTAAGAACGGAAGACTATGACGCCGACAAGGCTGAGTATAGTTGAACCATTTACAAGACATTGCAAGGTTATGTGTATTAAGAGGCCTAAAATTCGAAATATAACAATGTTAATTAAGATGATTAGAAGCAACTTGCAATCCTATCTGTACATGGAATAATTTGTTTACCAGTTTTACAACTTGTCACTAGGTGCGTGCATCTGGGTAGGTACCTATCTATTTTAAATGGCGCTTCGAGAGATAATGGAGAAAAACAACCGACTAATATAATGACTTCTTTTATCGTGTCTCACCTCACGAAAGAATTATCTTAATAATTCAGTTTTTTTATTTTTGCTTCGATAGTGAAGGAACATTGATTGTTGACTAAGTATACATATTTAGTCATAGTTTTCACTGATAGACCCTACAGAATCCGTGTAGACGGTGACACATAAATCTTATCAAGCTAGTAACATCACTGAACAGAGCAGAAAGGTCACTCCAAATGACGCTTCCAGTGACTAATTGTACCTACACTACAGGAAAAATACTTAAAATACGTCTTGTCTACATGTAAACACTCCACTTGTAATTAGAATTGGTTATTTTACGTCAAGTTTAGATTTTGAAAGCTTTCTACTTAATTTGGGCGGGTTCGATAACGTTTACAATGTAACTACAGATAAAAAGCTACACTGATAGGTACTGATATCAATTTAAAATTCATGGCGAAATACGGAAAAACGTATCAATGGGGTTATATCCAATTATAATATTAGTGTGATTGTGGCGAAAAGCTCTCCTTATCAAAAAGCTTTAGGAAGCCTTTAGGTAAGTACAAACATCGATTGATAGTCGATTTACCTACTACCAGCTACGTAATAAAACACCTGTGGTGCTATCTAATGTAAATAGGTACCCAAAGAGATTTAATGTAAATAATTTAATGTCTTTGTAGGTACCCCATTAGGAACGTGAGCTGTGGAGGTCAGATAATAATCTTAACACTGACATTCAACCGAAACAAACTGGAGGCCAAAACAAAATAAAGGCTACAAATGCTCGGATCATTTTTTTATTGGTCCGAGTTAAAATCATTTAGAGATAGCTTCAGCTAACCTTGATGTAAGTACCTACGCATAGTCTTAACTCCTGCACTTTTAAAAATCGAATGAATTCCACTGATGCTACAATTACCATGGCCTTCTGGGTCCTTCATCAACATTCCGACCGGTCCTCTTCTGGCTTCTCGAATCCAGCGAATTTCTGCGGCCTTTGCAAAGGCCCTTGTAATTTAAAAATCCATCGATTCGGAAGCAAGAGGAAGCTTACTTTGGCTAACTTTTGAATTAATTGATAACGAAGCTTTTGGCTTTGTATTAGTGTGTGGTGTGTTTTTGTGGAGAAAAACACAATTATTCTCTTTCTTCTTTCTCACCTTGCCGTAGTTGGTCTTGAAAGTCTCGGCGATCTCCAAACGCTGGACAATGCCGCGTCTGCAGAGGACATCGATGATGGCTTTCTCATCGGTGCCGATGCCCTTCATCGCCTTGCGCAGGGTCTCGGCATCCGCAGCGGGGTCGAAGGGCTCCGCTGGGTACACCGTGGGGGTGCACTGTGGGAGTAATAGGAACATGAGTTTTGCGTGTAATAAGTGTGTTTATGTCCTAAACAGCGGGTCCATTTAAAAAAAAGTTGTGGGTCTCCCAAACTGCAGCTAAAAGTTATCGAAAACAGCATCATAGCCGGTTTGTCTACTCATGTGATCATAGTAATTAAGTACTATAAGTGACACAAGACATAAAAAGTACCTACCTACTGTCATTTGTTTGTTTTCAGCTACTCATCCTCTACTTAGATACGTATAAAGTAAATACCTAAAAAGAAGGTTTGACCATTGTGTAACAGACCATTGTGTAACTAGAAGTCAAAACAAAAACAAGTCACGATTTATTACGGCATCTTACAGATGACAGGATAAGCCATTGGTATTCACAATCCCGCATCATAATAAGTGTTTGGCTCACCTATTCAATTCATAGTATTTATTGATGAGTAATGGGCAAACTTGAAACTAGTTTTGTTATAGATGACGATGACGTTATGCATATATAGCATGTAGATTGTTTCTTTTTTGCTCCACTTTAAAGGCAAAGCAGGTAGAATATTATAAATTTTTAATAGGTACATTTAAGAATATATATTATCATTTATCCAACTGCTATAAATTAACATTGAACCGTTAAACAGAGCCGAGAATTACGTCATTTTAAGTAGATATCTGTATGTATGGAGATTTCCTCCCCGCAGTCACTTGTCTGGCCTTGGCATGGTTTGGCTTAGTCATGGGGCGGAAAGGGCGTATTTCGGCCGGTTCCCCTAACGGTAAAAGGTCCATATACCTTATAGCTCTCTATAGATACTTACCTATGATTAGTTGGACAGTTTTGGGGGGAGATGTTCGTAAAGTTTGCCTATAGCAACTGTATCTCTACCCACTTCTATTTTTTTTTCTCTTTTACCTAGCAAAAATGACTGGATGCCTATTAGCGTTAAATAAATGAATATTATAGCCAATTAATAATGTATTTTTGCATCTTCTGCCTATCGGTAACCTCGCGCTGAAAGGATGACATCACCCCGTGAGAAATCTATAGAATTATAGCCATATAGGTAGTTAAGTAAGTAGGTGGATAGCTTACCTTGTAGGGGTAGTACTGTTGTCCACTCATGTTGATAGATTCCTGAAGAATAGAAAATAATGTTACAAACAGTCGCTTTCACGTTTGCGCTAAAAATAAAACTCAATTGCTATCAACGCGGACCGGCTTTTCGCGATTAACAAACATCGGCATGCCACCGCCTGCCGGTAAATATCGACCTACACTTGTAATACTGCGGCTACTAATAATTTATACACACTAAACTGTTACTACAAAGCTTGCTAGCACATTTTCAAAGCATAATGCTAGGTAAATGCACTAAAATGGTACGTACTTTAGTCAGCGACACGACACACCCAAATCACTAGAGACCGAACTCCGAAATACGCTCAACTCGAATGAAACACGGTGGTGGTGAGGTCGGTCGAAGCCGTTTTTGTTCGTCGCCCTCTCGCCTCTCGCTCCGTTCAGTGGTTACAAACCTTTGGCTCGGATTACTGCAGGTTTAACCAGGATGTTGTTTCTTGAACGTTTACAAAGAACTGACTTTCCACTAACTGAACGATAAGTGCTTAAAACATGTTGTTGAATAACAAAATAATAGATACCCAGTATCTGTTCCTAAATACATTCCAGTTATTGATTAGGCTTATCAAAAAATATTTACCAGACAAATCCATACGTCATAAATCTCAATTTTTCATGATAAAGAGGTAGAACATTTTCATCTGAGATTATTTTATAAGTACCTACTTAAGCCTATTTTAACTAACCTACTTAATTATTTTGCCTTCCTGCAAGTGTAGATCTTTTGATGGCTGAGATCTATTGATGAAACGACTTTACTAAGGTTAAGTAGGTACAGTCAACAGCAAAAGTAGATGATCAAAATCAGAAATTTAATACTAATGAACGGAGTTCCCGTCAGAACTGTATGGCGTCGAAGTGATTTCTGTGTGGCGTTGATGTGGCGTTGAGTTGTTTGAATCACTTCGACGCCACACAGTTCTGACGCGAACTCCGTTCATTAGTATTGAATTTCTGATTTAGATCATCTACTTTTGCTGTTGACTGTACAGTAGCGTTTAATACGAAAATATGAGCTCTGGGCGTACAAATACGGTTCATTTTCGTATGAGACATTACTTAGCTTGCATTACTTAGCTAGCCTTCGACAATTCCGCTTAATTGAAAAATCTCTAATGTTTTTAAGAGATTTGTATTTTATTTTAAGGGAAAACAAACAGTATCTACCACCTCTATCCTCTATCCTATATCTACCCTACCTAGCACCTCTATTAAAAATAATTAGAAATAACTAGTTGTTACATGAGTTATCTGGGGTTGCAAAATCTGTGATAAAACTAAACCTCAACACACATCAGACTGCAGAGTTCCATCCAAGGAAATTCAGGTCAAAAAAAAGAAATAGTTTGTTACCTACCTACAAATATTTATTAGGTAGATCCCTAGTCTTCCGACCCCTGGTCCACGTATTATTCGCCAGCCGATGACATCACCGTCGGCTCGGCGTCGCCGCGCCACCGCGGTCGCCGCGTCCACCAAAGCGTTGCGTTACCGGCGCGTTGTTGCCGAGTTTCCGTGGATTCACTAACAACACAGCTAACCGCATTGCACTGCTTTTCGACTACCTACTTCAAACGTTCATTGAATTCCTAGTAGTATCGCCGAGGATTCCCCACATTAGCACTGTATTTTGAGAGATAAGTTTTTTTTTTCCAGATAGACGAGGTGACCTAAAACTCCGCTTAACAATTGAATACTCCTTCAAATAATGCTTTTGTTTTCTCATCTTTCATTATAGGCACTAATAAGTTTCATCTAAGTCCTGTCCTCGGTCAAATTGGAAAGTTTACCGACAAGTTTCTTCAACAGATTTGTTGATATACTTACATATTATTGTTACGTGAAGCAATGTGCACTGTCTGGGCGTGTTGCTTGATTCTTTGAAGTGAAAGTTATCCCCAGAGAAGGTGCAGCTTAGACAACAACTTTATTAGTAGTACCGTCGTCGGTGTTACGGGAGTAAAGAGACACTTTAACCAAGCCGCGAGTTACTTGTATCTACTCCCCGTCATTGTTATTTTTTTTTTCTGGACCATATTTAGGAAGCTTCAGGTTACAGATATATATTGCAGGTCAAAATTCCCCTGTAGGTACCGTTGCATGCACCCATAAGCACAATGTTTTGCGTGTGTGTTACGTTGCGCACTACACACACCAAAAATAAAAGTCGTTTCCCAGTCCCCAGCCATTATTTTGAAACTGTAACGGTTTACCAACAGTCGATTAGTCCATGAACCGTTGGTCTACATCATCTTTAATTAAACCATTAACTTTTCATCCAAAGGACTTTTCACCCACGAACGTTTCGCCAACATAACTCTACGTCAGTGAATGCTTAACCAACAGATATTTTCATCCAAAGAATAAGGTCAATAGACACCAGAAAAGTGAAAGGAAATAAAAGCTTGTAAAAATAATAAAAAATATGATAGGTAGTTTTTAAATACTCCGTCCCGTGGGAAAGATCACGTGGCGGGTCTAAGTTGGTTTACAAGCAATTATAATAAGACGTAGTCGACGGAGCCCCGCCGGGGCCCCTATTTCTGTCAAAAGGCTTTAAACTTTAAAGTAATGTAACCAATACCTCGGGGTGCAATGCAGCCGCCATCATCCCCTTCGAACCTAACCTCACCGAGTCGGAGTACCCCAAGTGCCGAGCTCGCTTCGCTCGCTCTTATCCTGAGTTCTATTTGACATGGGTCAATATTGTTGTACATTTTGTTTTACTAACTTCAGCAAAAGGATAAAGCCATGCAAATATAAACAAATCCTCATTAAATAATAAATATAATGCAGTAAATAACTACTGGAAAATTACTCTTTCCACAGAATTCATTCATTAATAACTTTGGTTTTCCTCGAGAGACAGGATACATTGGGAGTTTTAATTTAAGTAAGTAGGATCCGATTTATATTTATTTTAGCGTTATCCTGATAAATATAAATCTGAAAAATATCTAGTTAAGTTTGTATTTTTTTTAAACTAGCATAGAAACCCGCAAGCAAAATCATTATAAGGAATACCGGTCCGATTGTAGACCCTTGTGGCATTCCTTTAATACGCGCGAACTTGTAGTTGGAATGCTAACAAAATGCCAATATCAATAAATAATATAGTAAATTGTGCATATTACCATCTGCTGATTTTATACCATTTTCATTATTGCCAGGACGGGCAAAGTGTTGTTGGGTTTTTCCATCAGAAATTTGTCAGTATCAGCCCGGAGTCTGGATTTGTGCCCGGTTGACGGCAATAGGCTCGCCCTCTAACCTATGGGACTTATGTTACACTATAGCTGCACCCCGCGGTTTTACCTGCGTAAATGTCGATCTCGTGGGAATATCGAGATAAGAAGTAGCCTATATGTTAATCCAGGGCGTCAGCTACCTCCATACAAAATTTTATCAAAATTAGTCCAGCCGTTTGAGCGTGAGAAGTAACAAACATATAAACACACACACACTCACAAACTTTCGCCTTTATAATACATATTATTAGTGTGATAATGATAACTGACGAAATGTGGATGTAGGTAGTATAGGTACCTACCTACACCTCTGCCAAAACCCTTCGGGGACACAAGCCGTGATGTTATGTTATCATTATTATTCTAACAATCAATTTCCGGAACCTCTGTCTCATCAGGTTGATCAGTCATAGAAGTCTGAAAATAAACTGACTCAATGATAACATTGGTATTTATAAAAGACAAACACGTCATCAAGTTTAGTTAATATTCTGTTGATTTGATACACTGTGTCGTCACAGATCTTATTCACGATCATTAAATCATTCGTCAGTGTAGTAGGAACTCTATGATTCATATATACATAGGTAGCTAACTATGAGTGGAAGTAAGTAAGTATAATAGACTAGAATATTTAGTTTATGTTAACATTACGTTTACGTTAACAAATGAAGGGCAGATGGAGATGGATTCGCGTTATTCGTTTGTTTTTCATATGAGAGTTAAAATAAACTTGTTTGTAATTAGCTTCACTCGCGGTTTGGGAGTTCGATTTCATCTGCTGTTTATGCTCAGCATTCTTCATCGTACGTGCCTTAAGACACCGTTTTATCCCAGTTCTTCTTCTTTCCATATTGATGGTAATTTAAAAATCTGCATCGGTGACGCTTCTGATCAAGTGAGACATGGACTGGGCTGCATATTCTCTAAGTCCCGTGAACGAGGACATGGACCCGTCCGTAATTCGATGCTTCGGAGTCAGTATTATATTATCTGTGTTCGGAGTGAACCTAGCTCCCAATTAAATTTTTCGGACGGGCACATCGGAAGTAAGGACAATTGTCAAATCGTGTTGTCAATAATTATCATCAATCAACGAAAACTTGAAGCAACACCCTAGCAATGGCTTTCATTTTTACAGTAATTCAACAACATTCTAGATTTTGAGAGTTGTTGAGCAGACAAATCGAAATATGAAGCAATGGACTAGCAAACCTATTCCTACCCTTCAAAATGCTTCAGCTTGAGATTGATAGTTTTACACAATTAGGATGCTAGTCTAAATACCTAAAGCTAGTGTTCTCATCGCTAATCTAAATTCTAATGAACAATATGGTAAACAATCTGGACACTATCGGAACATATTTTCTTCGAAAGCCACCGGACCCGGCGCGTGATGATCGCGTAATTAGAAAGCAGACGCGTCAGTGTTCTTGAAATTTTCAGTCTGTATTAGCATTCTGTCATACTAGGTAATATATATGCAAATATTGTATTAGTCAGCATCACCATTAGAGATGAACTGATACGATGATATGAGCAGTGGTGGGCCCAGTAGTACCTAATGGCCCCGACTTAAGTGTCGTAGATCGTGGGTTCGGACTTCGAACCCACGAACTGCTCTCAAAACGGTGAAGGGAAACATCGTAAGGAAATATGTCCTAGAACCAAACATTCAAAGACATGTGATGTGACACCACAACCCGCGCTGGGCCCGCGTGGTGGATTAGGTACGTTACGACCGACTTCCAAAGAGAGGAAGTCTGTAACCCAGCAGGGGGAACGTTATAGGCTGATTATGCTACGATGATATACCTAAGATAAGAATGGGGATTTTGTTTTGGGAATCGATGACCCAAAGCGGTAACCAGAGGCGTAACTGTACTGTTTGGGGCCCGTGGCAAATTCAAGGGATGGGGCCCTCCCTTAATGTAAAGAAGCTCAACCAACGTTATAGTTTTTTTTTATTAGCACTACCGCGACTTCTTCCGCGTACACTTCATATTTTCTCCTACAAAATTTAACACCTGACTGCTTCTGTCCTTATGTGTTCACAGCTCTCTCGGGCCGGGGGACCCTCTGTCTGGGGGCCCGTGGCATTTTGCCCGAATGCCACCCTATAATAGTTACGCCATTGGCGGTAACCGTCCAATACCGGGGGGGGGGGGGGTCTAATGACTATAGGTACTTATTCTGTTTTGTGGGCTATTTTCAGAGGCATCGAGGCTCTAGTCGTGGTTAGCAGTTCTCTACATCCAACCTTGGGGAGCGAAAAATGTGCGAGTAGGTATCTATACAGGTAACGCGCTCCTGAGTTATGGTAACAGCAACAACAAGTGTTTTAGTCGATGCGAGCCCGACATAACTCCATTAAGGCTGCCGCAAAAGGGTGCTACGCATAAAAAAAAACTTAATGGAAATTGTTCTACCAGAATCGCTTCGGTCCGTCGCGTCGCGCATGTCTGCGGGAGCCTTAAATTGTCTCCAGACGGAGAATACCCATGAGGATTTGCCCACGAGCAATAACTGGAATACGATGTACATCGTATTCCAGTTATTGCTCGTGGGCAAATCACAACATCAACATGTACTTACCTATGAATTGAAACTTAATAAAAATGGTTTTGGGTCAATATGTGGTGTCAATACCCTGGAAAGTCACGATTGACCTATTCATTGTGTAACTAGAATGTGTTTGCTGGAAATGAGGTCATACACTCATACTATGGATCATACCTCCGTAGTCATTAATTTAATGGGAGTATCGCGTGGTATAACCTGTGAACTATGCACGAATGTGTGCATTGTAATTTTACCATGTTCGAATCGCTACATAAAGGAAACAACTACTACTAGATAATCTATTAGTTTTGTACAATTAGATCTTTAATCTACCTGTAATTGCTTTATGACGATCGTCATTATAATCGGTGAGTCCACAGCGGTGACCTATAATTTCATAGTTATTTATTTATCGATTCGTTTTCGTTGACCAGTTAAAATAATGGGGCTTTGTCATATTGATAATTATGTCAATCAAATATTTTTTGCCGTCCACCTTCGTAGTTTTTGTCCCGTTCACCTTTGCGTTTCAAGAAGAAAGGTCAGAAGGAGTGAAAGATAGCTATGCTTATGAGAAGATGTATTTGTTACAGTTGTAATGACAACTATGTCATTTGGTTTAAATAGGTAGGTTTTTATTTATTTTTATAGATCATTTTCTATTAACTCTTGGCTCTTGTAACGCATGTGTACCTAACCATCTAGCACCAGTGTCAGGGACTTCACACAATTTGTAACTACTTTCATAAGTAATAATTATTGTTCTTTGAAGTGAAAACATAAGCGCGTTGGGCATTTTTTGAGATGGGAAAAAACCATTGACTCGCGACACTTACCGTAACCGACACCGCGCGTGTTTTGTTTATAAGACGATTAATAAAAAAGTAATTAAAAAATAAAAAAACCTGACTGCGAAACTGAAAACAAGCCCATTTTAATTTAAATTAAAAAGTTGGAAGCAGGCGGGACCCATTTGAATTTGAAAATATAAGTAAATGGGCTTGTTTGTAGCTTTTCAGTTTCGCAGTCGGGTTTTTTTATTTTTTAAATTACTGTTTCCAACTTTTTAGTTTACAAATGTGAAAGATTTCGCAAACGATTTAGTTCTTGGTACCGGTAAACCGGGGTTACTTTGAATAGCGGGGTGACTTTGATCAAAACTTCCATTTCATATAAAATCGCGAATTGCTTAAAACGAAACGCAATTTGTTCGTTTTTTTTTCTACGTTAGCAAAATTGAAGAGTTGTTGAATCCTTTCTTGAGGAAACGCTGGGAATTCACTAACCATTTAAATTGAAATATGTAATTTTAAGTTATTCTCTATTTATAGCTACATAATTGTGCTGCAAAACTTCATGTGAACTTGATCATTGTGATGGTATAATGAAATTTCTAGATAAACTCCTTATGTGGCCTATTATCGATTAACCAATACAGTGATTATTGTTTTTCTAACGTCAAAATTAATGCAATAACTTGAGTTTGTTTAATGCGGGGTGTCATTGATACCCATATGGTGTGAGATTGACCGGGATTTTTCGGGTCCCGTGAATACACAACCGCGAATAGAAGAAGCCCTTAGTCAAATAGTGGAAGGAAGTTTAAGCATTCTTTTTTAGTTTTAATTTAACTTTTCATTATCAAAGTTACCCCATACGACAAAAATGACAATAATTATTTTTCCCGTAGGCCGATTTTGATTTTAAAAATTGTATTGGCATTATAATTGGGGTAACTTTGTAACTACGCAATAAAATTGCCTATTTTATTACGTAATCCCAAACTTATCAATGTATCCCCATTCTACGTATAACTTTGATCAGAGTGTTTTTATTTTTTTTCTCAAAATCTAGCCATACTTTTTCATTTATTATTACAGAAATCGCGAGTTTAAACAAAACCGATTATTAGACCGATTATATATTTTTTTACAACCAGAGATTTAAAAGATATGGACCTTGAAAGTTCAATATTGATCAAAGTAACCCCGGTTTACGGTACGTGTTTTTTACGATTAGTCACTTCGAATTACTTTTAACCATATAAGTTACATATATTTTTGTAATCACCTTTTAAAACCCTTTATTTTGATACCCCACTCGATAGGTTTCGAGAATTTTTTTTTATGAAGACTGGTACTTAGTGTACTTACCTATTGCGCCAAAAATCGGCCATTTTTTTTTCAATTTTGATATACCCAGTGTCACTCTCACAATTAAGACGAATCTAACGACACCTCTCAAGCTGAAATCGATCAAGCCGTTTCGGCTACAGAGCGTGCCAAAGAAATATACCTACATACCATAATTATATACATACATACATACACTTGAAAAACATAACCCTCCTTCTGACGCAGTCGGCTAAAAATACACACATACCTAATTGTTTAAGTTTTCACTTCTGTCGGCACTCCCGGAGTGCCAGTTTTTTTTTAAGCATTTCGCATATTTCGGGACCATAGGGGGTCCTTTGGTAGGCATACGAAGGGCTGAAGCCAACTCGCAGAGCCCCATTAGTCGTTGCCCGTTAGAGAGGAAAGTAAAAAACTGGCCAAGTGCGAGTCAGACTCGCACACGAAGGGTTCGGTACCACAAGGCAAAAACGCCGAAAAAAACATGTTTGTTGTATGGGAGCTCCCCTTAAATATTTATTTTATTTATTTATTATTAAAGTTAAAATACAACTGAGTATTTTAAGTGCCTACCTGTTGCCATTTTTGATATCGAGCAAAAAAGGGCAAAAAAATCGCGTTTGTTGTATGGGAGCCCCCCTTAAATATTTATTTTATTTTGTTTTTAGTACTTATTTGTTGTTATAGCGGCAATAGAAATACATACTTTGTGAAAATTTCAACAGTCTAGCTATCGCGGTTCTTGAGATACAGCCTGATGACAGACAGACAGACAGCGAAGTCTTAGTAATAGGGTTCCGTTTTTACCCTTTGGGTACGAAACCCTAAAAATGAAGCACAAACCCTCGATTATCCTGTAGGTGCCTATACACTGTCCAAGTGCATCTAAGGACAACTCCCGGTTGGTGTAGGACTATATAATATTAGCAGGATATGGAAACAAAAGTGTCACTTCGGGAATGCCGACAAAAGTGAAAACTTGATACCTACGTGTGTATTTTTTTAATCATCTTAAAATGTTACCGGCCAAACCCGATTTTAGGATGAATTAGTTTCGCCTAGGCCAAACCAGTTCTCCCTCGCTCTTGCATCCTATGTCAACGGAGCTATTTCTGTGTTAAGTGTTTAAAGTAACCTAACCATCTTTTTTTTGTTCCGGGGTGAAAAATCCTCCTGGATGTCCGCCGCTCTGGGGCGGGCGACGGGGTCTGTCAGACTCTTACTGACTAAAAACCACCCCGTTGTTCTATCTCACACCTACGCCAGAGGTCGCGGGAACGTTCGATCCTTCCGCAACCCCCGACTGGTGCCGGCCCGCCGCTGCGGGCCTCGACGGGTCAGGGGTAGAGATGGGCGGTGGGTAAATACCCATCGGGTATTTACCGGGTAAATACCCAATTTGGGTATAAACAGGGTTTTTACCCGGTAAATACCCAAAAGCATGGGTATAAACTATAAACACTTTATGGAACGTTTTATTTAATAAAGTTTAGGTGAATTTTAGCCCGTTTTTTTTTAACACATCCATGTTATAAGTTCGGCTACTTTCATATGTTTTTCGTCTCAAAGCCTGATTAAATTGCTTTATTAACTGATAATAACTGTAATTTTAGCATAAATGTAAAATTTCTTTAACTGATTTGATGAAGTTTCTATATAGTAAATGACATATATAGGGTGACTGGTAATTAGTGAACGACACTTAAACACGTGATTGTAGTCATGAAAACAAACAACTTTTACTATGGGACCAAACCTGAAATCGCGAAAAAAAAATCTGCTGGTCAGTACATTTGTGTTCGCCTAACTGGTCAAAATGTACTGAACTTGGCTGATTTTCCTCTTTATATAATGTCCTTTCATTATATATTCATATATATTCAGGGATATAAAAAAGGAAATAAGGCATCTTTAATCTATAAATAAGTACGGTACCCGAAGGATGTAAATATTACATAAACATGAGCAAAACTGCGGGAAAAAGCTAGTTAGTCAAAAACTCATGAAAGTATAGAAATAAATGAACGCTGAAGTTGAAATATTTTTAACAGATAATAATGGCACGCACTTTTTACTGCCAGAGAATTTAAATTTAGACTAAGACTAGAAAATGATTTACATCCTTTTTTTTATAAAATGTTTTAGGTTTAACTTACACAATGCCATTTAAACAATTTAGTAATTAAAAAAATATCGATCTGTTAAATAGTAATTAATAACAGATTTTATTATTTTGGTATTGGTATCAAAACAATATTATCCATTTAGGTGATTTTTAGCCACCAAAACATATCTCGAGAATACTTAAATTCGATTTACAATAAAGAAAGTTTGTTAAAATACCAGTAGATAAGCGTTTCATGTGAACTTTTTAAAAATTAAATAAATTGGTATATCTAACTGTAGTTTAGTATATTTTCTAAGGTTTAACGTAAATTGTATTGCATTCAATTAAATATACATATATGAATACAATATAAATTATACTATGGTAAAAATCTTACCTTTGATTTTTGAAATATTCCCAAAACCAGTTTTAGTCGTTAGCACCAGCAAAATTTTGTATCCTGATCCAAAATGAAACAGTATGAGATATCACTTCTACGTGCGCACTCTTTAGTAATTCAAAAACAAGTGGAAGTAGTAAGCATAATACGTATACGCGGAGAGAAGGCGAAGAAGCGGGAAGGGTTGATGTGCATATTTGTAAGGATTGAGGGACCGCTGGCCAGCTAAATGCGCCTACTGACGGACTTATTTTATCAATTAAAAGTCAACTTTAGAAACTTTAACGTAAGGTTGAAACGCCGCGAGCTGCACCACGCCAGCATTTTTTTTAATATTAATTTCAATCTTATACGCTAATGTAGTAGATTTTTAGTTAATAACAAAGTATCTTCATCGTCACTAGTTCTGAGCATATACGCGAGTTTGCCAGATTTTAGTTCTTCATCTTACATACTCAAGAGTTTGATGATTCACGTTTATTTAATGTATTTTATCAATAAATATTTGTTACGACATGCTGTGATATTCAAATAGTCTTTAATTTAAAACTACTATAATCAAATGTAATATAAACCACCTAATATAATATGTAAAAAATACAGACGTACAATTTTTATATGATTTGTTAGTAGAAAACTATTCTTTGCTGACACCATTTACATTTCATGCATAAAACACATTTGATAAACATTTTTTATTGCTTAAAGTGTATAAAAGACTTAAAACAATAATGAAAAAGTAAATACCCACCATTTGGGTATTTACCCAGGTAAAAACCCTGCATTTGGGTATTTTGGGTATTTACCCGGTATTTACCGGGTAGAAACCCATCTCTAGTCAGGGGGGGTGATGTCTAAGAGGGGCGCGCGTGGAACACTACCCGCCGCCACCTCGGGTCCTGATGTGTAGGGGGCGGCGACGTCCCCGAGTCCGTCGCCCCTGGACCCATTTAGGGGGGCTGGAAGAGGGCGTTGTCCGCCTTCCGCCGACGCCCGGTGCGCCTGCTGCGGGCAGGGTGAGTGGACGAGATCTCTCTCTCCCTTTCCGCTGCCTCCTGCGAGATGACCGTTTCGCACAAGGAAACCACCGCGTCCCAGGACTCTTCGCTGCCGACCATCGACTCGACCACGGCCGGCAGCGACAGGTCACTGCCTACTTCTGAGATGAGGGCACGGTGCGGCTCCTCCTAAGCGGCACACTCTGCCAGCGTGTGCCACGCCGTGTCCTCCCGGCAGTCGACGCAGTGGTGACACCGGGCGTCCGGCTCCCTGTTTATGCGACATATGTACTTCCCAAAGCAACCATGCCCCGAGAGCACCTGCGTCACCCGAAACGACAGGGAGCCGTGCCTCCTCCCGAGCCAGGGCTCGAGTACTGGCCGGACCGCCTCGATGGTGCCGAGGTAGGGCGTGAGAGCCTGTCCCGCCATTCCGCCACCAGGAAAAGTAACCTAACCAAACCTAACCTCGGGGTGCCCTTCGCTAGCTCTTGCATCCCACGTCGCCTATCGAACTGGTTTGGCCTAGGAGAAACTAGTTCCATCCTAAAATCGGGTTTGGCCGGTAACATAAACAAAACACGCGCTGTGTCGGTTACGGTAAGAGTGAGGCATGTCTATTAGCATGTCATTGTTTTACATCGAGGTAGCGAGCGAAACCGAGGTATCGCATCTTCGGCATGTAATTACCCTAAGAGTCTGACTTCTATATAACTGGTCACTGGACTTCTCTAAAAAGGTTTTGCATGGCAGTTGTTATCTGGCACTATTCACCCTTATTACGATATGTATCATCAAGCTAGTCGAGGCTCACACTCATACTCACGATGGATGCATCGTGAGTATCCGAGAGCCTCGACCAAATATGGTCACGCACGGCCAAGTATTGGGCACCCATCACCAAAATAATATGACAAATAAGTAAATGGAATGTCTGGTTGTATAAAACATGATTTATTACAGTAATACATTTTTATTTATATCCCGTTTGGAAATACGCGGGTGGCAAGCCATCACCGCTGTGACAGATACAATATATATAAATACAGTTGTCTTTAGCACTAGTCTTCCAGGAAGAAGTATTGGCCAGCTCGTTTCTGTTCTATGTCCTGTAACAAAAATAAACATTTCGTTAGTTTTAGTAATATTTTCAAATTCAGACGACACTTAAAAAGCAGCCGAGCTCAAACTCAAAGAATTTATTTCAATTAAACCATGTACAGGCACTTTTAGTCTGTCAGTTAGAAAGTTGAAGCTAATTGCCCATTCCAAAACGTAGATCTTTATGGAGAAGAACGGGCAAGAAACTCCTTGGACACTCTTTTGAATCAAGGTATTACAAAATCCTGGGTACATTATTCTTGTTACTTCTATAAGTGAGAACAATGTAAAACAAAAGACACAAATGAAGAAACAATTCAAAATATAAGATTAAAAAATATCTAAATATATAAAACTCAAAGGTGACTGACTGACTGACTGACATAGTGATCTATCAATGCACAGCCCAAACCACTGGAGGGATCGGGCTGAAATTTGGCATGCAGGTAGATGTTATGACGTAGGCATCCGCTAAGAAAGCATTTTGATAAACTCTACCCCCAAGGGGATAAAATAGGGGATGAAAGTTTGTATGAAACTTTGTCAATTTTAAACCGATCGGGCTGAGACTTCGCATGCATATAGCTACTATGACGTAGGCATCCCCTAAGAAAGTATTTTGTTAAATTCAACCCCCATGGGGATAAAATATGGGATGATGGAGGATGTAAATGTATTACTTTATTTTTAATAATACTTAACGCGAGCGAAGCCGCGGGCAAAAGCTAGTAAGATTATAAGATTAAAAATAAGCTCATATGGGACTGGGCCGGACACGTTTGCCGTATGTCGGATGGATTGTGGGCACAAAATCGGTTCCTGAAAACGTCCGACGGCATCGCGGAAGACCCAGGCGTAGATGGCAGGACGAACTTGACGCCTGTATGAGGGATTGGTCTATATTACCTCAGGATCGAGTTGAGTGGAAAATGGAAAGAGAGTCCTTTGCCCCGTAGTGCAATATAAAGGCTGATTGTTATTATTATTATTATATTTCAAACAGAATGAATCCTATGCTAAGTTCTCTTCAGTCTACACAGGGTTAACTGCTGGACTGATCTTTTTGAATTTACAGTTAGGCTTGTGGCTAAGTATTAACAGCCCGCTCGGGTCGATGGATCAGGTTAAACTACGCTTGCCGCGGTTGGTCCGTGGATGGGTGACCATCTTTTCATACCAAGACCCCTCCGCGCCTCGGAAAGCACGTTAAGCCGTTGGTCCCGGCTGGCCTTCGTGGATCTTTGACAGTCGTTACGTGTCGTCAGAAGCCCGAAAGTCTGTCAACCTGTCTTACCAAGGGGTATCGTATTACCCAGTAACTGGGTTGTGGAGGTCAGATAGACAGTCGCTCCATGTAAAATACTGGTATTCAGCAGCATCCGGTTAGACTGCAAGCCGATCCCAACATAGTTGGGAAAAGGCTAGGCAGATGAAGGAGTTAGGCGTCACTTAGCTAAAGGTAACTGCAAGCCGGACGCATGTTGGCGACAGGCCGGTCACCGACGCATGTCGCTCGTGTTAATGCACCCTCCTAAGGGACGTGGCCGGTCTGCAGCCTTTTTTCACATTTGCTGAAGCTTTGGCGTTGGCGCTGACGTGGACGTGTGTAAACGATTTCATATGGTATAAACGCACCAACCGATTTTCTTCTCGAGTACATGGCCGGGCCACTTTCCTGACAGGGCACAGATTTGTACGAATATAGACCTTATTAATCTAGTTTCACAGTACTAACCTTAACGGAAGAGTGTTTGTTTATCCTCGGCCTGAAGTTATTAGGGTCCCTACGGAACGTGATGCCGAGCAGCTCTAAGAATTTGTTCATGCCGTTGAGCAGCGACTGCGGCGCGTGCGCAGTGGCGTTCGAGGAGGGCGTGCCTTCGAACACGATGACACGGTCCGCTAAGTACGTCGCCATTATAAAATCGTGCTCTACTACGAAGCCGGTACGTTTTGCGTGGAGGATGAACCTGTGGAACAGAAGATGTTGAATTAGTAAAAGTTTTTGATGATCTAAACAATGCCACCGATGCAGCTATCAACGTGGCCACCTACTCAAACAATATAATAATACTAGCAGCGTCCCGCGGTTTCACCCGCATTAGTGTCGATCCCGTGGGAATATCGGGATAAAAAGTATCCTATGTCCTTTTCCAGGACTCAAAACTATTTCTATACCAAATATTATTTAAATCGGTTCAGCGGTTTAAGGACGCTATAACATTTTTCCACGAATAACAGTGTTTTTCAGGTACCATTTTAACAAACTGGAGTCACAACTGCGAGGATATCTTGGTTTCAAATTAAAGATAATGTATTCATCTCCAGACTGGGCCCAAAGCAATTAAATAGCCCCATACAAAATTTTCACACAAATACGTTTTTACCATCACAATAATCGCAAAAAATTAAATATAAAGGGGTCTGAATAGGATCCAATATAGCAAAATCCAAAACATATTGTAACTTAAAAATAAGAAGATATTGTTGCCTATATATAATTCTATAAAGATAAGCTAAATATTTTGTAGATAAATAAATAACATTTCATTTATGAGAAAAATAAGAAACGGTCTCAAAATTTGAGAGCGTTTCTTATTTTTCTCTCCATACATTTTCTACCCGCGGACACTTGCCGGTCGGTCATTCCGCGCTCAAACGCGCCCGTGGAAGCACGCCTATGTAGCTTTTTCGCAAAAAATAATTACGTTAAAAAGTGAGTTCCGTTTTGTGTATTCCACAGTACGATGTTGATACTTTTTCGAACCGAAATAAAATTAAGTACGATTTTTGGAATTTGTTTTAGAAATAAATACTTAGTTGTAATTTTTTGTTTAATGGATGTAGATGACGGATAAAGACTGTATAAATATTTGTGTTAAAAAATTATAATCAAATAAAAATGACGGAAACTATTTTTTTTTTTTAGATATTCGATACTATAGTCGATTTTGGGGTGGTGATTACGAATATGACATCCATTTTTTTTATTCAAGATGGCGAGTGTATTCTCAAAAAAGGAGGAGGTTGTATATTCGAGCATAACTCCTTCATATACGAACGGATGGATTAGCAAAATTCTTTCTTTGTTCGAAAGAGGTTTATTTCAAAATGGTCCCTTTTAAATTTCGTAAAAATCTGATGATGATTTTCGGAGACAGACAACGGAACTCTTCAATAAATGCCAGCAAATCAACCGCGATTGCTGCTATCGCATATCTATGCATTGTTTACGCAATCACACATCATAACATCACGCCTGTACCCTCTAAAGGGATACGCGGATGTGTTCAGTAGCTTCCTGTCACTGATATTCACATAGCAAGTAGTGTTATATGCATTTGTGTGCAGTAGGTGGGTACAACTAAAAAGTGAAAAATAAAAACTTTTTTACAAAAAAAAAACGATTTCCAAAAAAAAAACCACAAAGTGCAAAATAAATTTTTGTTTCTTGTTCTTTTTTTGTTTGAATGGATATACTTTCCAGGTGGTCAGGTCTATTGTCATTAAGTCAGGATCTAATGATGGGATCCTGGAGAAATCGAAGGAACTCTTCAAATATTATAGGCACACACACCTATAGCAATTTGGGTATTTTTTATAGTAATTCGTGGATTTGCTCTCGGAAAGCACTGTTTAGTGAAGTGGAACTGATGATGAAGACCGCAGATGGCCACCGGAACTACTCAATAATAAGTATTTCACGGGTTGCGATTCGATTACTTTAATATGGTTGCTAAGCAACTTATGCTCGTAACAATGAGAATTGTAAAATGGAGCTGATAGGTGAATACCAGGAGAACTCCTCAACAATTATCGTCCCTGCATTGAGAAAAGCAATATTTTGTAAAAGGCGATGAGCAAGTTGACATTAGGTTATTGTAAGTTAGATACATTATAAACAAACCCGACTAAAAAGCGAGAAATAAAAAAGTTTTAACAAAAAAAACCGACTTCCGAAAAACACTACAAGGTGAAAAATAACTTGTAATTTCGAAAGTCGGTGGCAAAATACTAAATTACAGATCCATTGACACCGAGTTCCGAAATTAAAGTTATTTTTCACTTTGTAGTGTGTTTTTTGGAAGTCGGTGGGTTCTTTTTTTTTGTAAAAAAGTTTTTTTTAACTTTAATTTCGGAAGTCGGTGCCTTTGGATCCGCCAAAGACACCGACTTCCGAAATTAAAGTTATTTTTCACTTTTTGGACGTCTGTTTTTTTTTTTGTTACAAAGTTTTTTATTTTTATAAAAAATAATAACTCTCGCCCCAGTAAATAAAATACTTAAGCACTGTTTTCATAAGTGAATGATTATTTTTAAATATCACTACGAAACTCTACGACAACTCCCAGGCTAGTATTTGATTATGTAGGTAATGCTCCAACAATTGCCATCAAAAACAATATTTAAAAGTACTTACATCTTTTCAAACTAACAGCAGACTGAAGGATAAACGTAGATGTTCCTTGTAATACTAAAATGTTAAGGTCGTTTTTCGGCACCTACATAGGTAATGTACGTAATGACTGATGAACTTCAACAATACTATAAACGTGATTATCACACATTGTAATTACTAATAACAGTTACCAAATTCGATTGCGAACTAACAACTAACTTTACTCAATAAATACCAGTAAAATTAAAAAATAATACATTCAAATACCAAGATTAGTTAAGTTACGTATAAAATCGAGCGGACAATGGGTTCAATGTGTGCGTGCGCGTAATGTTGTTGTGTTGCGTTTCAAATACCTAAACTTGAGCGAGTTCAAAATGTGATAGCGTCCTTAAGCGTGGAGGTAACAGACTAACACTTTGGCATTTATAATATTAGTATGGATTCAATCAAAGTAATAGTCCTCCACACCGAGTTTCGGCCATCGGCGCCCCTGGTATTTATTGTAGTGCACAAGTATGTACTCAGACACAGGTGCACTCACTCTTTTATCAAAGTACTGTCGGCGTTGATATGTTATTAAATACATCATCTGTGAAAATTTCAACTGTCGAGCTATCACGGTTCATGAGATACGGCCTGGTGATAGACGGACAGACGTACAGTGGAGTCTTAGTAATAGGGTCCTGTTTTTACCCTTTGGGTAAGGAACCCTAAAAACAATTGCAGCAGTATTGTCTGGTGTAATAACAATGACGACCTTTAAAGTTATAAGTCAAATGCTTCCTTATTGTGATATTACCTCATATTTTCGCGAATAAAAGCAATCTACCCTCGAAACTTTGTTCTCTTATCCATTACATCAGTAAACTCACCGTTTAATAACTTTAGCAGCAACCAAACGCTGTTCAGAGTCTAGGTAGGCAGAGGGCTCGTCAATGAGGTACACATCGGCTGGCTTGCCGAGACAGAGCACCAGGGCCACTCGCTGCAACTCACCACCAGATAGGTTCTGAACCTCCTGGTCCATGATCTCTTCTATCTTCATCGGTTTCATCACATCTGTGATGAACTGGAAGGCAACAACAGGAATGATTAGGATCTACTTACTTTTCTCAAGTAGCTTGTTTAGCATTCTGTTGTTTCTGCCTGGGCTCTTGGAAAAGGCATGATGATATTTCTTATGATATTTTTTTAAGAACTGCTTATAGGGGAAACCCAGATAGTTAGAGCCACGGGCATTCTACTATCTATCTATTACATTAGTTTGATATACAAACTTTCTTGTGTGTGGTTTCAATATAATAAAGAATAAAATATGCTTATAAGTACTGAAAATAATGGATGTAATCAATGATTACTACAGTCTGTTCGCCGAGAGTTGATAAAGTCAGGGTTTCTTAACTCATTACAAATTGCGGCCCGCTAATAACAACAATAACAAAACAACTGTAATATTAAAAAAAAATAATCTAGCGACAATTGTAATAATAAAAAATATATATTTTAAAGTGTGTGTTGTACTCCAAATAAATAAACAATAAGTAGAAGTGAAAATTCGGGCGCCAGGAGCACACACCAAACTATGCCAAGGATAGACTAACCTGCGGGGCTGGAAACTTTTAATCTTCAAGCGGGGAGTATCAATAAAAATCGACACAAAAGTTATTGAACGATTTTATTACCCGAAGGCTGCTGGTCTCAATATACAAGAAAATTCCTTTCCAATATTAACAGTTGGTGTAAAACTAAGATGGAATAGAAATTAATTTTTGTCCTGTCATTATTGCACTTTTGTCAATTTAAGTTAAGTATTATAAACCATACCATATTCCGGCGAATAATCTAACAAACCGAATGGGCAAACCCTGGTGATTTTGATCTTCGCGGGGACGTCAGGCGGTCCATGATATATGTCGGTAGGGGCTAGCGTTAAAAATTTAAGTCTTGAAGTAAAAATAAATAAGAAACGCCTCACGGCTGAAATCAAACATGAATAATGGTTAGCTGATGTTCAGCGTCGACAAAAATGCCGATCGGAATGTTTACGACCAAATGCAAATCAACTCACCGTTTCTTTTCCAAAAAAAAAAGCTTTTACATCAGTAGATGAATTAATCCAAAAAATATATAAGGTTCAAAAGATCCTGAAACAAATATCGAAAACTATTAACGTCTGTCATCCAAATAACCACGCGACACGTGAGTAGGTATGAAACCACGAAGAATTTTACCAACCTTTTACAAAATATGGACAATCCCATTATGATGCCGACAAGGGCAAATCAGCCACAACATAATTAGGACTGGATGTAGTCCTTTGGAAGTATCAACTTCCAGAATTCAATAGGAGCTCTAAAAACACTCCATTTTATATAAAGGTTCGGCCGGAAAAGTGCCCTGTCAAAATCAACTGACAGCATCAAAAAAAAGAAAAAATCAGTGTGACCACTACACGACTTCCGATTCAAAAAAATGAATTTTTACATGGCAACACCACCATGTTGCCTTCAAATTAAAGCAAAGAACGCGATATTATGTAACAGGCTTAAAAGACTCGTTACATTACATCCCCTCCCGAAAATAAAAGAAAGGAACTTTCTTTTATTAGAAAGAAATCTTCAACCAAATAAACCTGTTAAGACTGGTTTATTTTCTAATTCAAAAAAAGAAAAAGAATCATATAAGATTCAAAGTGCAAATCAAATCTGAAAATGTCAAACGACAAAATCTCAAGAATTTAATAAAAGTAAAAAAATGTAAATGACAAAAAGTCAAAAACGAAATAGTGAAAAACAAAAAAAAATTATAAGTTATAAAAACTCATCAAATGAAACGAAGAGAGAAATCTCTTAGCGCTCCAAAACTCCATAACAGTGCAGTTAGGCACTATAGCCACTGACTAAAAATTTCAAACAAATTCGGACAATTTACCAAAACAAACTACAATTTTTATAGTGCAGTTAGGCACCTATCGCCACTGACTAAAAATTTCAAACCACTTGGAACAGTACGACTTTGAGTGCAGTTAGGCACTATCGCCACTGACTACTATGTCAACCGCTTCCAACACAACCATCTCTATGAGTGCAGTTAGGCTCTATTGCCACTGACTAACTCCGTATTCAACAATCCAAAAAATTTGAAAACTCCGAACAAAAGTTTTTAAATAAAGCTGAAAGACCTTATTTAAAATACTGTTACAGGCACAACCTGCAACGAGACCAAGGAAAGCATATTGTGATCGGCTCATCACCACCGAATTCCCGAGCACAATAGCTGTAAAAGAATGTGAATGCTGTGACTGGCTCAACACTACCAATCTCCCAAACACAGACAAACACAAAAAACATTGAGATCTCCAATGAGAAATCTCAATAACAAATAAGCGAAAGCCAAAGTTTCACAATGCGACCGGCATACCACCACCGAACTTCCGAACGCAAAGGAAAAAGGATGACGAAAGTCAAAACAAAATCTCGCATCGTGATTGGAACAACAAAGTCCAACACAATGGAAAAGAGTCGAAATCAAGGTCAAAAACTACACCAAGATCCAAAAAATAATAAGGCATTTTGTAACAAAGGTTACAGAATGACCCTAAAAAGTAAAGTCCAGGATGAACGCGTTACTAACAAAGTCAAATCCGATCATTAAAAAGAATGAAACTCCAGTAAAAATGAGAAACAATTCTGTCAACGAACAGCACAAAATAGGTTTAAAAATCGATTACTATTTATGACGAAGAGGAAATAGAATGATTTTAAACTATGAGAAAAAAAAAGATTACAAAAACTTGAAATTGAATTTAAGTTTTTTAACCTCAAGGTAGAAATTACCTGAACTGTAGGGTTGTATAAGATCTTAATAAAATATAAACAGGTAGGTTACCCTTAAAAAAGAAGAATAAGATCCTAGACAATCCAACAAAAACAAACAAAACATAAAATAAGATCCTTCGATGTGAAAAATATTTGGTGTGAAAAAAAATAGTATTAAATTAACCAGAATGACCTAAGTTTTATTTTTAGAATGTCTCAAATTCAACAAATTTATAAGAAATTACCTAACATACATCTTTCAAACCACTGATAACCTATCATCCATCCTCTCGTACATCACACTGTCAAAAGTGGCCTTCAAACAAAATTATCAAAATCAAGACCTAACACTTGGAAACCAAATTAAAATTTAATAATATCTTTAACATGATAACGTCCCACTGAACCTTTATTTAAATCTTTCAAAACATAAACGTTATCTGAAACCTTTTCAGTTATTTTACATTTTACAAACTTAGGTGCAAGTTTAGCTGAAAAATATGCTTGTGCATTAGATTGAAGAAAACTTCTTCTCCACACCACATCACCCACATCAAAAGAAATGACTTTCCGACCCTTATTATAATAAGCGGCATTACGCTTATACCCCTTTAACAAGTAAGCTTGAACTTTAACAAAAATATCACTAAGTGAATTAAGAGAAACTGCATAAGCATTTCTATTTGAAATTTCTAATTGAGATAAGTTATCAACAGAACTACTAAAGTGATGTAATGACGCATCAAGAATAAGCTCCCTACCATGATTACCAAACAGCAAGGCGAATAGCAAACGAAAAGCAAAAACTAAGTTTCAAAAAGTTAAATGTTTGAAAATAAATTCTCAAGTTTGAGGTTAATTATAAAAGTCAATGTGGGTAATCCCATAAAAAATTACTATGTTAATTTTATCGTTTTAAAAGTGCAATAATCACTTACAAGCAGTTTAAATCTAGATAAATTAAATGCACAATATTGTACTTAACAATTAGATCAAAGTATTTACTTAAAAAGTTAAACTTAGTCTTCAAAATAACTTTACTGTTGAGAACAACAAAACGCAGTCTATGCTATACATTTCTGTTGGTTTTGCTAAGAAAAAAACATGATATTAAACAAAATCATCAATTGTAAACACCAAACATTGTTTACAAAGATTCACCAAATTAAGTTAAACAAGTTAAGTAGTACTTATGAGTCAACCAAGTTAAGTAGTACTTATGAGTCAAAAATCAAAATAAACACAAAGTTATTAAAGTAACAATGTAGAACAAACCAATGCAAACAATAGACTCATAAGTTAATTAATTAATAGTGCAATAATGACAGTATAAGGTACCAGACAAACCTACTTCAAGTCCCTGTTCGGGCGCCAATTGTAATATTAAAAAAAAATAATCTAGCGACAATTGTAATAATAAAAAATATATATTTTAAAGTGTGTGTTGTACTCCAAATAAATAAACAATAAGTAGAAGTGAAAATTCGGGCGCCAGGAGCACACACCAAACTATGCCAAGGATAGACTAACCTGCGGGGCTGGAAACTTTTAATCTTCAAGCGGGGAGTATCAATAAAAATCGACACAAAAGTTATTGAACGATTTTATTACCCGAAGGCTGCTGGTCTCAATATACAAGAAAATTCCTTTCCAATATTAACAGTTGGTGTAAAACTAAGATGGAATAGAAATTAATTTTTGTCCTGTCATTATTGCACTTTTGTCAATTTAAGTTAAGTATTATAAACCATACCATATTCCGGCGAATAATCTAACAAACCGAATGGGCAAACCCTGGTGATTTTGATCTTCGCGGGGACGTCAGGCGGTCCATGATATATGTCGGTAGGGGCTAGCGTTAAAAATTTAAGTCTTGAAGTAAAAATAAATAAGAAACGCCTCACGGCTGAAATCAAACATGAATAATGGTTAGCTGATGTTCAGCGTCGACAAAAATGCCGATCGGAATGTTTACGACCAAATGCAAATCAACTCACCGTTTCTTTTCCAAAAAAAAAGCTTTTACATCAGTAGATGAATTAATCCAAAAAATATATAAGGTTCAAAAGATCCTGAAACAAATATCGAAAACTATTAACGTCTGTCATCCAAATAACCACGCGACACGTGAGTAGGTATGAAACCACGAAGAATTTTACCAACCTTTTACAAAATATGGACAATCCCATTATGATGCCGACAAGGGCAAATCAGCCACAACATAATTAGGACTGGATGTAGTCCTTTGGAAGTATCAACTTCCAGAATTCAATAGGAGCTCTAAAAACACTCCATTTTATATAAAGGTTCGGCCGGAAAAGTGCCCTGTCAAAATCAACTGACAGCATCAAAAAAAAGAAAAAATCAGTGTGACCACTACACGACTTCCGATTCAAAAAAATGAATTTTTACATGGCAACACCACCATGTTGCCTTCAAATTAAAGCAAAGAACGCGATATTATGTAACAGGCTTAAAAGACTCGTTACACAACGATAATAACAAACATTTTAAACAATTGAGTATAAAACAGAAAATACCACGCGAACACCCTAACGACTCACTCGAAACGCATATTAAGCGGCAGTCGCCATTATCAACTCTCAGTGAACAGACTTTTAGAGTCTATAAATTAAACTGTAGTAGCTCAATAGAGTAAGCCAGTTTTGGCCATCCAGAAATCCTTAACTTTGTGTACATTGTGCAATACATAAATAAATAAAAGCCAGTTTCTACAGTATCTTCAAAGTTCTTTTTCCTTAATAATTTTTATTAGGTATGACACACTAGCAGCTATTTAGTTGATGGATGTGTTTCAAATAGCTTGGATATATACAGGGGTGGCATCCCGACATCGCCAGGCAAGCTGTTACCATGAATTCAGTATTTGATTGTGAACCATTGTTTAAAACGTAGAAATTATTTGTTGATAAAAAAAAATCTGTTCCATACATTTTCACCACATACCTATTGCACTTTTCTATGAACCACCTTTTTGTTTATAACCATCTAAAATTTTCTACACTAGAGGGGGTCTAGAATCAAGTGGTTACAGTTCACACTTCAATGTCCTTGTATTTATATTTTGTATGTTTATAAATTACCTGTGGATGAATATAAGCATCTCTAATCTTTTCATGCAGCAGCTGCCGTACTAGCCCCTGAGACTTGGGGGATATCTTCTGTGGCTTATAACTAATGTGCAGCTGTGGTAGCTGGCCGGAACCTGGGGACAACAATGTAACTTTTGTCAGTACAACGCGGTCACATTAACACGACGCTTGGCCTTGATGACGTCATTTCGGTCTTTTGGTAATATACCTAATAAAAAATATAATTAAAACAACAACAGAAAACAAGCCAAATTATCGACGCGCGTATCGGTAACAAAGACAAAGGCCTAAAATTTGCTGGGCGAGCTAAGGAAATCGGGCCTCGCATTCCACAGATGCGTCGAGTTAATGTGACCGTGTTGTAATTTCTTTTCACATCATGTAATAAATAATATAATAGAATATTGTTTATGGTTGTTGTAGGTGCTTAACAAAAAACTTGGTCAAAAATAAAAAAAAGTATCTACAATCCCGGGTATACAAAAATAAGAAAAAGAAAAGAATATTCTAACACGAATAGGATAACATAATAATAGGATAACAGGAATTGAACAGGGAAAAGATAACTAAACTATGTGTAAGAACTATTTCTAAGAATATAAGATACACATAGATGCACTATAAAAGAAAGCACATAAAGTCTTAAGTGTCAATTCTAGGGAGATTTAAAGCGAATTTTACCTTTAATGTAATAACATTTTTAAATACAAGACTATCATCATTTGTTTTTCCTAATTTGACTGGTAGCTTATTGTAAATATGTGGCGCCTTACGGAATATGCGTTTGTTCATTAGCATGGATTGGCAAGGTACCACACATAGTTTGTCTGCCTTTCATACTCTTTTTCTTGTAGTTAATAAATGTAATCTAATATGTTTCTAAATTTTCTTTAAACCTCTATTTACTTATTAATTTCATCATTATTAAACTACCACTTAAGGGAAGAGTGAGACAGCTCCGACACAAGTACTTTCCTAACTTACTGGGGCTGGCGCAATTTATGTATGACACAATGTTTAAGTTGAAACAAATAGTTTTGTATTTTTACTCTTTGAATAATGTGTAGAAAAGAATCACTATGTACAGACCTCAGCACATCAAGCCACTACTCTCTGTCAGTTTCTTTAATAGATTTTCAATTTTAACGCTATTTAACACATTAAGTTCAAGGTTAATTGAGAAAATTTGACAGTTTCATTTCATTGATTCTAAATCTGATATAGTGGACTGTGGACATCTTCATACTGTCAGAATACAACGTCAATATTGTCTATGCGATTACTACTCAGAAAAAGTGATGTACTTTCTTATAACATTTCATTTGAGACAAAAATCAATGCATGTAAATATTATCATAGCTATACAAATTAACAAGTTACTATATAATTAAATACCCTATTACCTGCCCCAACATATGTGACAATATATAAAATTGAATGGCTAATGAAAAAATATGTTAAGTGGAATGTTAAGTAATTTTCAATGGAAACGTGCTAGATTGTCAACAGCATGCATTCTTTTGTTTATGAAAATGTATTATTGTTTTCAATGCTAAAATAACAATAACCTATGAAATATACTTTAATATATATAATAGCACGCAAATTATCATTAATTGATACACAAATAGTTACGTCGACAACGAATCTACAAATAATGACTTTTAGGGTCAGAAACATTTTAATGTCATACCTTCGTTTGTAGCACAGGATTCCGCGTGTTTCAAACATTTTTGGAAAACGGGATGGAAAAACAAATCAAATAACTCAGTTCTAGCCATTTCAATAGCTTAGTAAATATGTCTAAATTCATTAAAATACACTTATTCCAATACACCTATAACCTCATTTTTCAAGCAATGTCTACATTGTTATATAACGCATATTTATTGGAGATTCAAAGTAAACGGTTCTTTTCGGTTAAATATCACAGTAAAAGCTAGGATTATGCATAAATCGGTTGAATTAAGAATTTTTTACATCAAAACCGAAGCCTATTGACAATTTGACAACTTTCACAAATTTGACATTTCATTGCTCGGTGTTGCCATTACAATTTTATTTGTTCGTACAAAAACAGTTTCGGATACGCGTAATAATAGATTTATTTTAGAAAATTGGTTGTAACTTACCGTCATCGGGCTCCAAATTGCCGGCTAACATTCTAATGAATGTAGTTTTGCCAGTACCGTTCTCTCCGAGCAACACCAGAATCTCGGAATCCGAGAATTCACCAGGGTGTACTTTCAAACCAAAGTCACCCATATTTTTCGACATTTCAGGATATTCATAATGATTCATCCTTTTGATCTGTTCAGACAATACAATGGTCAGTTTATCAGTAAAAAAAAAAGTCTTTTGATTGTGCTCAACTTACCTCTTCCTCATTGGCAGACTCAGCGACTTTAAAAACTAACGATTCAGTCCTGAATCTCATGTTTTCAGTGGGTACAAACCCATCAAGGAATATATTAATACCTAAAAATAAAAATAAATGGATTAAACAAAAACCTTACTTATGATAACTGCATTTTTATTATCGAAAAGCTTACCTTCCCTAACAGAGAAAGGCATAGTCACAACACCGTAAGCACCGGGTACGCCGTACAGGCAGCAAATGAAGTCAGACAAATAGTCCAATACTGACAAGTCATGCTCCACTACGATAATGAACCTGGACAAAAAAGAGAAAAATGGAAATGAAAAATGTTGGAATGGAGTGATCTAGGAAGAGCACAGCAATGATATTTCCTGGGTTAGGCTGGGGTTAACTTACCACTACAGATTGTAGTAAATGGTTGACTGTAATTATTAGGGTGGTTCAGAAGGATTTTGGGTAGGCTGGGCCCACCTCAGGCAGGGTAGGATGAAATAACTGCCAGAAGTTGTTACAATCCTGACTAAGTTTTCTATGTCCCTCATTTTGTGGAAATCTCTCTTTTTTAAGTTGTTTTAAGTGCCATGAAAAATAATAACAATCAACTTACTTGTCAGGATGAATGAGTGACCGAATTGTGCGGGCAGCGTTCAGGCGCTGCTTGACATCCAAGTAAGAGGAAGGCTCGTCGAACATGAAGATGTCTCCATTCTGGATGCACACCATGGCACAAGCAAAGCGCTGCAGTTCTCCACCAGATAGCGCGGCGATCTCACGGTCGCGAATGTGGGATAGATCTGAGCAAAACATCAAGGAATGTTTATTTATTTTACAGTGAAAACCATACCTACAAAATATAACACTATAGATGTCATATTAGTGTAATTTTCGCGATTGCACCTACCACTGTTTGTCTTTGCATCACCCAAAGGATGACTGGTAGAAAATGCCTATGACATTAAGTCCGCCTCTGTACATTTGTATGCTTGAAGTATTAAATAAATAAATATAAATGCGAAAGCACTCTGTGTCTATTACCTTTAACGACTTAAAATGGCTGGTTTAAGGCTTAAAGGATAGTTTTCATCCTGATTGTCTATTTTCGTAGGTTAATATTCGATCTCAACGCGGGCGAAGCCACGGGCAAAAGTTAGTTACATACGAACGTAAAATGTTAGTCCGTTATCTCAACAATAATAAATTGACGACGACGACGAACGAGATGTCAAAACGCAAACTCAAAGCATTTATTTCAATTAAACCATTAACAGGCACTTTTGAATTGTCAAGGAGTCGGTCAGTCAGAAAATATGTAGCTAGTTGCCCACTCCAAAGCGTAGGTACCTATGGAGAAGAATGGGCAAGAAACTCCATGGACCGTGTGGCATCTCATTATACGGCGATGACACAACATACCGCTTCTCCCTTAAAATAATTTATCTTACCCAACATTCTACAGATTTCAGTCTGATTTTTTCTTTCATCTTTCTTGTTAAGGAGTTGGGCGACAGTGCCCTTGACAGCCTTAGGGATTTGATCCACATATTGAGGCTTGATCAGGGCTTTCAGGTCATCTTCGAGGATCTTCGTGAAGTAGTTCTGCAGCTCAGAGCCGCGGAAGTGAGACAAAATCTCTTGCCAGTCTGGAGGGTCCTGATAGAAAGATATAATGCTAAATAAATAATTTATACAAAATATTATAAAACAAAAGTGTAACTATGAAGTTTCATGCCCATTCTTCTTCATACAAAACTACCTTTTGTTAGGGGCAACTGAAATCAATTCTATTTTCTTGTAAATTTTGACATGCAAAAGGGCCTTTTTTGTGCTAAATTGAAATATATGTTATGACTTTGACATTCAAGTTAAAAATAGACTGAGTGTTTTGTTCTTTCTAAATTGCACAGTACACACATAATTTATTTGGAGGACACCAATCTTATTATTATCAAAAGAACTGTGACCTAGTTTAGGCTATTTAGGCCCATTACACAGACAGTACACATACGTTTTTCTTCATCATTTCAGCCGAAAGACGTCCACTGATGGACATAGGCCTCCCCCAATAGGGGGGGGGGTTTGCCATAATCGCCATGCTTGGCAGATGGGTTGGCGATCGCAGTATGGTATGGTGGTGGAATGCATAGAGAGCGCTGCTGCCCAATGTCCGGTACGCCCCTTAGTCGCCTTTTACGACACCCACGGGAAGTATGGGGTGGTGCTATTCTTTAAGTCCGGCACCACACAGACGTTTTTCTTACCGTGAACTAACTACAGTTTATTCGCCATGAGTAGGCATGGTCGTCAGTGTTGTATGGATCACTATGGAAGCTTGTTAACGGACAAGATTTTTCTAAGGCGTGGTTTTACGCCGTGTATGTGTAGGCACGGATGGTCAGTGTTGTAGGGATCGCTATGAAAGCTGTCAACAAGCTTTCATAGCGATCCATACAACACTGACCATCCGTGCCACTTTTTTCTACGGCGTGGTTTGTACGCCATACTGTAAAGAAACCCCGTGCCGTGTGCCGTGTACAAAAGGCCTTATTGCATAGCATAATAATCCTTACATAATTACTGCCATAAACAATGATTATCTGATATTTTATTTTTTCCTCAATGGCAAAAGTGAACTAAAGTTTAGATTATAAAGGCTATCAATCAGGGATTCTATTTAAGATAGTGTTTTTTATACCATATTGATGCATTTATTTTGCCAGCTTTCAGTTAAATAAGGTCACTATGTTAATGTGAAAATATGCTAATACTGTAGAACTGGAATGTTGCTACAATCTGAGTCGACAGTCAACAGGTGAATTGCATAATTTATAAGGTTAACATGCTTAGCAGTATAACTTTAGTGACATTAAAAGTAGCTGAACTTACTATTCAACATCAAAAAATAGTATGCATGAATGAAATTAAATGTTTATTTCTGTAAGTAGATCTTTTAAGACACTTTTACACATCAATATTTCGTTGGAATATAACTGACTGATCTCTGAGAAGAAATGCCGAAACAAACTCAGAGGTCATGGTCTCTTTTAAAGTCCAAATATTATATTATTAGGATTTTATGTTAGTCTAGCTATTTTGGGCCATGTCTGGAAGCCTTCCAGACATGGCCTTGCATTGTTAAGACTTAAGACTAAATAAAAGAAAGAGCCATTGCAGCTTTGAGTTGACCTGTCCCAATAGGTGGCACGTGTGAATCAGAATAATACAACTTACAGCAAAACGACCCAAGTTGGGCTTCTGTTTTCCAGCTAGAATCTTCAGAGCAGTTGACTTGCCAATACCGTTCTGGCCGACCAGCCCCAATACTTCACCAGGCCGAGGGATGGGCAAACGATGGAGCTTGAAGGAGTTCTTTGAGTACCGGTGAGTGGTATGCTTCTCCAAGTTGGATGGGATGTTGATGATGGTGATTGCGTCAAAGGGGCATTTCTGAAAAGTTATTGTTTCTTAGTATACATTTTAAATCAGAATTTGATGTTAATTTAATGATAATTTAAAGTACACACGCACAGTGAATAGACACATTTTACTCAATGTTATCAAAGTAATACACTGTTTTCCTATTATGATAAAAAATAAACAGATATGTAACAGTAATTAATAACTTGTATACCTACTTTACTTCAAGCTAAAAAGAGGTTTGTGTTTTACCGAAGAATGGCATATTCTGAAGTCATTATGTGTTTACACTGGTCAGCAAAATTAAAAACATTGTGGAAAGTTTTACCTTGACACAAATACCGCATCCGATACACAGCTCCTCGGAGATGGTGGCGATCTTGTCGTTGGGCGTGACCTCGATGCACAGCTTGCCCATACGCACCACGGGGCAGCTCTTCTTGCACTCCTGCCTACATCTCTTCGGCTTGCAGCGATCCGCATTCACGATAGCGATACGCGTGAGTTTGTCGGTCTCCTCATGGTGTCTATGTCGAGACATAACTGTTTATCGAAAAACCACACTTTAGCACCAAATTTTCTCCACAATTAATTGAAAATATACGAAAACAACCATCCGATATGTGGCACTGACTTCGATATAACCTCAATCTTTAGGACGTGACAAATTATTTAATAAAGAATGGTCAGTGTAGGTTCACTTCAGAATAATGTTTGATCTTGTGATTTGTTACCGAACGATGGGGAAAATTCTAAATACCTGATAAAAGAAAGCGAACGCTGGCGATAGTTTGCCTACGTTCGCGTGTCCTTTTACATCGAACTCGAAATGTCAAAAGGAAATAACCATTGTGAACACAGCACCATTTAGCCAAGGGGAATTACACGGTTCTACAATAAATATTTTTTTAAATGAAATCATTTTAAACCGATTTATTATTGTAACATTAATTTAACACTTTTTTTTGGTGATAGATGTTCACTATTATAATCATCAAAATAAAAATGTGTATCGTTTCTGAACGAAAATTCATCAAGCTGTTAGAAAAACAAAAGCTTGGCTCTGTGAGTCTGTGAGATCAGCTGCGTTAGCAGTACATTATCTATGGTGGTTGTTTACTTGTCATTATCAACATCGACATTAGGACATTATTATCTGACGGATTCGGACAGATTCGGATTGGATCATTGGGCGTCAACGTTCAACGTTAGCTGTGACTGTGGATTGGGCTGCCTGCTAAACAATTTAAATTCGATAATTAGTTCCATTTTTGTTGTGAGTTTTTGGATTTATTTTAATGTTTTCCGTCAGTCATAACACGTTGAATCGAGCTTTTCTTCCTCCGTGGAAGTATGGCGGATCTTCGCTCGGTTGAAAACTTTTTGACACTAACACCTCTCGTGATATTATTGTATTTAACGCCATCTATCAATAGCATCATATACAAACAAGGATATTAGCGTGGCATTATTATTAGTCAGCGCCATCTATCGAATTACTTCTCGATCTCCAACGAATAGCATGTATGATGTAAGCAATATAGGTACCCCCAAATCCGATATCCGGGACAGACAAGTTAATAATCTCTTTTTTGGTTAACCTTTGTTGTCCCACTGCTGGGCAAAGGTCTCCACCATATTTTTTCACTTTTCTTTGTTCTGTGCCTTCTCCGTCCAATCGGTTATTAAATCTTAGTTGTTTATTTTGCAGGCGATGTTAGAAGTTTGTATAGACAGTTTAGACTCGGCAATAAACGCAGTTCACGGCGGAGCGGACGAGCTCGAAGTATGCAGCTCACTCACAGAAGGAGGACTCACTCCTTCACCGGGGCTCGTCAAAGAAATCTTGGGAATGGTAAAAATATTTCATAGTCCTGATAACATAAGGTATACTAGCTTCCGCCCGCGGCTTCGCCCGCGAGGTATGTCGATAAATCTATCCTATGTCCTTCCACGGGATGCAATCTATCTCTCTGCCAAATTTTACCGAAATCCGTTCAGTGGCTAAGGTGTGAAAAGGTAACATACAGACATACAGACAGAGTTACTTTCGAATTTATAATAATTAGTATGGATTTTACACATACGTGGTGGATAATGCCCCACTACGTCTCTTTTATACAGGGCGTCCCACGGCTATGCCACATGGAGGGAAAGTACCTTGAATATTGTAGATGGAACATTTTACTGAAAGAAGACATTATTTTAATTTAAAAAACAATTTAAACTGCGTTCATAGATTTTTAAATAATTACATGGCTGAACCGGGAATCGAACACGCTACACGAGAAAAAAAAATATGCTGTAGCTTTATCATACCGATCGAAAGGCTTCATCATAAGGATTATTTTTTGCTAAATAACATAGTGTCAGAAATAAAAGGAAGACCATGAATTTTACCATTTTTAATACAAAATTAATCAATTTATCAAATGCTCAAAATGAGTGCCATACTGTTGAATACAAAGTCGCACTCTTTTGATTATTTCACTCCCTGTCAATTTTTTGATCTTGTTGTGGTGGATACTTAGAATAATACGTCTAACTTCTGTAAAAATCTATGAATGCAGTTCAAATTGTTTTTTAAATGAAAATAATGTCTTCTTTCAGTAAAATGTTCCATCTAAAATATTCAAGATACTTTCCCTCCACGTGTCATAGCCGTGGGACGCCCTGTATACAGGAATCCCGAGTCCCCAGCAATGAAAACATTGTTTATATTAACATCACGACTGTATTATATCCAGAAGGGGTAACAGAAGTAGAATACCCTTTATTTCGTTAGTTTTCTTCTTTCTTTAGTCTTTCTTCTCTATACATGTTTAATGAGTGGTTGGGGGTGTATCATAGCATCAAAATTGAGTCAGGCTGCTGTTGAGAAATTCCATATGGAAAAACTCAATGACGTTTGGTTGAAACTGCCTTGTCGAGTGCAGCCCAGCACCATAATTAGACGCGCGATAAGACCGCCCGTTGTGTCACCCTTTGTACCTACAGTTTCTATAATTATGTCTGTAATTAATATGGTGTACATAATAAGGAGTATTATATTCTATTCTATTCTTATTGCGTAACACACTATAAATCACAATCTGAATCATTTTGAAAGATATTGCTAATCCATTGCTACCTATTATGTTCGGAACATTTATCTGCTCCACATTGTAAATAACGCAATGGATGTTGTTTAACTGTCAAAATGAAACCAATTCCTACTGTTAGTGTGTTACGCAATTATAGGTCTACCAGAAATTCATGGCAAAAAAAAGTGATTTTCTTATGGATTGACATTGCCAATGTATGAAAATCACAATGTTTTTTTTTTTGGCATGAGATTCTGGTAGACCTATACCCTGCAGAATCCGATGCTCAGCAATCGCATTTGTGACAACTAAGACCATCGAGGCACTGGCGCCGATTCTGTTGTTCACAAACTAAACTAAATTTAAGTTCAGGCATCTTTTTCTTTTTATTTCATTAGGAAAAGGACAGAAGATAAATATTAGTTTAGTCCTGTCAAATTAGTCAGCACCTGACGTAAATTGACGTATTTTTAATAGTCAATTTTTTAATCTCGTCTAAATTGTCTATGGAGTACCTATCTTAATTTGACAGGACTAAAATTTAGTTTAGTTTGTGAACAACAGAATCGGCGCCACTACCGCACTAAATTATATTTTATCAATTGCAGTTACCTTCAAATCAGTATCACAGTTGCAATATTTTATATTTTAGGTGAATAATATAACGGCCGGGAAACCAATCCGTAAATCATGTCACGATTGCGGCTGCGGTAAATTAACGAAGGTACGTCCACTTGATAAATGGAGTGTTCATACAAGGACCTGTTTATTTACTGCTAAAGTCTTTGTTTATTTCAGAGGCCAAAAGTGAACGTAATGATCAGATGTCGCACGGGCTCCGACTTTCACTACTCTGCGGAGGAGATGGATACAATGTTATCTGATGTAGATGTTTTCAAAGCGTTTGGCGTAGACAGATTTGTTTTTGGCGCCCTCGCTGAAACACAGCACATCGACGTGATAAACTGTGAAAGATTAATTCATCGGGCTCATCCTACTCCTGTTACTTTTCATAGAGCCTTTGACGTGTGCATGGATCCTCTTTTATCCCTCACGAAAATAGCTGAACTTGGTTTCAACAGACTGCTCACTAGCGGACAGAAGACGACTGCTAATAACGTCGAAGCTATTCAACTAATCAATTCACTTATCAGCTGTGCTGGCGATAAAGTAGTGATTATGCCGGGAGCGGGAATAAATCTGGGTAATGCGAAGATTTTTGTTGATATTGGGTGCAAGATAGTCCATAGTTCGTGCAAAAGAATTAGATATCTGCCTCAAATTAAGAATGGTTTGAGTATGGGAACCAGTGATAGTGAACATGTATTTGTCACAGATGAGAATATCGTGAAGAAGATGAAAGAGATTATTAATCAAAATTAAAACTCATTCCGTCATAATTAGAACTAAGAAAATTGTGTAATTTCAACTTTTTAAATAATAAAAACATCATCGGACAGACAACCAATGGCAAGAGCCAAGAGCCTTGATCAACACCAGGGGACCTAAAAACGCCATTTTGGAGAATCATAAAAGAATAACATTATGAATCGTAATATGGTGAAGACAGTCCGCGTTTTTCTTTTTTTCGCTGCACTACGTGGGTATAATCAAAGAGATCGGGATTAGATTTGAATCGGATTGATTGGTATTTATAGCACAGACAAAAAAAAATAACTGAAAAATGCTTCACCAATGGGATTTGATACGATTAACTTAACGGTTAACTGTCCATTATGTTATCCTTTTATGATTCTGCCAAAGTGGCCTTTTTTGACCCCCTGAAGAGGCTCATTGAGCAACTGGATTTTGAGCCCTGGGTAGCGTGGACCCTGTTCCCCGTGCTGATACCGGTGGGCTATTTTTATATCTTTTTATATAAAAAAAAATATAATGGTAAGTATCTAATTAGAAAGAAAATGAACAAACGACATAAATCACTATCGAATCAATAAGGAGGTCACTCTTTTATCTTTAACCCGCCCTCGTTCCAGTCGCCAAGCCTTTTGTTCCGTGGTTCCTATATACTAGTAGAGATTTAGTATCAATCACGTTTCTGTGTTATCTCAAACGTGGAACCGTTTCATAAAGCGTGATAGATATTATTTATTAGGGCTTTGTCTCTATTTAAAGTATGGATTTGTCTGACTTTGAGATTTTGGTTGCTACGAAAGTGCGTTGAGAGTGCTATAAATACGACGCCGTAGATGGTTTGTTTTCAATGTTTGCAGGTACAATTTCATTAAGTAGATTGTAGTTGTTTTATTAGATGCATTTACATGAATATTATATTATGTACCACCATTTTCATAAGTCTGATTTTTACAATCGATTGATTTAAGTAGCCTATCCAGAAATAGAACACCTTCAGTCCAATCATACGACCATTACGGTCCAACTCACTCCAACATAGGCATTTCCTCCATTTGCCGTTGCCTCTCAAAAACCTGCAAGCGTTGTTTCCTACCAACATCGATAAATATTGCGCACCATTTATCATGAGCGGTATATTGCAGAGGAAAAATGCTGGCCCGCCCGCGTTTAATGATGCTATTACTGAGTCGGGGAAACAATATCAGGAGCGAGCTGACGATCCTATAATAATTGCGATGACCTGCCTCTATACAGGCAACTTTTTTTAACAATTTGCTAATGATGTGCAAAGGCCATTCTTGTTTTGATGGAAATGGGCAAGCTGTTGACAGATTAAGAAAAAAAAGCGCGAAAAGGGTGGGATATTCTCGTTACGCTTTCATAGATCAAATTTAATGTGTTACGTGGGTCTACAATCTATGAACTATTATTAGCTCCTTTAAAAACGACTGATGCTTGAGCGTGCCTTAGAAACCTACATAGATCTTTAATTGCCCTCGGTTTCATCCCCGTGGAATATTTAGGTAGTTTATAACCCGGAGTTGATTCGTGTTATAAACTAACTCCAGCCGATTTTGCGCTAATCCGGAATATACATCCAGACAAACAGACAAACGGACAAGAATCTTCGTTACTATTTTATTAAGATGTATGATGAATTTCCTAACATCTGCATAGACCGTATCTTTGTTGGTATCTATTCTCCTTTAAGAAACCTATTTCTCTTTGGCCAGTATTTGATTTCTTCTGAGTTAACGCTGCAAAATAAATTATGCCGTTGTGCACGATGCTCCTTGTTTCCGGGTCCGTGAATGTGGTTGAATGAACACAGTTTTCTTCGGAAATCATTTCCCATCCATTAGTTGGGAACGATTGATTGAAATACTTTGTGTAGATGTGATAGAGAAACTAATTAGTTAGAATATAATAGAATTTCTTATCTTTCGCTATTTGTCATTGTGATGCTCACAATTAGGTACCTCTCGTGTGCCTAATATTATTAGAAGTTAACTATGTTTTGTTTGATGCTCTAATTTTTTTAGTTTAGTAGGTAAAATATTTCACAGAAGGTAGGTAGATAGCTATACGTGATTCATGAACGCGTCTCTACTTCATACCATTTCATTTGCATCACGTTCTCCAAACTCATTCAGCAAAAATACGAATTTCTCTGTGAATATCCGAATGAAGCAAAACACGAATTTTATGCGGAGTAAAACATTTAGTATGTTTTATTTTTTGGGTGAACTATTTTAGGTGGTATATACCTAATTTGTTTTTCAAAGAGATGAGACTGATTACCCACCCAAATTTTATTAAAAAGGTTTCCTGACCTTAGAAAACAGTTTCCCAGCCAAATAAAATGAAGTAAAAAAATGTTAGATCTACCGAATTTGTCAAAGCGTTGGATGATTAATGATAATTTGGGAAAATGTCCGAGAGGGAACTGCCACACGCCGCGGGCTCCGCAACCGGGGTTGCGTTGCGGTCGTCGCAACAATCTTTCCAAGCCCTCCATCAATCATAACAAGCTTTTAAAAGAGCTTCTGTTCCTGAGGTCGAGGCTGAGACCCGACATGTTTTCTCATGTTTTACAAACAAGCGAATTAATTGCTTCCGGTGGAAGAAGACTGAAAAAAAGACGGTTAGGTAGGTACCTATTTTACCTACTTAGCCCCTGATTAGAAACTTCTAACATTCATTAGAAGTGATTAATTAGGGGCTTACCTGTCTTGTGACTAATGTTTAAAAGGTAGTTTACTTAACTGAAACTGTAAACTTTATGAAATAGAAAGTTTGCCTGCATCAAAATCAAATCAATGAAGTTTTGTTTTGAATTGAAAATTTTCGATGTTGAATTATGGAATGCAATACAATACCTACTTACATCTCTCTATTTATTGTCCTATCGCAGGTATGCTGGAATAGATTTCTTATGAAATAAGCATCACATTTGTACCTATTTTTCGTTTTTTTTTTCTTGTCTGTTTATTATGCATCAACGGTAAAATAAAATAAATAAATGCAATAATTCTTGGTTTAGAGATTAAGATGTAGTTTTCAAGTCAGGGCGCGGGGGGTCTTGGCGCAGTGACTTACTGCTAAGCAGAGAAGTGGGTTCAGTCCGTTGGGAATCGCAAATTGAATTGGTTGCTGATCCATAATCACGAATAAGAAAAAAATACACTTAAACAAACGAAAGGGTTTATTTCAGTGAATCAAAGTGTAGATATCTAATATATTTAAAGTAACTTATAGTACCTATATTACATCTAAGGTATAAAATAAGGCTATGTCGTGAGATGTGAATATGCTTACTTTAAGGCAGTTCTGCATACCGTGCATCATTACAAACTACTATTTACACCGACTTAGGTCTAAATCTAGAAATAGAGACAAGAGTTGGTCGAATTGCACGTTTATAACGCTACAAGGTTCTTTTGGCGCGTGGTCAAAATCGGAACCAACGACGCCATCTTGTTCGTCAATACAATTTATTTGACAGTTTCACAAATGTTTACCAACAACGCCAATGTCAATGTCATTCAGGCGCCAAAAGATCCTTGTAGCACTCTAACACGTTAGATAAAGCGTTCCTTTTTACGTTCAAGCGAATCTAGAGTAGGTTTAAAGTAAATCATTAGATTTAAGGCAGTTACAGAGACTTATGTAACTAATATAAAAATTTTGTTAACACTTTTTTACGTTGTGGAGACATTTTACGGAGAATTTTACCTTAAGCATTTGACTAATTATTTCGTAGTAAAAAACGTAGGTTCTTTTGGTAACAAATAAGGTTGTATTTAAATATACTTCGGCTTAAATTCTCCGCAGAACAACTCAATAAATCATATTCAGGTATAATCTAATTACATTAGTTAGGTAATTGCACATATCAATAATTGATTAGGCTTAATTACACTGATATCGCAGAGGAATGTTAATGCTCATCAATTAAACTAGGAACCTATTATATAATTACTCTAGCACTATAAATACAGTTCGTTCAGAAAGTTAGTTCAGCGAATTAATTGCGTAACACACTATCAACCACAATCTGAATGTTAATCCATTGCTTCACATGTTCGAAAAAAAATTCTGCTCTATAACGTAAATAACGCAATGAATGTGTTTCATTGTCAAAATGAAAGCAATTCCTACGGCTAGTGTGTTACACAATTTATTATCCCGCTGTTGTTTAGAATTGAGATTTCGCACACTGAAGTCCTTTTGAAAAACAACAGTGCATCAATTCCTCAGTTTTTCACAGAATTTGTTTAACAATGGCAGGTTTTCCGACAAGCGTTGTGCCGAGGATACTTTTAAGTCAACATTACTTTAAAGATCTACAGATCTATGATAACGCAGTCGAGTGTCCAAAAACGTACCAAAAATGGAACACTTTCAAAAATTGACTTATTAGGGATACGTAGGAATGTTTGCGAGTCTTTAAACAATGACTGAATGTCTGTTTGTCTTCTTGTCTGGTGCGTAAGGTTCTAGTTTCGCGGGTTCCGTGTTGAGGGCGCTGTAGTCGACAGGGAATGGGGGCGCGGGAAGCGAGTCCTTGGGGGGCACCAGCACCCACTGGCCAGGTCCATTGGGGTTCTTCCCCATCAGCCAGTTGGTGAAGCAGTGGACGTAGGTCCCGTAGTCCAGTATTAGGTAGCCGTTCTGTTGAAATGGAGTTAATTAACCGATCGTAATAGGAAGTTGTTCTACCTTCCCTATTTAGGACCACGTAATAGACAAAAGAGGACCTCTTTTATCTATTCCGTGCTCAGGACAGCATGATACGTGGCATGGCAGCGGGTCAGACCAAGTTCAGAAAAACGCGGCATACAATATGCCATCTGTTTTTAGATGTTATCAGAACATCTTATTTTTAAATTGAAAACCTAACTTTACGAATTTAGAACAGGCTAGTTCAGTTCAAATTCAGAGCTAGTTTCATGTTATCCTACAAAATGTCCTAAATTCTGTAGGATAACATAAAACTACCCCTAAAAACATTATGACAAAGTATAAGGAATATTTGTAACATAAATCAAATAGTGTAATAGTTTTTCGTTTACGTACTAGGCACTGTAAAGGTTGTCTGCCAAAGTCGACCTTAAGGCCAATTCCTGTAATTACATTCAAAATCTAGTCGCAATCTCATCTCAGCAACAATCAATGTCAAAATTAATATTTAAAAAACACTAGAAAAACACGCTTACAAGACTTTTCTAAGAAATCCAAAACGGCTATGATACGATTTTCCATCATGAAGTTCCAGTTCATATCTTCCGGCTCCATCATCAGATCAGTTCGACAGTACCATATTATTGTATTGTCATCAGAACTACATACAGCTGCCAATTTTCATTACGCTACGACCCTTGGAAGATGGTCAAATTAGTTACCTTAGATTCCATTACATAGTTACCTAATAAAAGCGTGTTAAAAACTTGGAAATTAGAGGTAATTTTGACAGACTGTGACTGAGATCAGACTGTGAACGTTCTTAAAATTACGAAAATTGCCCTTTAAGTTGTGGAGGCTGGCAGAAAAATAACTCTGGTTGCATTAGAACACCAAGCGAATTTAAAATTTTGAAAGCTTTCAAATTATTTAAAAAACAGTGATAGAATAAGCGCGTTGATGTAAAGACGTTCGCTTGAAATAAACGTAAGTAGTAATTACAACGGTGTATCATTTAATAACTCCCACAGTGGCTTCTGTAAAACTACCACGGCATGAGCTATGCATAAATAAGTAGTTTGTACCAACCAAGACAAAAGAACATGAAGAAAACTCACGCTAGTCATCCTATCGTAGGCCGTGTCTATGACCTCTTCAACTCTTTGCGCATTCAAACCGATCACGGACCTGTAGAAGGCGGCCAACGCCGGTTTTGTTATAGCACCTGAACCTGCAAGAAAAATGGCATTTAATGGCAATACATAGGCCTGAATCCCCAAGGAGGCAGCTTGAGATTTATTGGTACGCCCGTACACCCGCTGTTCGACATTTCCGGGATTGGATCCCGTGTGATACCGCGAGCCTATTGATATTTACCGGGCACTGTTCCAAATATCGGGGTATGCTGGAAATTCCGTTAAAAAAATGCAATTTTGTCCGGTCTGGGAATTAAAGTTGGAAACATTATGAAACAGAAGTGTTTGCGATGCGGTTTAATTAATAAAAGTGCCTGAAGAAATTCGGGTGGCTGTTAAAAATAATGTAGGTACAACGCGACCGCGTTGTCATTCAGTAATTCGACCCTTGGCGTTGATGAAGTCATTTTGGTTTTTTGGTAATATACCTAAATATATCTAATAAAAAATATAATTAAAACAACAACAGAAAACTAGCCAAATTATCGACGCGCTTATCGGTAACAAAGACAAAGGCCTAACACTTGCTGGGCGAGCTAAGGAATGCGGGCCTCGCATTCCAGAGATGCGTCGAGTTAATGTGACCGCGTTGTAAGTTTAAAATAGCATAATCAGCCTATGATGTTTAGACTGCTGAGACACAGGCCTTCTCTCTGGGAGAAGGAGTGGGCTGTAATCCTCTATCCAAAATATTGACATGTTTCGAATCCATCATGGTGACAAATGAAGTAGAAGATCGGCTTTTACCTCAAAGGGGAAATACGACGATATTACTAAAGCAAATGAGATCGTTCACCTTGGAAACATCTTCGTGATAAATCGTTTCGGCTTTCTGAATCAGCATGACAGAATATAGCAATTTGGGGAAAAAACTGTGTGTTAGTATTTTCAAGTAGGTATATTCAAATATATATATATTTATATCCACTTACTTACTTTTAATGTAGGTACCTACCTAAATCTTGTGTATGTTAAATTATTTGATGTTCTAAAAAAATATACCTAACAATTTTCATCGAAACTACGAAATATCAATGAAAATTACTTTGTAGGTATGTCATTCAGTTCCATTAAATAAATTGCAGAAATATCAAGTCCTTTATAGAACGGAATGTGGCACAATTTTAATAACGTCCAGTAAAATATAGGTCACGTAACGTTAAATATTGACACAGAATATTATTCCGATAACTCTTCCGTGGAAGCGTGGAGCAGCGAGACTATCAGCGTACTCGCTTTAGATTAAAAAGTTAAAATAAAGGCGAAGACAGACGATAGAAAAATAAGTGCGGCACTGAAAGACCGCGCTGCCTCGCTTCAGTGTGCACCCGCTGTGATTTTGGCTACAAATGTCGAGCAAGGTGCCAAATTTTTAAACCTTTGGAGAACAACCAAACGTTGTCATTTTATTTAGTTCTTGACTACTTATGGCGCAATAAATTTAAACGTTAGACAATCTTATGACTTCAACGTGAAATGATATTTTAGTGCGCAAGTTCATAGGAGAACAGCGCTATGATGTTACAAAATAAAGTTCTTAACTCAGTTTAATTTTGCGCATAAAATAATTCGAGCGAGAATAATTTTAGCAGCAATGCAGCAACAATAGCGTCGTTAGCAAACATTCTGGCCAAATTACTATAATAATTAACTTGAAATTAGTAATAAATTCAGGCTCGACCCTATGGTGCAGGAGAACATTTCATGTAGCACAATTAACGTGATTCAGAAGGCCGGAGGGGCGGTGACGTCACTCGCCCGCGTCAAATTAATCCCGTCTATCAAGCCATCCCGGGGATCGACACATGTCACTTGTACCTCTCTATTACCGTAAACAGGGCCAAGTTTACTCACGATCAAGCGGAAAATAAGTTGTTTTAGGCTAAAAATAAGGACGAAGTTAACTTTGTTTTGGCAATGGGAAGTAGAGGGCGAAAAGTTTAGACAGTTCGTGAATAAATAAACTTGTGAGGGTTCCTGGGGCTCAGTAGTGGCTTTTCTAAAGTGTGTTTTTATCTGGACAGTTTTAAGAATAAATATAATTTTGAGTACTACGAAAGACTACAAAAAGACTAAGTAATTTGCTTGTTTTCTTCAGATCGTCAGCACAGGTTTTCATAAGTTGTCAACTAATATTCACAAGTACTTACTTGTCCTATCAACCACATGGAACAGTATCTTGCAGAGGTACTGTAGGTACAGCGGCAGGTCTGTGAACCTCTTCATATCACTTAGGTGTAACGCCCACCGCGCCAACCATCCCTCCAGTGTAGTCCTCCCCGGTATGTTGATGCCGCTTGACTCCGGACCGCACACCCTTCTATAGTACGGCAACTCAGCCCATCTAGGAAAGGGACACAAAATTAAATTATCAAAGATAATAAGAATTTTAAAGGCACAAAAGGTACGGAATCCGACGAATGTTTTGTCTGTGAATTTTACAAAAAGAAGAACATGAATTTGTATATTAGTTTTTCCGCATACTTTTCTTATTCAGAACATGCAAAAAGGCATAAAAAAGTTTGGCATAGCACAGAGAATTTAATAAGGAAGGAAAGTTACAAAACACGTGACTTAGAGAATGAATGCCGTATAGTCCCTGGTGATATTTCTTGTGCTGCGGTCTGCTCTAAGTATAGTTCACTGTTGTTCCTTTGTCATAAACTTTATGCTGTCTTTCATTAGCTTCCTGCTTGAGCTGTCTTGCGTCCGACTTAAAGTTATTCTCCAGTATCATGCCATGATACTGAATCATAAAAGTGGTCGGCTTTCCATGAGAATGCCAGTTAGGAAAATATACAGCCTACAGAATTGCATATTACATTACAAAGTGCTCATATTTTTGGGCCACTTTCATGAAATGTCAGCAGCTTGCTGGCATTCATTTTTATGGGATATCATAGTACATAAAACTTTTTTACAAAAAAAATCAACCGACTTCCAAAAACACTATAAATAAAGAGAAAAATAACTTAAATTTCGGAAGTCGGTGTCTTTGGATTTGTATTTTAGTTTTTGCCACCGACTTCCGAAATTAAAGTTATTTTTCTCTTTATTTATAGTGTTTTTGGAAGTCGGTTGATTTTTTTTGTAAAAAAGTTTTATTTTTCACTTTTTAGCGGTACAGTTTGTAATTTATCTAAGTTATAATAGCCTAATGTCAACTGCTTATCGCCTTTTACAAAATATTGCTTTTCCCGATGCATGGACGTTAATTGTTGAGGAGTTCTCCTAGTAAGAACCAGGAGAACTGGAGCTGATTGAGAAGTCACCATCAGCTCCACTTCACCATACGCATTGTAATGAGCATAAATTGCTTAGCAACCATATTAAAGAAATCGAATCGCAACCCGTGAAATATTTGTCATTGAGTAGTGCCATTCGTGGTCTTCATCATCAGCTCCACTTTACCAAATCATAATTTCCGAGAGCAAATGCTCAAGTTACTTTAATAATAGACTTAGGCAAGAAAATTGTTGCTAAGGGCCAAGTTTATGTTACGCTTAGTCGTGTAAAGACGCTGTATGACATTGTATTATGCGACTTGGAGCCTACCAAATTGCTAAATAGACCACATGACGAAAATGCATTGCGTGAAATGCAACGATTAAGGCTTTTATAAATCATCATCAGCCAATTGCAGTTCACTGCTGGACGTAGACCTCCTGAAGTTTGCGCCAACGTTCGCGATCCTCCGCTTCTCTCATCTAGCCACTACCGGCAACATTTAATTTTGTTAGGATAATTATACAGAAGAAAAACTCGCAAAAGTATTTCACTTTAAGAAGTATTTATTAGTTTTTAGACTAGATGCTGATAATCCTGGCTGCAGCATCAGGCCAGACTTATGTCAACATTGCATTGAACTTAAAATTTAGTCCTGTTTAAAATGAGCCCAAACACGACTACGGTGCTGTAATTTCAAAGTTTGTACTTTTTCTGATGCTCGACTGGCTTCAGCATCAGGTCTCTATGTACTTCGGTGTTCCTCATTAACAGTACGTTTATCCAGACATCGAGCCCTTTTCAATGAGCCTAAACACGATATATCTGCTGTTAGTTGTCGAGGAGTTAGGTACTCTGCAGACTATCCTGTCTGCAGCATCAGGTCATAACTTGATGATCATGAGACCAAATGTGGCAAATGCCCTATCAAACATCAAAACAATTTACTAAAACAGTCCTTGCCTGTTCGAGTAACTTCTTACTGTTAAGGAGTTGTACCTTCCATCATCAGCCCAGCTACCTGAGATGGTGACAACCGTACGCAAATACACAAGATACTTCATAAAATATGCGAAAAACAATAAGTGAGCCTATAAAATTTGAGGGTTGCTCTCGATTTCTCTAAGATCCCATCATCAGATCCTAACTTGGTGACAATGGGACCACCTCAGAACTATCTACTTTCGAACAAAAAAAGAATTTTGAAAATCCGTCGATAATTGGCGGAGTAATCGATGAACAAACATACAAAAAAAAAAAAAAAAAAAAAAAAAAACTTACAAACATCCGAACATAGTACCTCCTCCTTTTTGTGAAGTCGGTAAAAATGACGGTTTACAGCACGTATTTTTTCGGGCAATCTTCAGTTTTACTGGGTTTAGGTTGTTGATTTATGAAAAAAGAATAGGTAATGTGTTCTTAAGAGTTTTTAAGTTATCTAAGATTTGAAAGCTGATATTTCCAAGACGGTCTTATTGCGTCTAGGTCTTCCCAAAAAAGATTCTAAGGCTGCATAAAAAAAAGACTATTATCACGCAAGGGGTTATTCGACTTACTTTCCCGGCAGCGGATTGATGAAGTGGTCTATAAATTCCTGTTTGACTTCAAGCAGTATGTGGAATTCCGACGAGTTTGGCGACCAGTCCGCAAAATGCGCCAGTCTCTGTGAAATAGGACGAGAAACGAATTTAATTATTATTCCCTGTAAGTTATGTGAGGTTATAATGACTTAATATTGAGTTTTAGAAGCTTAATTTGCTATATTTGCCTTTAGTTCCCGGTCTATTTGCTAGGTAAAAGCTCGTCAGTTTTTCGCTCTAGAGTTGTATTGACTTCGCCCCAACTCGAGGGCTTTCAAGATCTAACTGAATTATTTAATTCCGTTGAACTTTTAACTGAGTTATTTGAACTGTACCGAGTTAATTTTATTTAAAGTACGAGCTGTTTAAATTTAGAAAAGTCCTGACTATGATTGAAGTAATTAAGACTTAATGCAATAACCTGTTGACTATAAAGTTTTTCATATCTCAGCATTGACTCCCTTATCTATAAATGTTGCTTAAACTTAAAGTTAAATAATGATTAACGTCTTAACATAATTTTATGACGTTTAAACGTCTCTTAAGTCTAAGAAAAGTTTATAAATAAAAGGTATTAATTCAATGGTAGGGTGGTTATTAAAGTTATTACTGTCATTCCATTACGGATTCTACTTTAATGCTGCCTATATTCTACTCAATGTAAATATACACCTCGTCAAATATAATAATGATTGAAACTATCACGGACACGACATTTTTGGATCGATCGAAGGCAACGCAGGGCTATCAACTTCGAAAAACCGGATTCATTAAGACAAGATGTGACAAATTTGATACCTTCCTACCTCGAAGAATTGGTCAAAATCAGTGTCAATGATGACGTCATCGCGGTCGTGGTCCAGCAGTTCTGTGAAGAAGAGGGTCAACTTGTCTGTTTGCATGGAGCTGAGCTGGGCCAAGGGTTGTTCGTCTTCCAAGTCCAGACATTCTAGGTCTTCGCTGCACCGGTTGACCCATGTCGCTGTGGAAGAAGTAAAAAAAGAATAAATTTATTTGTTCATGATATTTATAGCAGGCAGTAAATGCTATAGCACAATTCCACTAGTTATGCCGTGCGGCAGACCTCTAAAAGAGTACGAGGCTTTTGACTACGTTTGTGTATATTGTGTCTTTTTTTATTTATTTTTTTTATTTGCAATGTGCGTTTTGTTTGTGCAGAATAAACAGTTTTTCTTTCTTTCTTCTAAAAAGAGTTGCAAATTTAAAATATCTGGGTCATTGGGTCTCAAACGATCTAAAAGACTACGTTGATGTAGAGCGTACGTCGCTGGCTGCTCGATATGGGGTGTTGGCCCACAGGTTTGCGCGTTGTACGGCCCAGGTTAAGGTGACGCTTTTCAAAGCCTACAGCCAATCCTTTTACACGTGCAGCCTGTGGGTGAACTTTACACAAAGGGCATAGTGGCCTGCGCACACAATTTATCAACACTATCCTGGTGTTGTTGGGGCTGCCGAGTTTTTGTAGCACATCGCATGTTTGCCGATGTTTTTTATTAAGTATTATTATTGTTACAAAACATAAACTTACAAATATGACATATAATTGTTCGCAGAAGCTTGCCTGCTGAGCGTAAGAAAATTGTATATACTAAACGTAACAACGAATACCCACATCAAAACTTCGAAAAGGAGCGATTTAAGTAATTTACAGGCCAAACGCAAATTCAGAATTCCAAATCCCCCAGTAAAATCCGCATACGCACAAAGACTCCCACAGTTTCTGCATGTACAGTCTATAACGCAGTGATCAAACAGTGCAATATAAGAAACTGCACTCGCAAACAAATAAAAAAAATACCCTAACATCCTGGTTACTAAACTTGTCATATGACGAAGCAGAAAAGGTTATTACAGTAGTTAAATAGTTTTTGCACACATACAATTCTCTCGTTTTTCTCACATACACATACACTCACAAACTCACCCTCACATGATCACACACACTCACACTCTTTCACAACACATGATCACACACACTCACAGTCATTCACAACTCATGATCACACACTCTCACACTCATTCACAACACATGATCTCATACTCATTAGCATAATAATAGTGTTTTTCTTTTCCTAGTTTTATTATTATTTTCTTTTAATTGTCGATGTTACGTTTTCTTTAATTTTTATTTTTATTTTCAGATTTCGTTTAGTTTTTTTTTTTGTAATTTGTAGCAAACATATTTTACTTTTATTACCGAACATGTTTTTAAAATAAATGTTAAATGGTAAACCCTCCATATTGGTGCCCAAGATACAGGCTTGCCTAGTTTGGGGCCAATGTAAAATCTCTGTAATCTTTTGAGCAATAAAGTTTTTATTATTATTATTATATTATTAATTATTATCTTAACAATTCGTTTTAGACGATAGTCCCCAACTTCGGGGACCTGAGTTGTGATGTTATTGAAAACAATTAAAATTGATGTGTGGTGGTTAATAATATGCAAGTTTTTGTAAACAATGAAGAGTGACAAGTTAAATAAAAATAAAATAAACTACTTATAAATAGATGATAGATGGGTGTTTGTGTGTGATGTGTATGTGTACTTGTGTGATGTGTATGTCTGATGAGTAAGTGCTAATGTAAAAGTACCTACTCATGTTAAGAAAAAAAAAAAACCGGTCAAGTGCGAGTCGGACTCGCGCACCGAGGGTTCCGTACAAAGTACGTATGTAACTAAAAATTTACGGTTTTCAGATTTTTCCTTAACTTGTGCTACATGACATTGCTTCTTGTCAAATTTCATTATTCTAGGTCAACGGGAAGTACCCTGTAGGTTTTAATTCCGGAACATAAACGCCCGTATCTTTTGATTGCGTTAACTTACAAGTTTGATTTTTTCACTGCTTCAAGGGATTGCAGCCCTGAGTATTTGATATTAATTTCAACTTGATAACTCCACGCGTTCCTGAGAAAATGGGTCTTCTCAGATAGACAAACAGACGGACAACGAAGTGATCTTATCACGGCTCCGTTTTTCTTTTTGAGGTACAGAACCCTAACAAAGGAACGTATAAGTTTGATGGTAAAAGTTATATAACAACGTAAAAATGTTGCGTTATATAACTTTCCTATAAAATTATAATCCCTTTATTGTTATCGTAAACCCTTTCGCTTACCTCGCAAAACTCGCATGAAATACTTAAGTCAACATAGTATGATTTCCGCCAAAGAATAGGCTCAACCCGACTTGTACTTCGGGTATATCGTAAAAGGCGACTATCCCTCACTTTTGAAAGCCTATACAATTTTCTGGGGGCCTAAAAATTTGGTAGAATCATAGAAGGATGACATTATGAATCATATTGGACAGTTAGCTGTTAAGTTAATCGTATCAAATCCCATTCGTGAAGAATTTTTCAGTTATTTTTTTTGTCTGTGCTAAAATACCAATCAATCCAATCCAAATCTAATCCCAACCTCTTTGATTAAACCTACGTAGAGAAGCGAAAAAAAGAAAAACACGGGCTGTCTTCGCCATATTATAATTCATAATGTTATCCTTTTATGATCCTGCCAAAGTGGCCTTTTTAGGCCCCCTGATCTATTGTAAAATTATTTTATTGGCAGTTGCTTTTTCAGTGATCCAATCACAACCGTTAACACTGGATATGGCCGCAGATTTAATGAATGCTGTGTAGTAGAGAATATAATAGAATAGAATACTCTTTATTATGTACACCATATAGAGACCTGCTTGAGAGGCCTGTTTGGATACAGACGCCAGCCCATCAAGGTACTACAATCTGTCAAATTTCATTGATAGATTTTCAACTTTATTGCTAAAGCTTAAGGTTCAATGTTGATTGGGAATATTTGACAGTTTCGGGTACCTTGATGTGGCGTCAGTACCTACAGCAATATAACATAAAATATCATCTCGCTTGTTTCCCAGAAGGGTTCGACAGAGGTGTGCTTCACATTTCGCCAATTATGTTTAAGTTACATGGGGCGATGCTATTGTTATCAACTGCGCAAAAGCATAAGCATTGATGAATTTTATTTAGACAATGACATGAATATTTACTTTGTAAAGATTTTTATTTTTTTCTATTAATTTATTGTGAATGTGAGGACTATGTGGGTCATTTTTTTTCTGTTTTCCTTCTTAGTTTTAATCATGATCTGGCAGTTTGAGTAATTTACGTGGCCTACCCAAATGTCCTTTCTTTGGTATTGTTCGTCAAATCGTTGAGCTCCTCAACTTCTGAGTTGAGCTGCACGATTTTTGACAAATGCGTGCACTGATTGGACAGGTCCGCTCAATCTGTGTGGTTCTTTCCTCAAAAGACCATTTCAGACACCAATCTACATGGTCTTCACACGATCTGACCAAGATTTTGTCTGGACTTTAAAAGAGACTGTGACCTCTGAGTTTGTTTCGGCCTGTCTTCTCAGAGTAGTCAGATAGGAAAAGCCGACCTCATCTAGTTTAAAAAATATTATTGACGTGTAAAAGTGTTTGTAAAAACCTACTTACAGAAATAAATCATTTATCATTTATAGAGTCCAGGGCTGCTTCTGAGATTTCTCAGTAGTAGCCGTAAGAAAATTCCTAACGGAAAAATCCAATAACACTTTGCCCGGCCTGAGAATTGAACCCAGGACCTCACGTTCAGCAGTCGCTCTTACGACCACTAGACCAACGACGCATTGCTATATGACGATACATTATACAATACGATGATAAAAACAGTCAATATAAAAGCCGATTTGGCCTAAAACGTGACTCTAACATAAAACTTTAAGCCTATTCAAGCTAAAGTGTGGGAGTATCGATTGCTCGATTGAAATAGAATGACAGTCCGAATGTGTGCGTCCCTCGAGAACCGCTCGCCGCAAATAAAACAAAGTTTGGCCGTGCATGAATTTAGTGCGGAGTCAAATAGTCGACTCATATGAATATATTCAAAGGTATTTCAAGTCTGGGGCTCGCTTTTGTGTCGGTGCCTTTAATGCAGATTCGATGTTTCAACTATATACGTTTTCTTCTATAGGTATATATATGTCGAATAGGAAATTGGTATTTCCCGCCATAAATGTAGAAAATCTGAATAATAATGTGCGCTTTTATAATTTACTAACAGCGCCCCGCGGTTTCACCCGCATAAGTGTCGATCCCGGTAGAATATCGGGATAAAAAGTATCCTATGTGTTGTTCTAATGTATGAGCTATATTACTGTAAAGTTTCATCAAAATCCGTTCAGTAGTTTTTGCGTGAAAGAGTAACAAACACCCATCTATCTTCACAAACTTTCGCGTTTATAATATTACAAGCAGCGCCCCGCGGTTTCACCCCCATATGTTTCGATGCCGTAAGAAAATGGGGATAATAAAAAGCCTGTGTTAATCCTGGTTATACATTTTATTATCTGTGTGCAAAATTTCATTTAAATCCGTTCAGTAATTTTTGCGTGAAAGAGAAACAAACGTCCGTTCTCCCATCCTCACAAACTTTCGCGTTTATAATATTAGTAGGAAATAGGATAATGTCACGAATCACGATAAGTATATCTACCGTGCTTGTCCCCGTCCACGTCCATAAACTGTATGGAAATACGTGTATCTTATCGTTACAAGATGCACGTATTTCCATACAGTTTTCGTCCACGATAACGTTCTATCGTAGACGAAAATTTAAAAGCGTCCTCATAATATTTCCATTCATTTTATATCCCTATTTTATCGTGATGCCGTAACGTGAAAGTGAACGTCCACGATAATATTGTCACGTTACAAATTATAAAAGCGCAAACTATGGCTGCAGGTTTTGAAAATAAAACACAGTTTAGACTAACCAGGGACATTTAGGTAGGTACTTGTCTATTTTAGGTACGTACTCCAAATGTTGCCCAAATCAACATTTACGTAATAGAACGAATAATATAGTTAGGCTCTAAGAATCCATTGGGAACTGCCTAATTACGCCTGAATAACTGACGAACCTCCCTCATGAGTTTAATCTCTTTGGGCAAGAATATGAGATTACCTAGAGATAAAGCATAATTACGTAGGAACCATTGCTGATTCAGACAAAGTTAAAGTAAAGCCAGGGACATTAATTGTAGACTACCAATTTAATTTGTCCGTTTAGTCAAATCACAACTTACCTTAACACGTTGACCGCCAGACAGCAGACACAATAGAAAATCTATTGTTCGCGGTCACCGGTGACCGCGTTGGCAGTCAAAGCCTTAACTTACTTACTTGGGCCTTACTTGGGCTGTGCCTAGTTTGGGGCCCATGGCTACTTCTACTTATGCACTCTTTTAACTATCATTGTTACTGTTTGTATGTTTCCTAACTTGTGTGTGTCAATAAATTGATTATTATTATTATTAACTGTCATTCTTTAACAGTTGTATAAAATGGCGCTACCATGACGGGGCAAATTGACGTAGGGCGTCTATTTGCTCAACAATGATTTTTATTGAATTACACAAGAATATAAGGGTAAAGCTAAAGCATAGAATATAATAGAATAGAATGTAATAGAATACTCTTTATTATGTAGGTACACCATATAAATTAGGAATTAGGAATTAATTAGGAGTAATTAGGAACGTAGGAACCATTGTAGTATCGGACAGAGTTAAGGAAAAGTCAAGGAATTAAAGCAAATTGACTACCAAATTAAATCAAAACTGTCAAAGATATATCACGGCAAAATGACGTAGAGTGACAATTTGATTAACATGATTTTTTTCCCTGATTATACAAGAATAAAATAGTACATTATTAACCAAGGGGATAAAGCAGTGTCTTCTGTAGCTCGTGACGATTTAAATCGCGAGGGTAGCGAGGGATTTAAGTTCACCCAAGACTAAGACAGCTTTATCACCGAGGAAAATACTCTACTTTTCCTACCATTTGCGAAAAAATTAACACAATAATAATATGAGATAAGCTTTTATTAAAAATAATGGACAATTAAAAGTAAAAGTTAACGAAACATTGGTCCAATTATTGATAGAGAGAGTTACATTACATTTTTGTTTGGTACATTTATTGTTGACTAGCTTCCGCCCGCGACTCCGTCCGCGCGGATGTCGGTCTTCGCGTGGATGGTTTATTTCTCCATTTTGAGTAACTCTGACAATGACATCTTATAAATATCTATTGGACCCAAATACGGCTAAGCCTATAATAATTAAGGAGATCCCTCTATTGAGCTACTGCTGTTGAGCTCGCGTTCTATAGTAAGTATTTTTTCCATAGTAATTCCGACCTTGATAAGTAGCATGCAGCAGTAAATTACTGACAGTGACGAAAAGTTTGCAATAATAAAAAAGTGATCGTGACAATGCGACAGAAAGTTAATTGAGAGCTTCAGCATACACAACATTGTTAGTGAGCTCGTCCGGAATATGAACATGAAGATTTCTTGGACTGCTCACACGGGAAAGAGCTACGTAAAGTTGCCCGTGTGAAAAACAACTCGCGGTAAGATCTACGCCAGCAACTCCTAGGGTCTGACCTTGAGCCTTATTTATTGTCATGGCGTAACACAAAGCTACAGGAAACTGTATTCTCTTAAATTGAAATGGAAAATTATCCACTACGGGTAATGCAACGTGTGTTCGCGGTTCTACAGAACAACGTCTATGAATAAAACCGAAAAATAAGATTTTTTTTTTCTACGTATTTTTCCAGGATAAAAAGTATCCTATTTTATGCCCAGGATAATAAGGTATAATTATACCAAGTTTCATCGAAATCGAACCGTTAGTTTTCACGTGATGCCTGCATATACAGACAGACAGACAGACAGACAGACAGACAAAAATTTTTTTAAACACATATTTGGGTTTGGTATCGATCCAGCAACACCCCCCGCTATTTATTTTTTCAATATTTTCAATGTACAGAATTGACCCTTCTACAGATTTATTATATGTATAGATGAGTTGATTTGAGTATTTCTCTGTTCTTGCGTCTGAGGAACTTGCGTTTCATTGTATACGTCGGAGATAGTGGTGGTGGTGCATCGTGAATTACGGACGAAGATAAGATGCCGGAAGTTGATGGTTGTGACTCTGATGGATTAAGTTTTATATTTTTGTTAATTTGACTGCTTAATATGGTTTCAGTCTGAGTTGCATCATCTGACTTTAACCGTAACTTTAACCATAACCGGAGATTTTTGTATGCAGTTTGACAGACTTTTGACGTTTGTTAAAGTTAAAGTAAGATGATGCAACCCAGGCTTAATAAACATAACTGCATAATAAATGCGTATTCCTTTTTAAAAAAGATGTATAATGCTTTATACAAACTCAATGGTGTAAACACAGATGTAAAGTGTTTTTCAAATAAACTCGCGATAAATGTCATTCAACCGCCCTGTACCACAAAGTCCAAATAACTTACGATAGATATCGTTCGTCATACAAAACTGTCGCTAACATTGCATCGGTTGAGTTTCATAATACCAAACACGGAGTAAGTCAAAAATAAGTAAATTTTGGGAATTATTTAGTAGTTTTTTTTCGATTTCTAGAATACACATTTAAACACGGAAATTATAATATGCTATTGTTTACGGACTTAAAAAAAAGAAAACATGTCGAACTTTTTTTTTCGAGATTACTGAGGTTTTTAATTTATATTTCAGTACAAGAATATGTTATATCAGGATTTATTCAATTAAATTAACTTATATTCATGAAAATAAGCAACTAACAAAAAAAAAAAAAAACTAAATTTTAACATCCTTACTAGTAAATAAGATATTTTGAGTTATGCCTTCTTACTTGGCGTCGAGTTTGCCGTCAGGGGCACATCACCTGTCCGCCATTTTGTAATAATGTCCTTCCGTCATTTCGAATTTGGAATGCGCTTGGGATAGACTAGTCAACTTGTGTACTCTACTTGGAAAGTTTTCTCGCGTTTATTATTATTTTGTTATTGCTGTTGTTTTGTTACTTTGATTATTTGTAATGAGTGAAGAAGTGACAATGGATCAACCTAAACCAGCCCAAACAAGATGGCAAAGAAAGCGAATCATTGAACCTCAAGCATTAAATATTTATATAAAAATAATACTATTTATTCGTTTTATTTTAGTATTACAAAAATAAATTATAGATGTGCCCGACTAGCCGGGAAAATCGACAAAACATACCTATTCAATATTTATAGTCTGCCCATATAAAATAAAATAAATAAAAACGACTGATCATAATTTTGACCAAAAGGTTTGTAATCCATTCCTTGTTGCATGTACTGTCATGCGACAAGGTCGCCTCTTACCACGATACACTTGTTTTGATCGTGTTACCGACACTGCCCATACATTTTTTTCGTATCGTTTGGAAATATTGGGATACATTAGTAGAAGGAGGTGAACAAACTTTATCGCAAGTTTATTTGAAATGAACTTTTAGTTCAGTATAAATTTCGGTAAGTATTCCAAATTTAAATCACATTCTCCCCCTAGAGGATGAATGAAATTCAGTACAATTTTCTTTGCCTGTTTTTAACAGATTAAAATGACTATTGTTATGTTCGCTTTTTGTGGCATAGATTGTCACTTTTTTGAGCAAGTGGTACGAAAACATTATTACGTGAACCATTGCCGCCTCGGACAATGTTAAAGTAAAATATAAAATAGAAGGAAAAGAAATGGAACCGTGCATTTTGGTTCGTTCGATGTAATCGTTCGCTCGCGATATTTCCGGCAAGCCCGAACGATGTTTCAATTTATTGAAAATATTTTCTGTGAACTATTTTTCTTTTGCATGAGCTTTGCTGCACGTTCAGTTTTCCTGACAAGAACATGAAGTGAATATTTCACGAGCTGTGTTTTTTATAGCTTTTCAGTTAGTGTTCAACATAGTTTGGTAATTGAACTCAATCAATGAATACCTACGAATAAGTAATACTTTTTCGTAGGTTTATACATCCACTAGCTTCTGCCCGCGACTTCGTCCGCGTGAAATTTCATCCTCTTAGGGGTGGAATTTCGAAAAACTCTTTCTTAGTGGATACCTACTCTTCACAAAGAACACACACTCCAAATTTCATGTGTCTAGGACCAGTGGTTTAGGCTGTGCGTTGATATCTCAGTCAGTCAGGACTTTGAATGTTATATGTATAGATAGATATACCTATTAACGTGTATGAAGGGGGTAATCTGAGTCGGATTTCGAAAAAATATTTTTGTATTTGATAGCCGAATTCTTTAGGAAGGCTTTAGGCTATTTAACATCACGCTATGACCCTTAAAAGCCGAACAATAAGGTCAAAAGTCAGAAAGAACACTAAGCGAAGATGAAGTGTTAGCGCGGGCCGATGATGCGATGCGACGGGGTGAGTCGAGGGAACAAGAAATTTCGGGTCCGTGGCTTAGGCCCCCAGTGGTCGACGCACCTGTGGCCGACGCCCCCGATACGATTAATTTAATATCTTTTTTTTTTGTGCTTTTTCACTTGGTACAGTAAACGAGAAAAGTGTTTCACCCTATTAATAAAGTATTTTTCCTTGCTAAACAAAAGTTATCTATCAAATAGCAGAGAGAATAGATCGCCAACAACCAATATTAAGTACATTTAATATTTTTGTAAAACAATTTTTGTGCCTGACAGTACATTTGATCAAAAATTACTTTGAATTAAATTAATCGAATCGGGGGCGTCGGCCAGAGGTGCGTCGACCACTGGGGGCCTAAGCCACGGACCCGAAATTTCACGCGGACGAAATCGTGGGCAGAAGCTAGTTATATATACATTGTCATGCTTATATAATATACAGTGTCAAGGACATCGACGTGCAACCTGCGGGTCGATTCTGTAAAAATCTCACCGTGAAAACTTAGGTGAAGTGAGTTTGTTTTTGCTAGGAATTGACACTATTGGCAGCTCACTCCACGCTCACTTCACCTAAGTTTGAATGAGTGAGTCACGGTGAGATTTTTACAGAATGGCACGGCTGTTAACATTCTGAAAAAAAAAGCTGTTCCATACAATTTGACCGCATAGATATTGCACGTTCCTATGAAACAGCAGATTTTTTCTAATAACCTACGAAATATTTCTACTCTACGATCTAGAATCATAAGTGCTGAATTCATGATTTCAGTTTGCGCGTCGGTGTTCCGACCACCCTGTATAGCACAATTAAATATTAACACAACTAAGGGCTGATTTTTCCAACGCCAGATAATTTTATCGGAGAAATAATTTTGAATTTTTGACAGTTCTTCCAAACAAAAACTGTTCAGACGTCAATTTTATTCCACGAATAAAAATTATCCGTCGGTCGATTGAAAAATCTGCTCTAAATTAAATTAACCCCCTTACTAATAAACCTATTATATCAGATGAATCGTTCACACCGATTTCTCTCTTTCAGTCGTCAGTAATTTCACTTTCGAAAGAAGAAGACAAAGCGTTGTGTAACTATACAGACGCTATACAACGTTTATTAATAAGGGGGCAAAGGACTAGTTAGTCCTTTGCCCCCTTAAGTAGTTACTTAACTGACGTTTGGGAATTAAATCAAATGGATGAGAATTCGTTCATATTTTAGGCGATGCGGAAATTGAAAAATCTTGGTGGCTAGAGGGCTAACACAATGGGCTAAATAAGAGAATCGATAGTTTATTTGTGTTCAAATAACATGGCGTTGATAAATTTTCATTCTCGAACAAATAGAGGGTCGAATACACAGAATAGACAAGGCATTGCTTAAAGTAATGTAATGATGATAAACGTCGGCTTAACATACATTTGACATTTAAAAGTCTCTTAAATTTAAGCAACGTTTTATAATCGCGCGATCGTTAGTCAGCCTTAGAGTAAGAAAGCTGTAGAGCATCGGGTAGCGTGGCCATACATGAGACAAAAACTAACTTAACTAACATGAGCTACATAAGTAGCAGCCTTGAAAAAACTGGCACGCACTGAGAGACGGAAATAGTATAGCTTTATCCTTTTCTGTTACTTATAATAACTCAATACTTTATCCCTTTCTTGTGGAAATGAAATGGAGCTACCCGCCGTCTATACTTTCCTTTGTCTAAGGTATCAGCTGTAGGTACCTAAGCTTCAAATATCCAGCAATTTTTAAAGCCTCGCGGTTTCAGTCAGTGCTTTACAATCAACACGCAATCCGCAAAACCAATACCAATATATTTTTTTACAAAAACCAGTGTGACGTCAGTTATGTCACATCAAAATTGGTTGACAACCTCGAGGTTTGGCATTTTCATTAAAACTGTGTTGTCTGCGGGTGAGTCACCCCGGTGACTGATGTGGCTCTTTGTACACGGCACGGTTTCTTTACAGTACGGCGTATAAACCGCACCATAGAAAAAACGTGTGTGTCATCAAGCTTCCATAGAGATCCATACAACACTGACGATCGTGCCAACATACGGCGAATAAACCGTAGATTTTCACAGCCAGAAAAAAGTGTGTCTCCAAAGGCACGTGTGTGTAGACACAACTTAAAGGATTCATCGATGTACGGTCAACTGCGCGGCAGTGGTAACACTTGAAATATGAACACCACCATAATTGATACAACATTAAGGAGGATGCGCTAAGCTAGACCGCGAAATTTATATTTTCTTTATTTATTGCAATTTGAAAGTCAGTGTGAGGTTGTATGCTGATCAAAATATGATTCGCGACCGTAAAAAATGTGTGTTTACAGAATTAAGTCGTTAGAATCGTCGATACAACTCTCTAAGTTCATACAGCGTGGCATCGACGTGCAAAATGTAACCATGATCCCTTTTACAATTTTTTTTTTGTGCATCGGAAATCAGCAAATGACCTCTCGCTCTGGGTGGAGCGGAAGTGTCAGACTTTTACTGACTAAAACTCACCCGTGTTCCTTCCTTAGCCCTTTATGTTCCGGGCCAGCAGTAACCCCCCTAGCGATGAAATTATTCATCGGCTATCAAAAAAAAAAAAAACTGCTGTTCCATAGAAAAGTGCTCTAACCTACGCGATCAAAATGTTTGGAACAGGTAATTTTTTAGGTTTCCGTACCCAAAGGGTAAAAACGGAACCCTATTACTAAGACTACTGTCCGTCTGTCTGTCTGTCACCAGGCTGTATCTCATGATCTCATATCTGTACCGTGATAGCTACAGTTGAAATTTTCACAGATGATGTATTTCTGTCGCCGCTATAACAACAAATAATAAAAATGAAAGGGCTATAAAAGAAACGTTGAAAAGGGCTATAAAAGAAACGTTTTTTTCGGCGTTTTATGCCTTGTGGTATTGAACCCTTCGTGTGCGAGTCCGACTCAAACTTGGTCATCATCATCATCATCATTTCAGCCGAAAGACGTCCACTGCTGGACATAGGCCTCCCCCAAAAGGGGGGGTTCGCCATAATCGCCACGCTTGGCAGGCGGGTTGGCGATCGCAGCATGGTATGGTGGTGGAATGCATGGAGAACGCTGCTGCCCATTCTCCGGTACGCCCTTAGTCGCCTTTTGCGACACCCACGGGAAGTATGGGGGTCGGGTAACTTGGTCGGGTTTTTAGGGTTCCGTAGTCAACTAGGAACCCTTATAGTTTCGCCATGTCTGTCTGTCCGTCTGTCTGTCCGTCCTCGCTTAATCTCTGTGACCGTTAGCACTAGAAAGCTGAAATTTTGTAGGAGTACGTATATCAGTTACGCCGACAAAGTGGTAAAATAAAATTTTGGAAAATATTTTTTTTTAGGGTAGCTCCCCTACATGTGAAGTGGGGATGAATATTTTTTTCATCATCTACCCCATCGTGTGGGGTATCGTTGAATAGGTCTTCTAAAATGGCTTTGGGGTTGCTAAAATTATTTTTCGATTTAATGCTCCCTTTACGAAATATTAAAGTTTAAAGTGCAAATTTTTGTTCCAGTAGGGCGTCCCCCCCCCTCTAAAAGCTAAACTACTGGCTTGAAAAATTTGGAAAAATTCTCGATGATAGTGCATTTCATGAACTTTAAAGGAAAAGTATAGCGGTTAAGATAACTTTATTAGTTTAGCAGTAATAGTCGTTGAACTTGGGTGTTGGATAATTTTGTACCAAATACAAAGATGAAGTAGTTGCTTGTTTATAATAGGTAAAGACTTGCATTGAAAACCCAAATATGTTATTTTTTTTACCTATTCAGAATAAAGAACAACAGAATCGTACTACATTGTGATAACGGGCTACTACGGAACCCTACACTGTGCGTGGCCCGACACGCACTTGGCCGGTTTTTAAATAACCGATGACTAATTTCAACGCCCCCTGCGTTGAAATTAGTCGTCGGTGTAGGATCATATACTAAATTCATGGTAACACCTTGTGCGCCGCTGTCCCTGCCATTGCCACCCTGTTCGAACTTAGAGAGTTGTTAATTAATTCTGTAAACACACATTTGTTGCGGTTGTTGCGGTCGCGAATCATATTTTGATCAACCTGACACTGGTGCTGATTGGTGTTGGTGTTCACAAACTAAACTTTTAACTTTAGTTCAAGCTTTTCTTTCTATTTCATTAACAAAAGGACAGAAGATAAATTTTATTTTAGTCCTGTCAACTTAGTCAGCGCCTGACGCTACTCCAAAGAGTTTAGACGTGATTAAAAACTTGCCTACTAAAATTACGTCAATTTACGTCGTGCGCTGTTTAATTTGATACAAAAAAAATATTTTCCGTCCTTTTCTTAATGAAGTAGAAAGATAAAGATGCACTGAACTTAAATTTAGTTCAGTTTGTGAACAACAGAATCGGCACCACTGACTTTTAAATTGCAAAAAATTAAGAAAATATGAATTTCGCATATCAATTAAGAACGTTTACGCCGTACGGCATTTCATAAAAACTTTCAAGCCCTTGTTTTTCGAAATGAATGAACCGATATACGCTTAAGCAGGATGTAAAGGTCTAAAAAGTTACATAAGAACATTAAAAAAAACAGTGTTAATTAGACCGATTTTGAATTTTCCATAGAAACAGAGATTTCCAGTTATTTTTTTTTAACTAAGAAATTTCGAAAATGTTCTTAAGTAACTTTTTTGACCTCTGTATCCTGCTTATGCGTATGAAGTTCATTCATTTCGCAAAAACAAGGGCTTGAAAGTTTGTATGAAATGCCGTACGGCGTAAACGCTCTTAAGGTGGTTTTCATATTTCAAGTTTGTTTATAAAATTTCGCGGGCTACCCTGGTGCTTTCGCCTTAAAGACATTTTCAAAAAATAGTGTTACAGCCAAATTAGACCGATTTGAAATTTTCCATAGAAACAGAGATTTCCAGTTATCTTTTTTTAAATAAGACATTTTGAAAATGTTTTCTACTAACTTTTTAGACCTTTGTATCCTGCTTATGCGTATGAAGTTTCATTAAAATCGATTCATTCATTTCGAAAAATAAGGGCTTGAAAGTTTGTATGAAATGCCGTTCGGCGTAAACGCTCTTAAGGTGGTTTTCATATTTCAAGTTTGTTTATGAAATTTCGCGGGCTACCCTGGTGCTTTCGCCTTAAAGACGCTGTCAATGTCAAATTGTTATCATGGACGTGCGTTTGACTATTACTTATCGATCGACCAAAACTAGTAATAACACTACCTTTTTCACTCATTACAAAACGTTATTGACTCTGTTAATGTATTAGTTCGTTTAAACTCAAGTCGCACTTGTTCGGAGGAGATCGTGTTTGACGAATGTCCCCGATGGAACCTTTGTGTCGTAGGCTATACAGGCTGTATCAGAAATGTGTGGTCATAATTTAAACGTATCGTATGGACCGTCGAATTGAACACCTTTCAAAATGGGTATAACGTAATCGCGAATAAATTTAATCAGCTGTCCTATAAATTGGAGCAGTGGTGGCCCTGTGATAACGGCCCCGACTTACGACTGGGTCGCGGGTTCGAACCCAAGAAGGTGCTTTACTCGTTGACAATCGATGATCTTTGATGTGACATCGTGAGGAAACTGGCATGTCCTAGAACTAAAAATTCGAAGACATGTGACATAGTACCGCACGGTCCCGCATGGTAGATTATAGCCCACTCTCTCTCGAAGAGAGGAGGTCTGTGTCCCAGCAGTGGGAACATTAGGCTGATTATGCTATCATTTAGGTCGAGTAAGTATTGAAGTGTTGTACCTATGGAACAGCTGATTCGCAATTACGATGGCCGAAAGGTCAGCGTTGGAAGTCCTTCCAAACCGTGGACCGATGACCTGGTGAAGGCCGCAGGAATCCGAGGGATGCGAGAAGATTGTTTCTATTGATTAACACTTATCACCTGTATGTGTACATTATGGATTGCAAGATTAATTGAATTCAACCGGTCGAAGTAGTGGACGTCGGTCGGCTGAAATTATGATGATGATGAATAACGATGTTGGTCCTATGAAAAAAGTTGTTCAAGTCTGCACTACACCTTTAAATATGGCCACATATTTCTGATACACGCTGTATATACCTACATAATATGTTAGAACATGTGTGGCATTGTAACACTGTACTCCCCATGGGGTGGTTAGAAGAAGTAATTGCTCCACGGTATAATTTTGTATCGTTTTTGCTGTAAGGTAGGTTACGGTATAATAGACGGCTATTTTTATAGTAGGTACCTAGGTAAAGTTAGGTACACATTCGATTGTGTGTTGACATATAGTCGGACTTTTAATTAGCAGTAAAATGACAGCCTATGTGTTACTTAAATGACTGAAATTGGCGTCTTTTTGTTTTATCGCGGCCATCAACCAAATGTTGTTTTTCTAGTACATAATAGTGTAACAAACGAAACTTATTTGACATGCATATCTCTGAACTCAGTCCGAAATGAGTTATTAAGAAGTGTCATTTTACTGCAGCTAAATAAAAGTCGGACTATAGTTGGTTGTAGTTCAACCTGACTCAATCTATGCTAATATTATAAAGAGGTACAATTTGTAAGTTTGTATGTGTTGTGTTGTAATCTTCGGAACTACTGGTCTGATTCCGAAAATTCTTTCACTGATGGGAAGCTACAGTAATGTCGAGTGTCATAGGATATAGTTTATGTTCATCATCCTGCCTAGCCTTTTCCTAACTACGTTAGGGTCGGCTTCCAGTCTAACCGGATGCAGCTGAATACCAGTATTCTTCATGAAGCGACTCCCTTGGTAAGACTGGTTGTCAGACTTTCGGGCTTCTGACGATTAACCCGTAACGACTGCCAAAGATCTACGAAGAACAGCCGAGACCAACGGCACGGAGGGGTCTTGATATGTAAAGATGGTAACCCATCCACGGACCAACCGGGGCAAGCGTACCTGATCGATCGACCCTTGCATCCCTTCAGGATATATTTTAATGTTAAACCCAGAAATTTGACGCGGACGAAGAAGAATAAATAAAATAATGCCTTTGAATGTAGTTACAAAACTCACACAATCGGTTTATTGGCTTATAATATAATGTAACTGCTAATAAATGACAGTATGGCCACTAAAACAACTCTCATGAATCGCTCCCGAAGTTTTCATTCGACTATAAATTACTTCATCTTCATAAAACTCGAAGTTTGCCGAAGGCTCACGACAAAATTCAGGTGTAATTTAAATTCAAGGTTTGCTTCCACATCACGATAAATTACCTGGAAATACCAGGAAAAGACCTTCTGTAGGGACGTGAACATTACTTATTAAGGGGAAAGCGTCTGGGTAGGCAGTGATATTCATTTTTTTTCTAAATTTTTTGCAATTTGCAGATCATTGGGAAAATGCCTTAGCTGGAAAATGACGTCAACTAAAGAGATAAATATGCAGGGTAGTCGGATATACATAGTTGAAGTTTATTAAGAAACCGATGGATGTTCTCGAATAAAATTTAATTTTATTAATAGAAAACAAACAGCTCATTTATCAAATTAAATTTCAATCGACAACACCTTCGGTATCATACTAAACTTCGACTATATCCGACGATCCTGCATACATCCATACATCCTTTTTTTGTTGACTGATGGAATCTGACCGACTTGGAATTTGACGTCCATTACCGCTTTCGGGTCCGGTTATATGCTAAACAAAATATGATTCGCGACCGTAACAAGCAGTAGTATTCTCTCTGTTAGAAAGTTTGCATGGTTTTCGAGGGTGCTAAGGCCGATAGTGAGGTCAAAATGAAATCCCAAAATACGGGCTTTGAATCTTTAAAATTTTTCATCATGGGTATTCATTCGTTTTCATGGTTTCCGAGCAGCATCGGCTTGATAGGAACGAATCGGGGTACGGCACTAATTGATATTTCATGAAATAATTATTCAATAGGGTTACATAGAGAGAGAGAGAGAGTTGTATTTATGATTTTAATGATTATAATTCTGTACTTAAATCATATTGGTTAACATTTGTTACGGTCGCGGGCTACCCTGACGATTTCCCCTTAAACAAGCGCGGTAAGATTCCTCTCGTTTTAAGGGCGGTCGTATTATTGCGCCGCACTGCGGAACCCATTGTGTTTTGACAAAATCTCAAATTGGAGTAAACGTACCCTTTCTCTTTCGGACAATGCGAAACTTTTGTTTTAAGTTGCGCATTTAAGTTTGTGGATAAATATTATGTGTATGATGAATGTTGACATCAGAAGCTCAAAAGTCTGACAACCAGTCTTACCAAGGGGTATCATGTTGCCCATTTGTGGAGGTCAGATAAGCAGTCGCTCCATGTAAAATACTATAATAATAGTATTCAGCTACATCCGGATAGACTGGAAGCCGACCCCAACATATTTGGGAAAAGTCTAGGCAGATGATAATCATGATTTTTATAATTTTGGAGTTTCAAGTGGCATTCCGGGCCCATAACTGACACTAACGCAAATGGTCTCGAAGATAGCAGCTCATAATGGTGAAAAAACATGTTTTGATTGCGATTAAAAGGACTTGTAACTGTTGAACAATTAACGAAGGAATCTTGAAGCAATAAACTCTGACTCATAAATCTTTATCTATAATAATATTATACACTTTATCTACACGACGACGCCATTGTGGCAGGCCAAGACTAAGATGGCGGGACGAGCTTGACTCCTACCATAGGGACTGGCCGGACTTGCAAAAGACAGAATTGTGTGGAAAAGGGAGAGAAAGGCCTTTGCCCTGGAGTGGGACAGTACAGGCTAGTTAGATTAGATTAGATAGAATATTATAAAGAGGTAAAGTTTGTAAGTTTGTATGTAGGAGTTAATCTCTGGAACTACCAGTCGGATTTGAAAAAACCTTTTTGTATTTGATAGCCCAATTCTTGAGGACGGCTATAGGCTATTTACCATCACGCTACGACCCTTAGGAGCCGAGCAAAAAGAAAAAAAGTCAGAAAGAACGCTAAGCAAAAACGAAGTAATAGAGCGGCAGGGCACGCCGCGACAGCGGCGATAAGACCCCTCTTTGAGGAGAGGCTAGAGAGGCGCCACGGCGCCCTCACCTACCGCCTGACGTAGGTCCTCACCGGACACAGAAGTTTCGGGAGGTCCCTGCACATCATCAGGCGGGAGGAAACGCCAGGATGTCACTATTGCCAGGATCGCCCAGAGGACACGGTGGAGCACACGGTGGAGGTCTGCCCCGCTTGGGCGGAGCACCGTCGTGTCCTCGTAGAGGCGATCGGCAGCGACGGCGACCTCTCGTGTCTGGCCCTGGTGCAAGCCATGGTCCGGGGCGAGAGGGAGTGGGAGGCAGTCACCTCCTTCTGCGAAGCAGTCATGCTAGCGAAGGAGGTGGCGGGACGGTTCAGGGAGAGAGCCTCCCGTCTCAGCCGCCGCGGGGGACGCCCCAGGCGTCGGGAGCCGCGTGACGACTCCCGGCCACCGTAGGCGCGGGCCTGCGGGCGGAGAGTAATGGGTAGCTCACCGTCCGATCAGGACCGTGCCAGACGGCGCGTATGTGTTCCACGCGCGCCTCAAAGAGATGTCAGCATCGAGGAGGGGCCCCTTAGGGCCGAAGCCTGCCGGGTCAGCGGGATTGTCCGAAAGGGTTACCGCGGGCCCGGAACATAAAGGGCTAAGGAAGGAACACGGGTGGGTTTTAGTCAGTAAGAGTCTGACACTCCCTTTCGAAAAAAAAAAAAAAAAAGTAATAGCGCGGGCAGGCGATGAGATGCGACGGGGTGGGTCGGGGCAACAAGAAACTTCACGCGGACGAAGTCACGGGCAGAAGCTAGTTGTAGACAAAATTACACCAACAAAAGCCAAGAAGACGCCAGACATTTTTAATATAAATTCCGCAAAATTACGAACTTGTTTCAAAATTATGAACTTGTTTCAAAACATTCTTGTCCTCTTATGATTGCATCTAAACTTTCAATTTATCTTCTAGAACATTCTCCAGTTCATAAAGTAATATTATGAGTTCCCCTGCAGTTTCTAAAAGTTATCCTTTCGAAGCGTGAGTAACTTAGTCGCTTTCTGAATACTGCGTTAGGCCAACATTGCAAAAATACCTTAGTTATAGCATTATCAGCATAAAACGTTCCCACTGCTGGGACACAGGCCTCCTCTCTGTGAGAGGGAGTGGGCCGTAATCCACCACGCGGGCCCAGTGCGGGTTGGTACGTAATCTTCGAATTTTTGGTTCTAGGACATGCCGGTTTCCTCAAGATGTTTTCCTTCACTGTTTTGGGAGCAGTGGTGATGAAATAATTTACACAAAGTAATGAGCCTTCTGGGTTAGAACCCACGACATACAACACGTAAGTCGCGGCCGTTACCACTGGGCCATGGGCCACCAGTGCTCAGTACTTAGTTATAGCAGTGTTCATAATCTCAAATAATTTACATTCTATCGCCACTGAATTAGTTATCTACTTTAGTGAAATATATTCTAAGTTGATTTTTGAGTGACCATTTGTAACAAAATGGTCCTAATAAGTTTATGGTTGGAATCCAATTTGAACTTTATGACATTAACTTTGTTGTTCCATAACTTGAAAATTATCTCAAGCTTTTAATTCAAATAAAGATTCTCATTGTTAGATTTTCTCATTGTTTGTCTTATTTCTTTTTAGTATATTCATGTATTCATGTATATTTATTTGTGCGTATATTCATATGTAGGTAGGTATATATTATATTTATAGTTTAAGTAGGTTTATGCGTATATTTAAAATATTTATTCCTCAATTTTCATGATTGCATCTACCACTGTTTGTCTCTGCATTACCCAAAGGTTGACTGGTAGAAAATGCCTATGGCATTAAGTCCGCTTCTGTACATTTATGTGCTTGAAGTATTAAGTAAATAGATGCTGTTTACCGGTTATTCAAGCGATAGAACACTTATATCGTGTCTTGCGTGTTATGTTGTCTGCACGTTACAGGAACTGATGGACGCTGCTGAAGGCGTCAAATTCGTAGGAATTTTTTTTGGGCCGATCCCATTTAGACTGTTTTGAAGATCGCAACCCTGGTCAGTCAGCTTGGAGATCTCAGAATGTTGTTGTTATTAGCAGACATTATTATTTTACTTTATTGGGCATAAAACATTTAGTTACACATTACAATTTAACTGTAGGTACCAGAATAAATTAAAAACTAGGCAAACGTGCAGTAACCCACACCAATGTCCGCGAAATAATAGTTTAATGCGTGCGGTAAAGTAAGAAGTACTTGTACACGTTGTATTTTGAAATAATAGGTTTTAGATTTTATTTTATGACATTAGGACTCTACTAGTCAAGTCATCCTCTGGACGTTAATTACAAAGCGAGGAACTATAGGACAACAATTTAAAAGAAATAAAACATTTAATTAACTCACTCAGAACGTAACCATTGAGAATCCTGTCGTACATTTCCGTGGAGGCTCGCACACTATTACGAACTGTCGAGATTCACGACGATATATAACCCCAGATGTAGACTGTTCATGTTAGGATACCACTAATATGACGTGAAAACAGTTGACGTAGGAGATAAATGTAAATTGTTATCTTTGTAATGTTTACCTGCAAGATATGTCACACACGATTGGCAAATATTATGTCCTTTGGGGGCACGGCTGTGTTTATTTGTGATTAAATTTAGCTATCAGCTAATAAATCTAAGTAGTGCTATAAACGACACCTACAATACATGAGAGTTCTCAAATATTTACCTTTGAGGTTTTTCCAAACCTTATCTTTTATGAAACGATTATAAAAATACATATAATAAGGCCACTAAAATAGAATTAGGCACTCTCTGAAATACCGTTGTTCAAACGCAGTGAAAGCGGTTTATTGCGAGCACATTAAGTTTTCACGTAAAATTACGTATATTTCAGGCGAGTCTATTTGATGTCGTAAACCGAGACTGTACCCTCGTATTTTTGCATTCAGACAGAGGTTTTCAATAAAGTTTGCCGGGCCGCACCGAGAGCTCGACGTGTTTCATGTATTTCCGCTCCAAAGTTTTGTGACGAAAATAAAAGAACTTACAGATGAAATTATTTAAAGCACCTGAACCATATTGTCATTGCTGGAAAAAACTACATTGTTACCAAGTTCAAAAGTCTTGTAACATTAACAAACGGAGCTCGTATTTACATAGACTCCTCTCTCTGATGTCGGTGCTGGGTGCTCCGATTAATATTTCATGAATGAAACACAAACGAATCAAACGTTAGTTCGGTTCCGATATTCTTTTATTCACTTCGGATAAGAGCAAAAGAATAAAACATGGCGGGAGCGCGTTCGAGGCATCGCTCTTGTCGGATTATGTAATATTTTAAACAAAGCGGCTTAAAATCTCTATTTCAATTTTTTTGAGTTAAAGCTTTCATGAGCCATAGTTGTCTATACAAGCATTTATGTTTTGTCTACAGTAATCCTTGCTGTGAAAAACATGTTTTCGTATGATAATCATTTATTCAAATACTGTAACATAGGTAGGTAATAAATTTACAAACGTATCTTTTTAAGATTCACTTGGAAGGGATCTCGGCAGCACCATTTGTGGTCGCGAATCCTTTACCTTTAGCTTGATAGATGAAGATTACTTTCGGGACCTGCCACCTTTTTTCACACGCGTTTTACCTCGTTTGGTCGCCTTACTTGGGATGGGTTCTGATTGTAATTTTATGTTACGTATCATCATGTTCTTGAATTTGTAGAATCCTTGCTCTTTGTTGTTGGTCGTTCTCGTGCGTTTATTGATTTCATCGCAGTCGGACGTCGAGGCTTTCTTTACCTTGCTATCATTCTGTTTGCTTTGCTTTCGTTTGCCTTTCTCCTTCCCTTTTATTTCCTTCGTCATTATTGCAAGTGCCCACGTTATGAGGTGGCTTTGAGTTGTTTAAAAATCATCATTTAAATTAAGCCTACGGGATAGTTATTTGTTTGTCAGTGTGACAACACTTGACGTATGTAATTCCTTTTAAATCTAGTTGACTTATTTCAAGTTTATTATATTCAGTTTCAAAGAGTTCACTCTGTGAAGAGTATTTTTTTAAGTTTTGAAGAACATTTTTGGGAAAACTATTCATCAAAGTTCATCATTCAGTAAAGTCGACAAGCGTAGAATTAGGTTTGAAACTTTTTTGCTTTAAAGAAGTCATTTCGTGTAAAATATCGCTTTTAGGGAGAATGCAGTCTTTCAAGCGTCTTAAGATTAGTTATAGTTCGCGATGTGTTTTTTCCGGTTTTCACACGGGAAATAGGGTTTGTGAAGGCTAAAGGTTTTTTCTTTTTCGGTCTCGCATATCTCCAACGAAGTAGTGGACGTCATCTAATACCTACCTAGATCCTACCAGAAGCCCTGTAGGAAAGACTGAAATAATGAACTCAAACAGTGTTTCTCTAGTGAGATACAAAAAAAAACTGTAAAATTATTAGATTGCAAGTAAAAAGGCAATTTGCAGTTCTCGTTCGTTTGATTCCAAAATTTCACGACAGGAATTTAGTTTTCAGTACGCACTTCCGCTCATATTTTACGCTCACGAATACATTTAGTGAAAAAAACCGTACGCAGTTATTTCTTTTTTAAATTCAATACACGTAAAGGTCGGAACCTCTCACCGGGAAAATAGTATACTTTAGCAGTAAACGTGAGAAATAATCGATATAAAAAAACGGGTGTTATGCGTGCCGAGGAGCCGTAGCGCACAAATCACGGAAAACATGCTGCTCTAAATAACTCTCAAGTTTTTTATTATTACACCCGTAAACGCTTTACTACAATAAATAATGAAAAGGGCGGAAGAAAGAAATGTGCCACTTAATTATTTATTTTTAAAACAAGAACAGGGGTTTTTTTTTCTCAAGGGTTGTTATAAAAATGAGGTTATAACAGGGTTGTATTCTATATTACTTCTGTTATATTAAACATTGCGGCCATGTGTGAGTCGGACTTGCACACGAAGGGTTCCGAACCACGAGGGAAAAAAACCCTTTTCTTGAACTTTTTTTTTCTCTTTATTTAATTTGTATACTTATTTGCTACATTTTTTTTCTAAACAACACAAACGATATTTTAAAATATAAAAAGTAGTGGCCCATCGGCATCAGAGAGAGGATCCTCCTCACTATGCGTGCCTTGTCTAGAAGTACTGCTTTCTGAATCAAGAGAGAGAGCTTCCTAAGTTGTTATCAAAAAATCTAAATATTTTATTTCACATAAACCTACATGGGCACTTATGAAACGTCAGAAGCTAGGTGCACGGTTCCAATTGGTCGTTTCCTATGGAGAAGAGCCGGCAAAAACTCCACAGTTACTCTTTTTAAAAATAATTGGCTTTTACAATGTTTTCAAATTACGGTAGGTATGGGAGGACAGCGTAGGCCTGTCAACAAATACCAGGTACTTGATAAAATAAAACATGGTCTACAGATCTAAAGTCTACAAGGCCTACAAAGTCTTCACATTTAATTTACAAAATAAAAATGTATCAAAAGGATAAATAAAAAATAAAATATAAAAACCTACTAAAACCAAGTGATATGATTGCCACTTGTTGGTTGATGCTCTCCATTAATAGGCCATTTATTAATAGGCCATTTACTGTAACGATTATCGATACAATGATTGCAGAATCCACGTCTACATGTCGACAACCTCGTGTGAGATTATTATAAGATATATATTTTTTTTATCTTTTTCAGCTTTCACGAGATTCTCGTCATGAAGGAAGATATCAACAATCATTGCACGGCGCTCTCGTCGTTCTATCACCACAATGTTTTTTTTATTATAACAGCAATAGACATACACACTCTATGAAAATTTCAACTACCTATACATCGTTCACGAGAGACGAACGAACAACGACGACGACGACGACGACGTTCGAACGTTCATGAGATACAGCCCGCTGACAGACAGACGGACAGACAGCGGAGGCTTAGTAATAGGATCCCGTTGGCACCCTTTGGGTACGGAACCCTAAAAATTACCTAAACAGCGATCGATATTCCATTAATAAATTTTAAATCATCTCTTTATGCATGCTCTGACTCTTTCTCCGGTTCTAGAAACTTTGTAATGAGTTTTTTCGATCGGGACAAAGAACAGCTACTGCGCTGCGGCCTGAATTTAATTATTTTCTTCTTTACTGAATATTTGTTTTCTACTTTGTAATAGCTTATTATTATACTGTTCTCTCCAGTCACCTAGTGTGGGGTTTGTTCTGTAATACACATTTGTTATTAATCTACGGGGTGATTGCGTAACACACTAACAGTAACAATGGCTTTGATTTTGACATTTATGTTATTAATCTACGGGGTAATTGCGGATTACACTAACAGTAACAATGGCTTTGATTTTGACATTTATGTTATTAATCAACGGGGTAATTGCGGATCACACTACCAGTAACAATGGCTTTGATTTTAACATTTATGTTATTAATCTACGGGGTAGTTGCGGATCACACTAACAGTAACAATGGCTTTGATTTTGACATTTATGTTATTAATCAACGGGGTAATTGCGGATCACACTACCTATACCTACAATGGCTTTGATTTTGACATTTATGTTATTAATCAACGGGATAATTGCGGATCACACTACCAGTAACAATGGCTTTGATTTTGACATTTATGTTATTAATCTACGGGGTAATTGCGGATCACACTAACAGTAACAATGGCTTTAATTTTGACATTTATGTTATTAATCTACGGGGTAATTGCGGATCACACTAACAGTAACAATGGCTTTGATTTTGACATTTATGTTATTAATTAACGGGGTAATTGCGGATCACACTACCAGTAACAATGGCTTTGATTTTGACATTTATGTTATTAATCTACGGGGTAATTGCGACACACACTGACAGTAGCAAGCTTTGATTTTGACATTTATGTTATTAAGCTGCTAAAGATATTTTTGAGAAGGTTCTTGGGGGAACTAGAGGACACCCAAGAAAAGGCTATCACAGTTTACACGGATAGTCAGTCAACAATGGCTATAGAACAAAACCCAGTGCACCATCAGCAGACTAAGCATATCGATTTACGATATCATTTTGTTAGAGAGGCCTTAGAGAAGGAGATTAGTAAATTGAAATATCTCGCAACATAAGTGATGGTCGCTAACATTAAGACAAAACCTGTGCCTAAGAGTAAGCATGAGTTTTGTCGTAAAGAGATGGGTGTGCAAGAGTGAGTCAGAGGGAAACGGTTGAGGAGGGAGTGTTAAGAAGAGGTTTGCAAGCGTTACTCAGACTGACTGGTATGGGAGATGACGGATGTTTTTTGAATGTTTGTTAGGAAAATCATGTGTGTCTTTTTCTATTCTGTATTGGTGTCAAAATAATAAAGCCAACTAAATTCTATGAGCTTATTATTTACTCTTGGTTTCCACCTTCACTTCAAAATGATTCTTCATGCAGCCCTCGCGGTACAGCCCTTTCTTTAAATAAATCAAAATCTTTTGTTTCGATTAAACAGCTCATTAATTGGAACGCAATAGGCTCTAATATCAGCTGAATCAGAAAACCTTCTGAGCGTACAAGTTGGTTTATCTCTAGCATATGACTAACAAATTACAGACGGATAAACTTTCAAACGTTATTAAAATTCAAGGGCCCTTGTTCGGGGAGGTACGAGTAAGCGTTGCCAGATTCAAGTAGACAACGTTTGTGAAAGTGATGGGAAAAGATCGTTTGTTCAACAAAACTGTTAAAATAAATTAAAAACTAGAAAATACGTGTGGTGTGGGAAGTTAATCGGAAAATGGAAAATGTCACCAGGAAAATCTAGACGCCCAGTAGAAATAAATATCTCTGGCAACACGAGTGTGAGCTCAGAATGTCATCAACATCTGCCTAGCCTTTTCCCAACTATGTTGGTGTCGGCTTCCAGTCTATCCGGATGCAGCTGAATACCAATATTTTACATGGAGCGACTGCCTATCTGACCTCCACAACCAAGTAACAGGGTAATACGATACACCTTAGTAAGACTTGTTGTCAGACTTTCGGGCTTCTGACTACCCGTAACGACTGTCAAAGATCACGGTGTCAAGGGTCACGGTATTTAAAGATGGTCACCCATCCACCAACCAACCGCAGCAAGCGTAGCTTAACCTGATCGATCAACCTGTGCGACTGTTATTTTTTATCCACGGGCCCCTCTAGTGTGAGCTCAGAATGTATAATGTAAAAACTTATTATGAGCAGCGTCATGGAACTAATATTATTTCCTTGCTGACAAATTAATATGACGTGGTTAGGTAAATAAACGCATTCAAGTCGCACGACCTAAAATTAAATTGATCCCAGCTTAATTAACTTGTTTACATTTACATATAATTTTTCTGTATGTCGTATGTCACTGAGCTCCTCCTAAACAGCTGGACCGATTGTGATGACATTTTTGTGTGTGATTGAGTCCCTGGATAGTTTAGAATAGTTTAGATTCACAATTTGTGCCGGGTAGGTGGCGTTGCGATCGAATTTTAGGACACCACAGAACACAACGTCTGCCCAATCAGTTAGTCTACTACACAGACTACTTAGAGATACTATGGTCTACTATAACTTTTGTGTTTCTCTGTAATTAGACTTTGATAACATTTTTGAACCATTGAAAACATTTTTTTTAGTTCCGGTTGAACGTTAAGCTAGGTTCACATGCATCGGTTGCGGTGCCGCTTCGGCGACATCGCAACTGAGGCGGGCCGCGATGTCGTATGAGAGGCATCGCGGCTGAGGGTTGGAGGCCGCGGCGGGAGAGGAGTGCCGGTATTGCGGTGCGCCGCTCTCCCTACCTTCCGCGGCCTTGACGGGGTCGCCACCGTTCGATGGCGGACGCGGTGGGGCCGCAGGGGAGGAGGAGTGTCGGTATGACGTTGGCCGCTCTCCCTATCCTCTGCGGCCGAAAATTGGCAGGCGGCGGGGCCAATGATCTGACCCGTCGCAGGGGGACCAAGGGTGCCCAGACACGGGGTCGTCTGGCGCCCATGTGCTGGTTTGGTCCCTGGGGTGGTCACGGCGTGCTAAGTGTTCTGGTGCGCCGGTGATGGGGAGTACTCCCCAGAGGAGGGTCCGGTGACGGACAGCCGCGGCGGGTTCACGGATGAGTGCTAACGCGTGCCCGTGTTCCCGCCGTAAGCGGCAGAGGAGGACACCGTGGAGTTTTAGTGGGTTAGAGTCCCACATAACTGCACTATCTCCCCGTGGTAGTGCAGAATGCATGAGCATTTCTCCACGTTAAAAAAAAAAAAAAAAAAAAAGGTTCACATGCATCGACTTTAGTCAGACAAATCCCACTTCCATACACAGGTTTTGAAATCGCTAGCGACCAAGCTGCTGTCAAAATCTGTGTGTGGACTTGAGATTTGAAATCACCGGCGACTGAAATCGATGCTTGTGTACCTAGCATTAAACTAGTGGTTGCAACTTCGCAAGGATCTCGATTTTCATTGCAAGCTAAGTGTGATTGCTTTCGTCTGTTGCGATATTCCTATCAGCAAGTCCGAAACTTGGAATTGTGCCCAATGAATGGAAATAGGCTAGCTCTCTATTACATGGGCCGGCTAAACCTTGCGTTTACCAACATATAAATCAACTAATAAAATATTTCATCAGTCCTAAATATACAATTTTCTTTGGAAATTTGACGTAAACCGTTTAAATACCTAGCCGGTGGTTTACATGTTGGTAAGTACAGGCCTTATAATATTATAACCATGGAATTAGTATGTGCTAATAACATCATTGCAGCTGCGAATTATTGCGTGTATTTTAAAAACACAGAACACAGTTACCGTAGCATTCCGCGTTCTTTATATAAATCGCCGGTTCCCGCTCCGAAGTTGAGGCAGAAAACTGAGAAAGTTGAACGTGAAGTTTTAAGTCAGTTAAAAAATTATGTCATTTTAATTATAAACACCAATTCTGGACTAAGCGAAGTACTTATTGAGTATCGATCGTTCTGAGCACTCGACAATAGCGATAGTTCTTTCAATAAAAGGATTCGCTTAAGCTTCATTGTTAGCGCTCAACGAATGCCTTGTTGAAGAGCCTGTCTAGAGTTTCTGGACAGGGAAGACCTTGATTGGTTCCAAACATCCAATACTTATAAGAGTTCTTTTTTTAAACTATCAGGGTCTGGGTTTAAGTTTCTTGTCTTTTCAGGCTAGGTAGTGTGTAGAAACCGTCTATTTCTTATTTTGCTTCTGCCATGGGTGTCGTGGTCGCAAACACGACTGCTAAACGTGGGATCATGGGTAAAATTCCTTGGTTGGGCAAAGTGTTATTGGGTTTCTCCATTAGGAATTTCTCAGTAGCAGCCCGAGTCGGGATTTGTGCCCTGTTGACAGCAAGAGGCTTGCCTCCTATAACACGGAATCCAAACATATGTAACTGTCGAAATTTAGTTGTACTACTATTTACACCTCTGCCTAACTCTTCGGGGAGCCGTGATATTGTGTTTTAAAGGAAACTGTATCAATTTTACGATTTTGACCTAACCTCCCCGATCCTCCTCCTCGATTGTGTGTGTGTGTGTGTTGTGGGTTTGCTAAAGAATATGGGTCAGACTCCTCCTTTTCATGGTATGGTAAGGTAAACGCGTGGCAAAATAATAACAGCCGCACAGGTCGATCGATCAGGTTCAGCTACCTTTGCCGCGGTTGGTCTGTAGATGGGTGACCATCTTTACACCGCACCCCTCCGTTCCTTCCTAGCGATATACGATACCGACGATAGCAATCCTTCGTTAGTCCCGGCTGTCATTCGTGGATCTTTGACAGTCGTTACGGGTAGTCAGAAGCCCGAAAGTCTGACAACCAGTCTTACCAAGCGGCATCGTATTACTCAGTAACTGGGTTATAGAGATCAGATAGGCAGTCGCTCCATGTAAAAATAAAATTAAAATTCAGCTGCACCCGGTTAGACTGGAAGCCGACACCAACATACTCGTAGCTTTGAAAAGACTAGGCAGATGAGGGTATGGTAAAAGACAGCATCCTCTCAAATAGCTTTGATAATGTAGGCAGAAAAATAATAATGTCATGAGATACAACTATTTAAGTTTTATGCCAAAAACATCCATGTGATCACTTTACGCTGATTGTGTCGGTTATAAAATCGTAGAAACTGTCTATTATAAATTATATTTTCGTGTTTATCTAAGGGGCTTACATGACCTAAAGCGCGGTCACTGTCGGACTGCATAGAAAAGAAAGAGAAGCGCGATGACACAACGCTGGTAATTTATTGCAAAATATGAAGCAATTATTTAATTACAAAAAATCTATTGTTTGGACTAAAAATATAAAACACTAGTCCTTTGGTATGTTGCTTGTAGAATAATCTGACAAAAAATCAGAATGATTGTACCTATATGTATATATATTATTGTAAAAAGAAAGTTTTTAAAGGTATTTTCATGATTTTTTTCTATCGTATCAACTTAGTTGTATTATGTTTTCAATACACTATCTACCTAGCATATATCCTGAAGAATATCATATATATTTTTCCGATTTTGTTTACTGTAGTCGATCATATACTGTTATTGTTTCTAAAACTTGCGTTTTTAGGGTTCTCTACCGTGAAAGAAAAAAATGGAACTCTTATAGGATCACTTTGTTGTCCGTCCGTCCGTCTGTTTGTCTGTCACGACCCTTTTTCTCAGGAACGCGTGGAGGTATCAAGCTGGAATTTATACCAAATACTCAGGTCTACTGTCCCTTAGAGCTGTAAAATAATCAAACTTCTAAACCAACGCAACCAAAGGATAAGCCGTTTATGCCGCAAAGGAGAAACCCATTTCTGGGCCTAACCGTTACACGAATAAGATATGTACCAAAAAAATCGTCTATTTTGCTAAATTAACCCATTTAAATCTTAGCCTCATTTACAATGGCCAAGTGTAGAAAATAATTAGATTTCTATTTTTTTGTTTTAAACCACCTTTGTAAACTGTTACAACACTTATTTTGTTATACGTCACTAACTTCACCAATGCTGGTATTCTATCTATAGAGCGTACCCTAAGAATATGATCGATTTAGTGGAAATCGATTCTGATTCAAATAATTAAATAACACTCCATTGTTTTAGTATAAATGACTTTTTAGGTACCTATTAAAATCAATGTAAAACAATTAAATCTAGAAACTAATTGTTATTTAACGTAATCGCCATTAAAAAACATTAAAAGAAATAAATAATTGATAAAATCGACTGCACCATGGATTGCACTAGTAAACGGCAAATGTCAATTTCAACGTCTGTCAATTGTTATGGTTGTAATGTCATGTCATTAAAGTCATTCGCTTTTCGGTTTTTTGCGCAAGTCAATGTGTTGTTTTTCTGTATATCTGGGGATTTATTTTTTCATAAGACCTCTAATCGAATACTGGACTCCGAAATTGATTGCATTCTGACTGAGCCTCGCTTGAACAATGGACACCGTTACATAACCTGCCACCTGTGCTGACTTTTGCTGGAAAACCGGGATCTGAATGTTGCTCTTTTTGACGACTGGCACGACATCAGGAACCTGTGCATTAATTGCGGAATAGCAACGGCCCACTGCCATACAATAGGAAGGCGAAGATTGGAAGATGAAAATGATTCTTTCAATTGTACAGGAATGGGTCGCGCGTGCCTCAAACGGTTAGTAATTATTTAATGTAGTCGAACTAAATAGTGTTTTCGCATTTGTTCAGTTGTTTGTTGATAGTTGTACTTTATATAATAATACCAGAATGTGCAGATATGATGCTTCATATTCGAAGACATGACTGTCATCACTCCGGACCGAACCTGCATGGTTATTGGTTAATTATATTCCCTCTCAGAGAGGAGACCTGTGTCCCTATATAAAGTAATATAATAATACCAGAATGTGTAGATGTGATGCTTCATATTCGAAGACATGACTGTCATCACTCCGGACCGAACCTGCATGGTTATTGGTTAATTATATTCCCTCTCAGAGAGGAGACCTGTGTCCCTGCAGTGGGAATGTAATAAGGCCGTTTATGTTTACCCAAATGTGCCACTCGGATGTTTATTGCTAAATGCTAATGCTAGACCTAATAGTCAAATGATAAATGTTTGCTTCAGGTAAATGAAAATGACTAATCTGCCTAGCTTGCTGGAATCATGCCAGTGCTGTATCTCTTGATGGAAATATACCAGATGGGAGTGAACAGACACCTACAGGACACCAACGAGTGTGTATTCACTGTGGACATTCTCTTCTGAGAAGAGTTTGTTGCCATCAACTTAGGACTACTGGTACAGTGCAAGAACACAGAATACACGAAATTATAAGAGGATGGATCCTACCACGCACGGTTAATATAATAGTTTTTTCATGCTTTTTTAATAACATTTTTTTTTAGTTTAGTTTTGATAACAAGGGCATTCAAAAGTTTGTTTTGGTATGCTAAAACATTTAAGTGAATTAGAACAGTGTGATAATGGTTAAGCTAACTCAGGCTTACTAACCTACATCAGGATTTCTTTAGATCATTCTTTTTCAAAGTGGGCAATAACACACCACACATCTCTGGTGTAAAGGCACCCTTTAATGTAGATATATTATTTTCAGGTGGGTGCTTCAAGTGTTGTCTGTCACTCTTGTTGGGTGCGAGCAATTAGAGCATCCCATCATTTCCATGATCTAGCAAGAGCTGTCAACATCGGACTCAAACTTAAGAGGAAGAATAAAGTCGAGGCATATTAGTAATAGGATGTATTTCGTTTATACATTAGTCGACAGTTCTCTAAGTGGAAGGGATGCTATAACCGAACCTGTATCGTTAGCAAAAGAACGGTTGGATGCTATGCCCACACCATGAGCATAATATGGTATCTTGGTTAGGCACGGCACCAGGGTAGTCAATTGCCTCCTGCACAATTTCTGGATACCTACTGTGTTATTATATTATGATAATCCTAATGAAGAAAGTAATTAATAAAACCATCACAATTACCTGTGTTTTTTTTTATTTTAATATATTATTGTAATCTCAGATTACTTACTTACTGTAATCTGAGATTGCATCAAATCCCTAGGTACAATATTAACAAATGCAAGCCAGTAGTGATGTAAGTGGGCCTTGTATAATAAACATAGTTTTCTGCTGAGGTTTTCAGTACCGCTACAAGATAAAACGGAAGTCATCCCCTAAGCGGTTTTTATGTAAGCACCTAAACCTCATCGTGATAGGCGGCAGGTGCTGCAGCATAGCACATGTGCGTTCCAGATTTACGCAGGAATTGAAAGTCTCAAAAATATCACTGTTTAGCTAGGTACTAAAAATAACCTAAAAAGTGAACATTGTTGTCTGATTTTACCAATTTGGCCATTGCTGGAAGACGTGAAAATTGGGCTCGTGAAACCTTCCTGAATGCTCTAGTTTATGGCCAAATTCCAGGCCTGTAACGCCAGGTCCAAGTTTCTATGGAGTTTGGGTTTCTCCTTTCCGCAAATTTTCGACACTTGCAAGGGAATCAAAACCTACAGGGTACTTCCCGTGAACTCAGAATCTTGAAATTTGGTACGAAGCAACGTCTTATAGCACAGATAAAGGAAAAATTGCGAAAACCGTACATTTTTAGTTACATCATATAATAAAAATATTTTTAATAATTTTAAACTTATTACCCCTTTCCTCATGAACGGGTATTAAATTGAAATTCATATCAAATACTCAGGTCTATAATACCTTTAAGCTGTAATAAAATCAAACTTCTATGTCAACCAAAAGAAACAGCAATTTAAGCCGCATATTTTCAAACTCGCAACTACTCGCAAGGGAATCAAAACCTAAAGGTTACTTCCAGTCGACCTGGAATCTTGAAATTTGGCATGAAGCAATATTTTATAGCACATATAAAGGAAAAATTCCGAAAACCTTAAATGTCAAGTAACTTCTCGGAAACATCGTTAGTATCTCAATTCGTATTGAACGCCATTAGATGCTGTCACTTATACTGTAAAAAGGTGGAAATCTTCATATCTTGAAGTGCACTTCAAGATATGAAGATTTCCACCTTTTTCTGCTGGTACTATTGGAAACTGAGTACGCTGCAGCGTACTCAGTTTCCAATAGTACCAGCAGAAGGTATTACAATTCACAAGTCGCAAGGTGCAACCTTAGAAAAAGCTGTGGTTCATATTTTCAAAAATGTAAAAAGATCTATGTTGTATGCAGCTTGTTATAGAGCAACGTCATCGTCTGGACTGTTTTTAGTCGTGAATTCAGGTATTTTTATACCTACCTCTGAAATATTAGAATCGAGTGCTGTAAGTATAGAAATGAAAAGACTAAAGCAAAACAAATTGGTACCATATTTTAAATTTTGGCAAACACCTGAAGATAATGCAGTTCAAATTGTATTTCATAACTTGCAATCATTGCGCAAACATTTTTCAGACGTCAACATAGATCCTATTATTCATTCCTCCCATGCAGCATTGTTTGTTGAAACCTGGGGGTGTCGTAGAGACACTTTTGAACTTGATGGGTTTTATGAGGTGTGCAGAGTAGATGGTCCAGCTATATCTAATGCAAATCCAGGTTGGGGATCTATCGCGTATGTACGTCGTAATCTTAAGGATGCCGTGACAGATGGATCATTTAAAAGATATTATTTAAATAACCCAGGCGCTGCAAACGGCCATTGTGAATGCTTGTATTTTGAAATGTTTAATGTCAGAGTGTTAGCTGTATATAGGTCACCACAATGTCCAATTAATGTTGCAATAGAATGCTTAAATACGGCAGCAACCTCAATAGGTATACTTCATGTTCTCGTCTGATTGTTGTGGGAGACTTCAATATCGATTTTAGAATGAATCCCCAAAATGGAATTTCCACATATTTTTCGTCCTTAAACATGTTTCCGTTATTAAACACTAGCACTACACGAAGAAGTACAACTATAGATGTGGTTTTTTCGAACTTCAATGTTCAATGTGGTACTATTCATACCTTTCTCAGTCACCATTTACAGATCTGGTTCAAATTTAATACTTAATTAGTATTTTTGTACCAGATTTCTAAATAGTGACTAAAAAACTTTGTAAATAAATAACTTTGATAAAAAAAACTTGCCATCATTCATCAGTAGACTTTTGCAACGCTGCTACAAGGCTAGTGTGTATTTCAGTTATATTATAAAATAAATGTTAGTGTTATTATAAAATAAAGGATTACTGAAACGATAAAGAGTCTTTAATTTATGCTCCTCCAGCTTTCCATATTGTAATGTTATGGATTTCATTTTGCAATAAAAATACCATAACTATGACTCGATTGTCGTGATGGGTGAACTATTACTTATATGCCTAAAGGTTTGTACGGAACCCTCGGTGCGCGAGTCCGACTCGCACTTGGCCGGTTTTTTTCATTTAGGTCATGTAAGCCCCTTAACAGGTTTTTTTTTTGCGATTTGACCTAACCATGGGGTTGGCCACTAAATCTTTTCATGGTATGGTAAAAGACAACCTCCTCTTAAGTAGGTTTAACAATGTAAGCAGAAATTATCGTTAAATGGAAGAGGTTATTGCTACAGGATACAACTACAAACTACATTTCATGATATAGTGTTGTTTGCAGATGACACTTCACTTTTGTTTAAACTTAAACGTCAGCTGGTCACTGACGATGTAAATAGCGCGATTTCGAAAGTTCACACGAAAACGAACGAATGAGCGAACGAGTTCGGAAGTTGCACTGGTTCAATGTTAATAAATTACTTCTAAACGAGAAAAAAAACAAATGCATTATGTTTACGCTACCTCATGTTAAGCAGCTGAAAACTAATGTGTTGATAAACGGCGAAGAATTGAATCCTGAAGACAGCACAGTATTCTTGGGCACAACTTTGGATGCTAAGCTTCAGTGGGTTCCACATATAGATAAATTGTCAAAAAAACTAAGTTCCGCAGCATACGCTGTTAGAAAAATTCGTAATTTAATTGATATAGAGACATCTCGTTTAGTGTACTTTAGCTATTTTCACAGTGTAATGTCGTACCGTATACTGTTGTGGGGAAATGCCGCCGATATTCAGACTATCTTTGTGTTGCAGAAGCGAGCTTTTCGATTCATTTATAAATTAAGTCCGAGACACTCTCAGAGACTTTAAAGAGATTAATGTAAAGACTGTGCCTTGTCAGTATATTTATGAAAATGTTTTAAATACCCATAAAAATATAAAATTGTTTAAAAAATACAGTGATATCCATTAAAAATACTAGGAACAAACACAAATTTGTTGTACCTACAACAAGGCTCAAGAAAATAGGTGGCTTGTTCAGATGCCAATCCTTGTATAATAAAATTCCAAGCCACGTTCAAGATCTAAGCATTAATAAATTCAAATCATTCATTAAACGTAAGTTGTGCCAGAAAGCCTTTTATACCGTTAAAGATTATATTGAGGACAAAAAGGCTTGGGATTGAGCTGCTTCCAATTTATACATATTATTAATGAATTTTATATATACCTAGGTACAGTGATATTTGCTTACTTTGTAAAGTATTATATTATTTTAATTATTGTGAATGTGAAGGCTAGGTACTTATGTGGGTCATTATTTTTCTCTGTGTTCTGTTAGTTTTGTCGTGGTCTGGGAGTTTGAGTTTTTGTGGCCTATCCAAATGTCATTTCTTTGGTATTGTACGTCGAATTGTTGAACTCCTTAAGTTTTGAGTTGAGCTGCACCACTTCTGACAAATGCGTGCAATGACTGGACAGGTCCATTCAATCTGTGTGGGTCTTTCCTCAAAAGACCATCTCAGACATCGATCTACATGGTCTTCACATAATCTGACCAAGATTATGTCTGGACTTTAAAGGAGACTGTGGACCTCTGAGTTTGTTTCGGCCTAGATAGGAAACGCCGACCTTATCTAGTTTTAAAAATATGATTGACGTGTAAAAGTTTGCGCAAACCTACTTACTGAAATAAAATCATTTATCATCAACAAAAACACAAACTACTAAAATCGCAAACATTTTCCCTAAAAGGGTTTGTTTCGCAATATTTTCTATTAAGTCAACAGTTCAAAGGGAACCTATCTTTACGTTAGGGAAGTTAAAGGGGTATAATATGTAAAATGAAACGGGTACCGCTTACGTCATCACATCCAACCAAAATAAAAATGTCAAACTGCTCTGTCTATTTGTTACGTTTTCATTGCTGAACCGCTGAACTGATGACATACTCGTATATATACATTATAGTATTTTTAAGTTATATTAATATTTTATTGTATGTGTTTATAATTATGGGCCTTGATGCCTGAAATAAATGGATAAATAAATAAATAAATAAATAAATAAATAAATAAATAAATAAATAAATAAATAAATAAATAAATAAATAAATACATAAATAAATAATAAAAAATAAACAAATGAATAAATAAATATGTGTGTGTCATAAAGACAGAGAGGCGCTCGACTAAATAATATCAGCCGCACGATACTTCCTGCGGTAACCATCTCTTACATATCGGGACCTCTCCGTGCCTCGGAAAGCAGTTTAAGCCGTTTTTCAGGCTACCATTCGCAGATCATTGATAGTCGTTACGGGGAGTCAGCAGCTCAAAAGTCTGACCACCAGTCTAACCAAAGGGTATCGTGTTACCCAGTAACTGAGTTGTGGTAGTCAAATAAGCAGTCGCTCGTATGCGACATCCGCTTAGACTGGAAGCCAACCCCACATAGCTGTGAACAGTTTAGGCAGATTGATACAAAAACAACTTGATTTCCGAAAAAGGAAATAGAGATATTAAAAAAATAGCGACCCGCGAAGATGTGAAATAAGCTGTTGAACATTTGTCTGGAATATCCAAAACCACAGACAAAGTCGCGAGCAAAGCGGTAGTAAGGCGTTATCCTTTATTTTGTTAGGTTAAAACCTTCTTGTAATAAAACGCCTTCATAGAGTGTTAACCTGCGCACGTTACTGTTATCTTTAATGGTAGGAATTAAAATGGCGTTCTCTGTCGGCTTTTGTTTGAACACTTAATAACATTTAACGCCAGAGGAAGTTAGGGGTAGAATCTTATTCCTTTGCCTGTTTATAAATCTGTTGTACTATGCTTCATCTATAGATACTTTCATCTATACATTCGCTTTTCGTGTCTGTCAGTGTGACCACGTTGCTCTTTTAAACTACGCAACGGAGTTTGATACGATTTTCACCATCATTTAGTGAATTTATTCCGTACATAAGGTTTATTTATTATAACACTAGCAGCACCCCGCGGTTTCACCCGCGTAAGTGTCGATCCCGTGGGAATATCAGAATAAAAAGTATCCTATGTGTTAATCCAGGAAATGGTCTATCTATGTGCCAATATTCATCCGAATCTGTTCAACGATTTACGCGTGATTGACTAACAAACATCCAAACATCTTCACAAACTTTCACATTTATAATATGTAGGATATAATATTTGTAGGATAGTAGGATTAATTAAAATTACATGATAAAGAAGACGTGCGAAGCAGGGGCTGGTCGCTAGTGTATTATAACTAAAGTGATTTGAAATCTAAACACGACGTGTAACATCAGAGAGGCAATTCTCGTAATTTTAAGAACCTTCACAGTCTGCTCAAATTACCTCTAATTTCCCCACATTTTTGACAAGTTTTGACATTTGTTTGTCGCCGAAATGAGATTGCGACTAGATTTGACGGATTTAAATTTCCTGAATTGGCATTCTGGCTTCCGTAACTACTTATGAGTGTTAAATCATTTATTCAAGATTATACTGACTTATGCGGTGTACGAGGCACTACCACGCCCTGAATAAAAAAGGCACTGAAAGCGATTGGTTATAGAAGTTTAAAGTTACGATCCCGTGGGAATATCGGGATAAAAGTGTCCGATGTCCTAATACAGGTCATGCTCTACCCATGTGGCAAATTTTAACCAAATGCGTTCAGCCGTTTAAACGCGAAAGCATAACAAGAAAACAGACAAAAAATCAAATCTTTTCTCTTTATAATATTAGTTTAGTCACCCATAGGGCAATGGGGAGGGCTATGCTTGGAGTTTCCCTGCGTCATCGAATTAGGAATGAGGAGATCCGCAGGGGAACCAAGGTAACCGACATAGCCCGAAGAATTGCCAAACTTAAGTGGCAGTGGGCAGGGCACATTGCTCGCAGAACAGTTGTCGATGGGGCCGAAAGGTTCTGGAGTGGCGACCGCGTACCGGAAGACGTAGCGTTGGAAAGCCTCCCACAAGGTGGTCTGACGACCTTGTGAAGGCCACAGGAACCCGTTGGATGCGAGAAGCACAGAACCGGTCGAAGTGGAGGTGCTTGGGGGAGGCCTATGTCCAGCAGTGGACGTCTTTCGGCTGAAATGATGATGATAATGTTGAATATTAGTTTAGATTATTTATATAAGTGTATCCAGGTCTTGTGTGCCAAAAAGCCAGTAGTTATTAAAACCTCACACTCTAGCATAATTGGATTGCGATCTTTGACATCAACCACATTGATTTTATTATATTCAACTTCGGAAAGCCAATTTCAATTTTCACTCAAGTAGGGGCTTATTCTGAAAATTGTGGTTTTCCCGTAGGTCTCTGGTATTTTTAGCCAAACCGCGTTTAAGCCATACATTTGTGGCTTAAATCGGGGAAATGCGAAATAATTCGGAGTATTGTTACTACGTTCAGGAAATTGCAGTTTAATCCAGAGAATGGGGGATTTAGGCGCAGAATCGGGGCTTAATACGAAGCTTGAGGGTTCGCCAAATCCGGAATTGGTTGCATCTCGGAAAAATTTTGGCGAGAAACCTTCGGACGCATGGATTAATACTGTGGCTCCTAGGCAAGCAGTGAGAAAGAATAAGGTAAAAAAGAAAACGTGTTTATTTGCGTGAGCTCTTTACGTTTTGTTTGTCGTGCTATAAGTAGGCGCCAACTGAAACCCAAACAAGGGGCTCGGTCGCCGGTCGCCATTAGCGTGCGTCAGAAATAGGTGACAATCGATTTGTCGTGACGTGACGTAGCCACACGGATTTGACGTTATAGCACGAATAATTTTATTTATCTATTCCACGTAAGCAATCACTAGCTGAATCGTACCTACTATAGGTGTCAACTCGGGCATACACGGACTACAGTTTAAGTAAGTAAAAATATTGATTTTATTGCTACAGTGAAAACATATAATGAAAGACATTAGTACATCGATCTCATACAGCAAGCTATGCAAAGCGATTTTGACAATATGGTTCATTGGGCACATCGCATGCTTAATGGAATACTGACTTAACTCAAAAAAGACGATTTTTTGGAAATCGCAAAAGATGATCTTGCTATGAGGACTTATGTTGTGACTATTGTTGACGCATAAAATTAAAACTGGTTTGATTTGATTATTAATTAATCATGAATGCTTGTATTTTGAACGTATGATTAACTATTGATGAAAAGACATGTCCAGAAATGGTTTTTTATTATTTAATAATTCTAACCAGGAGAAGTTAAATATATTTGGATAGACATCCCAAAAATAAGTGCCTCTAACTATTTCACAGATTTTTAAAACCCTCCAATTTTGAGAAAAATATTTTTTTATTTTAGTGTGAATTTGCTCCTAAAACGAACGAACCTTTCTAATTATCTCGGATAATACAGTGAACGCACCATAAAAAAATTATAAACTTGTCAAAATTGACAGTATTGACACATGGTACTGCCATTACTGACATTATACTGACAACACAGAATACAATAATAAATTATTATTTGATTTGCGAGTTTATCACAGACTACAATATAATATTATTATTATGGAGTATAACAATGTGAACGAAACAAATATTATTTATTACAAAGATTATTTATTTACCACTGTAATATAATCTATACTAATGATAAAGCTGAAAAGTTGTTTGAACGCGCTAATCTCTGGAACTACCAGTCGGATTTGAATAATTCTTTTTGAATTTGATAGCCTAATTCTTGAGGAAGGATAAGGGCAATCGAATACATTATCATCATGCTACGACCCTCAAAAGCCGAGTAACGTAATCAGAAAAAGGTCTAAAGAACACTAAGCGAAAATGATGCAATCGTAACTCGAACGAAGTCGCGGGCAGAAGCTAGTAAGAAATGTTTTCAGTGAATGTGTAGCAGAATTCTTTTAGAACTAAAGCGCATTCTACCTGATTATGGCTATACTTCGAATGTTCATGTGCAAGTTGCAATATTTTACTAAGACCTCGGTTATCAAGAAGTGCATGTTTCAGCATACTCCACAGGGATGGCTTAGCAGGAATAAATGATAATAGTATCTACTGATTGAAATTCCTTTTTAATGATTTGGAATAGAGAGAAAAGCGTTTCGACAATAAATATGCTAATTGGATGCAAGTGTTACTATGTATTTTATGTATGTAGTTTTGTTATGAAATAAAACGTTTTTTTGGTTTTGAATATTCATTTATTAACTTTCTTCATTTGCAATATCTTCTCTTATTAAAATATTGTCGAGAAACTGAGCAGGTGAAGATATATCGTTTTGATGCCGAGCCCATCCAAGATACCAGACTATTGTCATCACATGAGCACAGCTTCCTATTACATGCTCGAGCATTAGCAGGGATCTGAAATTAAGTTTTAATTTATTGTGTGTTCCACTAATCAGAGATACAATAATGTACTATGTGCAATGTACTATTTAATTTACATATTAACCTGACGGGGGTTGATGATGCCAGCTATATAAGCCTGCTCAGGATGATCAACAGGTAAGGGACGAGAGCGCCTGCCTGTTCTTCTTGAGATAGAAACCCCACAACATGCACATACTTATTGATGACCCAGCTGTTGGTCACCTATATTGTGCTGATTTCTGTTATTCAGTTCAATTAGTAAAAGGTTGATGCATTCTTGGCAAATGCGATCTCCATCTGTTACCTAAAACAAAATAATATTTTAAGAACACCGAATCGTTTTTCTGCATCTTCTTTGAGCAAAGTAGTGCTATTTAATCTTTTTTAATATAAGCTATTAAGCCTGGTTACACATTATTAAAAAAAAACTTATAATGTAAGTTAAAGAATACATTACCTCTTGAGCGTCCATTCTTCAATTATTGAGACTATCTCTGGGCTCATGCATAAAGCGTTATATTCATAGTGCTGATTTATAGCATATGTACTGCTATATTGCAATTTATACAGAAAGCCATAATCTGAAGATAGAAATGAAAGTTAATTTTTGCAGACTATCAGAGGTCGTAAAACAGGCAAAGGTTGTGCAAATAAAACCCCTAATGAGCTAAATATAAATAAAGAACAGTACTTACATACGGGGTTTTAAATCCAAAGTCCTAATCGCGTGCAATATCAAATAACCGTTAAGAAAAAGCAAAGTCGTCAGGGTTGAAGGTTCGTAAGCTATCGGTATCCTAATCATGAGCAAAGAAGAAGAATCCGTTGTGAAAAGGCCAAGTCAGTTAAATCAAAGAAAGCAAAGCACAAATTAAAATACGTTATCATTGGATAACACAAAGGCACGAGCGAAAGTGTGACGTATCAGACATATTTGTTTGACATATGAATGGAATCCATCTGTCATTATGACATTTTGAAAGTGTGTGGGAGGTTTCATTTGGGTTGCCATCAACAAATAATACATGTACTAACATTAAATAATTTATAATTTTTCTCTTAAATGGAGGGCTCTAAAAATATTATTTCAGTGGTTCCAAGTTCCATATTTTAGTAGCTTTTATTTGGATGTAGTTTGATTCTGGTTAGATTTTTCTCGGAATAAAAAACCAGCGTCCATACAAAAAGCGGACATCTCCTTTGAGCAAAAAAAAAAAGTGACCTATCTACTAATGGTTCAATGTTGCATTAAGCATGCGACATGATACCGTTATCATGTTGTTGTTAAAGTTTAGTAAGAAACGAGAAAAGACATAATAAGATGATGCCGTATCATCTTATATGTCTTTTCTCGTTTCTTACTAAACTTCAACTATATCCGACGGACCTGCATACTTGCTTGCTTGCTTGCTGCTCCCGGGATATATTTTAATTACGAGCCCTCAATTTCCCTCAATGGGAGGGTCAGACAATTTAAATACTTGGGTCACTATGTCACCGAGGACCTCCGGGGTCAGGTGGACATTGAACGTGAACGCAGGGCACTAGCAGCCAGTTGCAACATGTTGCCTCACAGATTTGCTCGTTGTAGTAACGAGGTCAAAATAACTCTGTTTAAAGCTTATTGTCAAGCGTTCTACACGACCAGTTTGTGGGTCAACTGCACGCGGAGGGCACTAGATGACCTGCGTGTGCAATATAATAATGGTTTCAGGGTGCTGTTGAGGTTGCCCCTATTCTGCAGCGCGTCTGGCAAGTTTGCTGTAGCGCGAACCTACACGACTTCTATGCCATTCTGAGGAAAAAAGCCGCGTCCATAATAAGCAGAATGAGGGCTAGCACCAACAGCATTTTGAAAACCCTAGCCGAAAAACACGATGCACCAATACTTAGACACTCTGTCCGGTTGCTCGTGCGGCGGGGATGAATATAGTTTTAATTAATTAATTAATATTACTAACCCTTAGTTGATAAGTTAATGTTGTGCTAACCATTGAAATAAATAAATAATAATTATTTATCTCTTTTGTTGACTGTACATAGGATTGTGATCAGACATACTTAGTGACAAACCTAGTGTCAGATAGTAGTCGTGTGCAGTCGTAGGCGCAGAATTGCGATACGGGTAAACGAGAGAAATAACTCTTTTAACTTCTACACAGTTTATTGTTACAAAGTCAATTACTAACACTACTGTACTAATTAATACTCTGAGCAGTTTCTAGGCACTGGCCTAGGAACTGAATCATTTTGAAGCAAATTGCAAAAACGTCCGGGTGTCACCATTGCCAGGATCGCCCAGAGGACACGGTGGAGCACCGCCGTGTCCTCGTAGAGGCGATCGGCAGAGGCGGCGACCTCTCGCATCGGCCCTGGTGCAAGCCATGGTCCGGGGCGAGAGGGAGTGGGAGGCAGTCACCTCCTTCTGCGAAGCAGTCATGCAAGCGAAGGAGGTGGCAGGACGGTTCAGGGAGAGAGCCTCCCGTCTCAGCAGCCGCGGGGGACGCCCGAGGCGTCGGGAGCCGCGTGACGACTCCCGGCCACCGTAGGCGCGGGCCTGCGGGCGGAGAGTAATGGGTAGCACACCGTTCGATCAGGACCAGGCCCGTGCCGGACGGCGCGTACGTGTTCCACGCGCGCCCCAAAGAGATGTTAGCATCGAGGAGGGGCCCCGGAGGAGGAGGAGGGCCGAAGCCTGCCAGGTCAGCGGGATTGTCCGAAAGGGTTACAGCTGGCCCGGAATATAAAGGGCTAAGGAAGGAACACGGGTGGGTTTTAGTCAGTAAGAGTTTGACACTCCCTTCCGCTCCACCCAGAGCGGGAGGAGCCATTTGATGATTTCCCATCCGAAAAAAAAAGCAAATCGCTAATCCATTGCTTCAGAAGATCGAAAAATTTGTCTGCTCAACACGTAAATAACGCAATGAATGTTGTTGAACTGTCAAAATTAAACCGATTCCGATTGTTAATGCGGGGCAATTGCGTACAATTGCCCCGCTGCTCAGAGTCACGACACATACTGATGTGTACGACCACGTCTAAACGATCACTGTCCTCCATGGTCCGTGAGGTCCATAACTTCCTATCGGACACCATACTCAATCCTAGACAACGCTAAACAAACGCTAAACTGTGTCTCATTTTAAGTGCATACTCATGAAAGATCCGACATATACGTTATAAAAAGGTACCTACATTTATTCGTTTGTTTGTAAGTTTATATGTAGACAGTAATCTCTGGAACTGCCAGTCAGATTTCAAAAAATCTTTTTGCATTTGACTTTAAGCCCAATTCTCGAGAAAGGCTATAGGCTATTTAACATCACGCTATGACACGTTAGGAGCCGAGCAAATAGTAAAAGAAACAGAAGAAGCTATGGGTCGGGAGAACAAGAAATTTCACGCGGACGAAGTCGCGGCAGATGCTAGTATAATAAATATAAGTAACACTAAGTGCATGCTTATTCACTCGCCGTATCATAAAAATTAAATATATTTTGTTAGTGCTACTAAAAGCTCATTCTTAAGAACGTCTGCATAGCAACAAGCAACTTTGTCAGTGTTTATCCACAGGTTTATCTTTAGAAACAGTTACCTCTTATGAATACCTAGGACACGTAGAATCTGCATGTTAACAACGTTTATAATAAGCTAGGCTTTGGATAAATTGGAACTGCAGTGGATCGATGACCTTGTGAAGGCCGCAGGAAACCGCCAGATGCAGGGAAGCACAGAAACGGTCGAAGAGGTGGTGCTTAGGGGAAGCTTATGTCAAACAGTCAACGTTTTTCGGCTGAAATGATGATGATGATGAAATTGCAGTGAAAACATAAGAAAAATGGAAAAAACAGAGCTGTAAAATTCGGTTATTAAAACTTCCAACCAGATTTTGGGCATCACAGATAAATAAGCCTTACAAAAGGTAGCAGGTTCTTACATAAGTGGTTGCATTATAGAATAAGCACCAGTTTTACCCATTTACGTTCAGTCGATGCCCTATAGAAACGACCCAGTTCTAATAGAATGAACGGATTAAGTCCACGAGCGAAAATTGATATCCTTTCAAGTTGGAGTTTGGAATTCTTACACGTTACCGGTTATTTCTTTCAATGTTATTAATAAGTAGCTTTTGCTCGCGGCAATGCCCGCGTGGGTGTGGGAAATTATATCCCGGGAACGAGCCACTGGGACAAAAAGGACAAAAAGTAAATAGTAGGTCTATGTCCGTCCCCAGGATGCCTTCTATCTTCTTGCCAAATTTGATCAAAATCCGTTCAGTGGTTTAAGCGTGACAGGGTCACATACGGATAAAGTTACTTTCGAATTTATAATATTAATAGATAATGGTTTTTCTCTGTATAATCCTGGGTGCAAGAAAATGCTTTGAAGCGGCAACCAAAAATATTTCAGAGATTTTTATTTCCTGGAGTTTTATTTAAACCTTTGTTTTCTTTGAGTGACTAACTCAAAGGCATTTACCAAATTGCAAAATATTTCGTTACGGATACTTCCAAAAATGTTTTAAAACATCGTTTTCGGCAGGCAGAGATAAAATTTGGAAAAATGTATTAGACTTAAAAAAACCTAACATAATGCATACGTAACATATAAGTCGATAAAGTGTCTGCAGTGGGAGCATAATGTATTTAAGCAAGCTTCGGATTTTCCTATAACTCAATTTGTAGCAGCTGCGAATTGAGTTTAACTTGAAAGTCTGATGCATCGCGCTTATGCGATGTTTTAACTGCAGTTTCTAAATATAATTAGGCCACCACTCAATTGGCCTAACCATTTCCCAACTATGTTGCGTTCGGCTTCTAGTCTAACCGGACGCAGTTTAATACCAGTATTTTACTCTTAAATTTTACTTCTCTATTTTTATCAACCCAGTTACTGGGTAACACGATGCCCCTTGGTAGGACTGGTACTGGTTGTCAGACTTTTAAGCTTCTGTCTACCCGGAACGGCTGTCAAAGATCTACGAATGACCAGGACCTACTGCTTAACGTGTTTTCCGAGGCACGGTCTGGATATGTATTGGATGGTCACCCATCTATGACCTCAGCAATTCTAGCTTAACCTTCCCTCGACCCGTGCGCCTGTTTACATTTAGCCACGAGCCCCTCTTTACTAGTTTACCATTCATCATCATCATCATCATTTCAGCCGAAAGACGTCCACTGCTGGACATAGGCCTCCCCCAAAGGGGGGGGGGGGGTAGCCATAATCGCCTCGCTTGGCAGGCGGGTTGGCGATCGCAGTATGGTATGGTGGTGGAATGCATAGAGAACGCTGCTGCCCGCCCCTTAGTCGCCTTTTACGACACCCATATTATATATGGGGTGGTGCTATTCTTTAAGTCCGGCACCACACAGACAATTCCGGCACCATACAGACAGTCCGGCACCACACAGACAGATTACCATTACGTTTTCATAAAAGACGATTATTGAGGTCTGTGTTAACTTTAACAGGTCGATATAACGCAATCATACAAATACATTGTCAGTGGACAAAATAATAAATATAGAGGTGGAGAGCTGGTGGTGGTTGTGGTGGTGGTTGTGGTGGAGAGGTGGTGGAGTGGTGGTGGGTGGTGGTGGTGAGTGATGGTGGTGGTGGTGGAGGTGGTAGGATGAGGATTTTTCACTATTATGTAATATTATATACTCAATGTCCAACCTATATCACTTTACGTTAATTTAGAAATAAATACCGCCGACAGTTTCAATCATAATTTATTATTGAGTAGCTTTTGTCATTAAAAAGTTATCGCGGCTTCGCCCGCTTGGAGGTTGGAAATGAACCCACGGGAAACAAAGATAACAGACACACAGAGCTACTTTCACATTTAGAAGTAAATATATAATACTAGCAGCGCCTCGCGATTTCAACCGCATAAGTTTCGATCCCTTGGGAATATCGGGATATAAACTATCTGTGTGCCTCATCCATGTAATGAAAGAGTAACAAACATCCATCCATACGCATTTCGTGAAGTAAACGGGAGAGTTTGTGAGGATGGATGGATGGATGCATATCCATTAGTATTAGTAGGAGTAGCTTTAGGATTGCAGGAATTAGGATAGAATAGCAGGATAGGATGTTTGTATTGAAAACTACACTCCCAATCACACTAATATTATAAAGGCGAAAGTTTTGAGTGTGTGGGTGTGTGTGTGTGTGTTAATATGTTTGTTACTTCTTCACGCTCAAACGGCTCGACTAATTTTGATAAAATTTTGTATGGAGGTAGCTGACACCCTGGATTAACATATAGGCTACGTCTATCCCGAAATTCCCACGGGATCGACACTTATGCGGGTGAAACTGCGGGGCGCAGCTAGTTACAACATAGGTAATGGCGACGCGGTAACTTTTACGTTCTGACGTTTAATTTGGTGTTTACGTACAGTTAACAAAAGAGATAAGTATGCAGGATTGTCGGATATAGTTTAAGTGGAGTAAGAAACCAATGGATGTTCTCGAATATAATTAAATTTTAATAATCTAAAACATGGTCTGTGTGGTGCCGGACTTAAAGAATACCACCACCCCTTACTTCCCGTGGGTGTCGTAAAAGGCGACTAAGGATCGTACCGGAGAATGGGCAGCAGCGTTCTCTATGTATTCCACCATCATACCATACTGCGATCGCCAACCCGCCTGCCAAGCGTGGCGATTATGGCAAACCCTCCCAAAATTGGGGGAGGCCTATGTCCAGCAGTGGACGTCTATCGGCTGAAACGACGACGACGACGACGATGAATCTAAAACAAACAGCTCATTTATCAAATTAAATTCCAGTCGACAACATCCATCGGTTTCTTACTAAACTTTAACTATAGCTGACGATCCTGCATACTTATCTCTTTTGTTGACTGTACATCAGCTGCCTAGAACCTCCATTTTGTAGCGGTTTCAGCTATTAACGTTATCAGAGTTATGTGGGCCCGTTACCGGTATGGAAGTGGTTTTATTACTTGCTTACAGGGACGGTTAAAGTGCGGAGACTGGAGTATCATTTTTGATGTCATCGTTGGGATTTTGTGTCTTCTGTAGTTTTAACTTCAGGTTTCTGTGGGGTTGCTTGTAGGCAGTTAGGCATTAAGCATTTGGCATTTTGAAGGTCTATGTTAAGGGGTTAACAGGACCTAAATGCAAAAAACGCAAGTTTTAGAAACAATAAAAGTATATGATCGACTACAGTAAACAAAATCAGAAAAATACCATACGATATTATTGAGGATTTAAGCTAGGTGGATAGTATATTGAAAACATAATACAACTAATTTGATACGATAGAAAAAAATCATGAAGATACCTCTAAAAACTTTATTTTTACGATAAAAACCATACTAATATACATACCATCATTGTGTTTTTTTGTCAGATTATTCTACAAGCAACATACTAAAATACTAGCGTTTTAGTTTTTTAGTCCATCCAATAGATTTTTTGTAATAAAATAATTGCTTCATATTTTGCAATAAATTACCAGCTTTGTGTCATCGCGCTTCTCTTTCTTTATATGCAGTCCGACAGTGACCGCGCTTTTGGTCATGTAAGCCCCTTAAGGGATAAAATGTAGTATCAGTTTTATTTGAGCGCGTTAGTTACCAGGTTTGCTATAGTGCTCCATAAACGCCATCAACTCAGTATGACCTTAAATACGTTCACTGCTGAAAATAGGCTTGAAGTGGGTGGTGCTTTGCATTAAAGAGAGTTGCCCCCTCATTGTGTAACACTCTATCAATCTCAATTTGAATAATTTTGAAAGATATTGCTTCATATGTTCGAAAAATTTGTCTGCTCAACAACGGAAATAACGCAATGAATGTTGTTGAATTGTCAAAATGAAAGATAGTGTATTATGCAATTACCCCGCAGACTTAACCACGTTTCCAGCGATTCTATACAATCATTTTCGATCACGCAAAATTAAGCGAGACAGCATAAAAAGAGAAAAGAGGGTTTCAACATCCCAAATATTTCGAGTTATTCCCCCCTCCACCCCCTCCTCGATCCCCTGCTAGTTCTTCTTCTGTTTTAATCTCTGTCTTATCTACTATAAACTTTCTCATTCCGGTCTGATTTAGTTTTTCTTTCGTTTTTATTCCTGCATGAAGGATCGTCAGCAACAAAATATACGTACAGGGTTTTATCAGCAGATTGGTTCATATATCCGCTGCTGTTCTCTGGGCATCTTCACAGTTATCTTGATTAATGTACATTCATAAGATTTGATGGGAAGCATAACAAATATTTAAATAATCAATGTATGTCGTATGTCGTAATTCTTGGGTCCAATGGGACCCAGTACCGAGCCGGCGGAGATTCGTGTGTTCGGGTCCATTCGGGGGCACTCCCGAACTATACGGTTAAGTACTTCCCAGACCAAGACAACTGAGGGCACTCTATCAGTGACATTGTGTCAGCGATAACGATGATGGAAAAGTCAAAATGTATGGGAATGACAGAAGCTACCGAAGAGCGTATATGTCAACTGTTGTTAAAAGTTGTTTTAGATTCATACGAAACGCTTTGAAAGCGATTGCCTCTGGTTTTTTTGAAAGAAATATAGTTCCGTTTATCTCCAGCTTCAGCAACTATTGATCTGAAAGTGAAAATTTGTGGAACTACTTGTGTCGTATTCTTTGACGGCTGTCGCTTTTGATTGACATCTAATTAAGTTACTTCTTCTTCAAAAGGCTGAAGATTATACCAACGATTAAATATGCTTTTTTGTAGTTGATTGATGACCAAATTACAGTCAATTTTCTTCACGACAAGACTTATCGACCGGTGGTTTGGTTAAAGTTACTTAGTGATTGTATACGAGCGTTCTCAAACTTGAAGTGACTTTTATTTGAAGATCAATAAAAGCTAGACAAGAAATAACATTTTCAGTATCTATACATCTGTACAAATAAATACAATTGAAGTGTCTGTTTGTAATACCAAAATAACTGCTTTTCACTAAAAGCATATGAAAGTATATACGCTACTTATAACAAAAATACATTTTTCTCGATTTTGACGGGATTTTCACTGGCAGAAATTTGGTATTATATATTATAGTAACATAAAGGCTACTTTTTGCCCCGGCAGCACGGTCCCGTGGGATGATTTCCAACATCCACGCGTGCGAAGCCGCGGGCAAACGCTAGTTAGTTAAATAATTTGTTCAGTCAGCAAATGTGCTTGTTATTCTATCGTGCCGCTATGATTTTCTCAAATATAGTTTATCCCGAAACATTGGCCATCGGCATATTGGTATTGTGCTAAAAGATGCGTTTATGTGAGGAAGTCAAGAGAATCGTAGCAAGCAGTCCATGAAAACCCCATAATTGTAAAGTTATTGGAATATTATAGTTTCTCCCTTGTCATGGGAAAAGACGAGTAAAAAAAGGTATATAATTAAGGTATAAGTATATAACTTAATAGATACTATAAAAAGGTACTTATAAATACCTAGTAACGTACTCCATAATATTTTGATAGTGTATGACTGGAATTTCTGTTCGATAAAGTGTATTAAAAAGTCTACAAACTAGAAACACGAGCATCAAAAATGCGATGCAAGCAAAATTGAGAGGCGAACCATGAAGTGTATCTAGTTATTTATTACGTCAGCGCTAGCCTGATAAAAATAGAAGAATGGCTATCTATCTAACATACCCTAGGTCCAACAGTCGAAGCTAATTGGATGGTGATACTGTATTCTCTGATAGAAAGAATAAAAGTCGAATATTACCTAGTATGAAAGATCGAAAAATTAATGTAACTATAGATTGTGCCAAAAGTATCCGACAAAAGAGTAAACAACAAAGAGAGTAGATAAAAGAGTAAATTCTTACGTAATAATTCACTAAAGGGAATTAAAATGCATTAATTTATTGGTTTCAACTTTATTGTCACCACTTTTGTAACAATTATTGTTTGAATAAAATGATTAAAATTGTAAAGTTGAAAATTGAGGCTAGGTAAAAATCATCTTTAAAGTGATTTAAAATTAGAATTACGGAATAGGGGTTAAAGGTTAAAAATCCTTAGATCGGCCTTTCCTTTGGTGTCCTACCAAAGGAAAGCCCGATCTAAGGATTTCAATAATGCGTTTATTATCCTTTTATTTATATATTGAAAGGTGTGTTTACTAATAATTTTAACCTTTTGAAAGGTTAAAAACCTAATCACATCAAAGCTGCACTCAATTTGTGAATGACACTACAAATTGACATCCACAACTACCTACGTTTTCTGATCCATTTATTTACATTTTCATCGGCGACTTTTGGAACAGACCAGACGAGAAAACTAATACAATACTGAAAGCCAGAAGCCTTGGGACCATAATATCTTCGGCAATATACAGGTCAGCACATATCAGCCTACCCCTTTGAGAATATAGGCGTAACGTAGATATATTATGCAGCTCGAGCCTCGAGACAGTAGGACGGGTTACGAAATCCGTTTAGTGGTTGAATCCAAGATTAGCTCGCTATGGCCAAACGTGTTGATAGCTAGTACTGTGACGTATGAGAAATTGAGTTACATATATGTATGACGGAGAAGGTATAGTGTGTCTCGTTATTATCAGCCGTATTTTAACTACTTTGGGCGTACTGTGGGGTATGTGTTGGTTATTGCGCAATAGAAAAACCGTTTGCAGTTCAAATCAGACTATAATTTCACGAACAATTTAATCACACTAGCAAATTACACACTGTAGGTACACGACACAGCCAGATATGGAACGCGAGACAGTTTCTGAGCACATGTTGTTCGTACGATGTCCAGACTGGTTTCAGACTGGCTAAAGTAGACTCATCTTTTATGGAGTACTGCTTAAAATGTTATAATAAAATACCTCCCCACATTCTTCAACTGAATGAGACAAAATTCAAGTCTTGTATAAAACGTACACTATGCAGTCAGGCATATTATAAGTTAGGGGATTACATCGCTGATAAAAATGCCTGGCTCAATGCTGGTCCTGCTCCACAACCACAACTAATTGATTAACACTTGAAAATACTGTTGGAGCTGCTGAAGATTGTAAGATTATCTTTGCATTGTATAAACTCAATTTCCTTTGCATTGTATAACTGCATAGCACAGATGTGAGTTCTATGTAAGTATACCTTATTTACCGGGTAATATGTCTTTCATTGACTTGAATGTGCCATGGCGGCTGATAGTATGTCATGCTCACACAAATGTCTCGCTGACGGTGGCGTGTGTATTGGATCATTTAGCTCCCTTCAAAATGGTTGAGCTGAATGGTGCTGATCTATGCGTCATGTTCGTGAACGGGCGCCGTCAGTTGGGGCTGGTCATCACTCAGCTGCCTCGGCTTATTTTTAATTATTTTATTTTTGGATTGTTGTCTTCTTACTATTTGCTGTACTCTGGACGCTCTTAACGCGTACGTATTTTTTACATCGTTCTCACATATAATTGTAAATTCAACATTACTGATGTAACTAATATTTTTGTAAAAATACAATTTAAAAGAGTGTCCATGGAGTTTCTTGCCCGTTCTTCTCCATAGGTACCTACGCTTTGGAATGGGCAACTAGCTTCATATTTTCTGACTGACCGACTTCTTGACAATTCAAAAGTGCCTGTAAATGGTTTAATTGAAATAAATGGTTTGAGTTTGAGTCCAATCTCCAAGCTCCACATCGTTCTGTCGAGCTGTCGTCGACTCCCACGATCTCTGGCTGTCAAGCGCCACCAAATGGCGCTAGCGTTCCGATTATTCAAACGAATGACCGGATGCGACATGTATATAGGTATTCCCGTACGTGTATATGTCGCAGCCAACTAGCAGAATTAGCCTTTAATTAAGGGGACTACAGGACCTAAACGCAAAAAAACGCAAGTTTTATAATGCCTAAAAGTTTAAGATCGACTACAGTAAACAAAATCGGAAAAATATTTGATATTCTTCAAGATATATGCCACTTAGATCGTGTGTTGAAAACATAGTAGAACTAATTTGATACGATAGAAAAAATCATGAAGATAACTCTAAAAACTTACTTTCCACAATAAAATCATACTAATATGTATAGGTACCTACATACAATCATTCTGATTTTTTGTCATATTCTTCTAGAAGCACATCAACCTACCGTGTTTTAATTTTTTAGTCCAATCAATAGATTTTTTATAAATAGGTAATTGCTTTATATTTTGCAATACATTACCAGCGTTGTGTCATCGCGCTTCTCTTTCTTTTCTATGCAGTCAGAAAGTGACCGCGCTTTGGGTCATGTCCTTTTTACTAAACGGCGCCGTTCAACTAGATAGCGGCCTGAATGATATTCAGTCGATTCGTCTAATACTGTAATTGTAATTATTCTTACGAGAATAAATGATCTTAAACCACAATATAACATTAAGTGAACTGGCTGGCTCAGCTGGCTGATGCTTAGGCCATTTAAATAGGTGAACATGAGACGAAAAAAAAAAAATTAAACTTAACTATATAGGTAATCATTTTAACAACTGTTATTTAAATAACTGATATTGAACAAAATCTACGCAACGATAATTTGCCGTTTATAGCCATTTCATACAACTGTCAAGGAATGATAGTTGTGATTCAGATATAGACAATTTAAGTTGATAGAAAATTTGCTTAGCTAGAATGTACTTACGTACACAGGGCGTTACATTGTATTGTATCGTAATCAGGAATGTATGTGCGAACGCTTCCGTAGATAAGTATGGGGTAACGAAGTGTATGACATTTAAATATCGCTATATTTTTTAGGAGCAGTGTTGCTGTATAGATATAATCGTCTGTTTGTACTTCATTCCATTTAAAATTTCCTAAGGGACCTTTGCGAGTTGGCTTCGGCCCTCCTTCCAAAGGACCGGGACCCCGTGGTCCCGAGATATGTAAAAGTGAAAACGTTTAACGTTCTTTTCGAGGCACGGCGGGATCTCGGTATGTAAAGATGGTCAACCATCCACGGACCGACCGTGGCAAGCGTAGATTAACCTGATCGATCGACCCGTGTGGCTGTTAGGTACTTAGCTACTGAAATCCCTATTTTTTACTCCATATAAATATGAGGTGTTTCGTTAAGTTTTAAGAGCCTATACTACCTCAAATGGCTTAGCATGATCCTCCGTTATGTCGAAAATACCGCAGCATAATTTTGAAATAAATATATGGTAAAGTTGAGGATTAATGCTAGGTACTATGTTAGCCGAAAACACGATTCCACAAAATTTTCTCGATAGAAAAAAATTCCAAAGTTACCTCCAAATTGAACAATAAACCGCTGGTATTAAAAAAATACTTCAAATTTGATCATGAAACTTTGCATACTAACTGAACTAACTATAAAGCAGGTCTTATGTTATTTAGTTTTTTTAATTACCTTTATTTTCACCGTAAAAAGCAAATACCTAAACTATTGGCGCTGCCTTCCGCCCAGCACCGCACTCTGTCTCGCTCTCACACAGTCCGCGAGCAGTATCATGCGAGCGAGATAAAGAGTGAACTTTAGCTGAGGTAGTATAGGCTCTTAAGGCCTTATAGAGGTACCTATGAGAAACGGTGTAAAGTTCAGTCATCCTTCATAAAAAAGGGAGAATCCTCCGACAACCTGCAGGATTTTGCGTGAGGTCAGTACCGATGATGCATACTTCACATGTGGCGGTGTAGACGGCGCCACAGCCTTTTCCACTATGATTTCCATAAAATGATTGATTTCTATAATTTATGATAATGTAGCAAGAATAATTCCTTTTTGATTCAGACTAGATAAACCTTGAAATTCCTTTATCTAGGCGGATTACATTTCCATGTTCCCTTCAAGATTTACTAAGTAAAGTAATATAAATACGATTATATTTATTTTCATCGCTTTTATGTTCCAGTAGGTAGATGTTGTGCGAAGTTTTTTGTATCAAAATAATTTATATTCTTTTTTGTCGAGGAGGTTTGTTTTATGATCCCGTGGGAATATTTGAAAACATTGGAGTACCTACTTAGGACGATATATGGCTGAAAGCAGCGTTTAGATATGTCCGTAAAAGATTTTCTTTTTGGTTGGTTTTTGTAAGAGTTATGTTAGCGTGGGCGGAACGACGTTGGTATAAATTAAACTTCGTATAGGTAAGTACCAAACAAAAATTCAATCAAATAACCAATTAGTAACCATAGCTAGTCGACAAATTGGAAAAACCCATAGTCAGCCCATCACTGTTCAGATTGCTTGCATTTTTATATCAACGTAAAAAACAAAAAGATTGTTGTTACGTTCAGTTGTTCAAAAACACTTATCTAAACACTTTGCAGTGTTACAACTAAGGGGACGAGTGTTTTCGATGAACTCTGGCACCCAAAGTAAGATTTAACTTGTGTTTAGGGTGCCAGAAAAAGTATGTCAGAGCTCATTTTGTTTTTTAATAATCTATGTAAAAGGAGATTGGCAGAAACCCATGTATTTCCAGTTTCACATACAGGCTTACCGTTTCAGAGAATTAATATATGGATTTGAATGCTACAATAGAGTCTATCAAATATGTAATGGTAAGACATACATTAGACTAGGGGATATTAAATTGATATAAACATAACCTCAGGCCTCAGGTTATCATCCTCGGCAGACAAGACAATGCCGGCAAAGCCGAAGGCGTGATAAGCGCCAATTACAATATATACACCGAAGATCAACTGCTGACATTGTTATAACATGAACAATATTCACAGATCATATATTTACAAAAATATCATGACGATTCTATTTCATAATGTGGCAAGCAAAGCCGATGTCGACCATTCTGCTAATGTCAAAAGTGAAGTAGAAAAATATCATGACGCTATTAGATAAATATTTTTTTTGTATTTGACATAAGTGACAAACACTGGCGCGTCATACGTATAATAATATAATTGGATCTTTTTAATGCGTTTTGTACGCATTAGTGCGTTTTATTTCCGTAACGGGGCTTCACCCTAAAGTCATCGTTTTTTTAATTACTCCCAACAACTATTAAAACATTTTAGCTTGAAAAATAATTACGGATAAAAGACCTATAATTCGCGATCTAACTAGATTTTGAAACGTTTGGATTTTGATGAGGTACCCAACTCGCCAATCTCCTTTCTACGCTAGGGACATGTGCTGAATTCATGGTTTCAGTTTGAGTGTCGATGTCCCCCTGCCACCCTGTATATAAATGTTACGTACTGACCACCCTAGTTTTATTAAGAAAACATTCGTGACTACTGAATACACCCTAATCTTCCATGAGAATAACACATGATCAAAATCCATCCATAGCACGCAATACGCCCGAAATTATATGAAAACACATGAAACCCGCCAACATTGTTTCTGAATTCATTAGCATATATAACACTGATTATCATATTTCAACAGCAGTTCAGTGGAATCAGTTCAGCGGCTGAAATCATAGCACACCACATAACGAGAGGAGGCGTAATGACTTTCATTTATTATATTGACATTCAGAACATATTGAGCAGTTCCATGAGAGTCCAACCGCCCGAACGTCTTACAGAGTGGAGGGCCAGCAGTGGACACGTTATAGGTTGCCTTGTTATAGGCTGATTATGCATGAGATCACTGTCGATTTAGATGCACAGAATAAAAATGTTTGCCCAAGAGAATGAACATTACTAATACCTAAGTAGGGCATGTCGTCGTAAGGAGTTTTGGGTATGATTGTAGATAATAGTAGTTCTCCTACTCTTTCTATCTCCAATCATACCCAAAACTCCATCTCATCACTTCAGCCGAAAGACGTCCACTGCTGGACATAGGCCTCCCCCAAAAGGGGGGGTTTGCCATAATCGCCACGCTTGGCAGGCGGGTTAGCGATCGCAGTATGGTATGGTGGTGAAATAAATAGAGAACGCTGCTGCCCATTCTCCGGTACGACCCTTAGTCGCCTTTTACGACACCCACGGGAAGTATGGGGTGGTGCTACTCTTTTAAGTCTACCATTACCACACAGACGCCTGGCACCACACAGACGAAAACTCCATCTCACCTGCACCAAATAAACGATGTATGGATTGTGTGTAGAGTGAACAAGTTACGGCCAACTTTCTAGCACCTCGTCCAAACCACGTATCAGGCACTGATATGTGATGGTACTCCAAATCACCGTATCAGGCATTGATAGGTCAGCGGGATTGTCCGAAAGGGTTACCGCTGGCCCGGAACATAAAGGGCTAAGGAAGGAACACGGGTGGGTTTTATTCAGTAAGAGTCTGACACTCCCTTCCGCTCCACCCAGAGCGGGAGGAGTCATTTGATGATTTCCCATCCGCAAAAAAAAAAAAAGGCATTGATAGGCGACGGTAATCCAAACCACCGTATCAGGCACTTACTCACCAGTATACTAACGACCTGCGTCACCTGCGTCCACTTTAGATAGTAGTATAGTGAATAGCTAAAATTTCGTTCACACTGTATGTACAAATTGACTGCTCCGTTGCTGGTCTCATGATCGCAAGCACGGCTGTTGAACGTGGGGTCCTGGTTTCGATGCCCGGGTCGGGCAAAGTGTTATTGGGTTTTTCTTAGTAACAGCCCAGAGTTTGGAAGTTGGCGGTGTGATACACCCGTGTCTCGGAATGCGCCTGGACTATGAGAGTGAGGCAAGAGAGATACCTGTGTCTCTGTTGAGATTGGTTGCCATGGCCGAAATACATTCTAGATGACTATATGTAAAAAATCGCCTTATTTTTTACCTATAGTCAGTGCTCCAGACCATATTTCGGGGGCGCAAAGAGCATATGGCCAGAAAGAGGAGTGGGGTGATATGGGATGACGGGCAGTAGAAATGTATGGATGAAGAAGAAGGCGATATAATATCCAGTGCCGACTTCAAAGAAACCTAAGAGCGGAGCAGTGATGGCCCAGTGGTAACGGCCGCGACTTCGGTTCATAGGTTCGAACCCAGACAGGCGCATTACTTTGTGTAATCATTTCATCACCACTGCTCTCAAAACGGTGAAGGAAAACATCGTGAGGAAACTGGCATATCTTAGAACCAAAAATTCGAAGATATGTGACATCTACCAATTCGCACTGGGCCCGCGTGGTGGATTACAGCCCACTCCCTCTTGAACAGGGCCCCTGCCTGTGACCCAGCTGTGGGAATATAATAGACTGATCATGTACCTAAGAGCAGCAGGATTTTCTCGTCTTAACGTATCGATATAGGGCAGAATAATGGTAATTAGCGAACTATAAATGGCCAGATATTATTCTCTCCGCCCCACAGATACACATAAAATTAATATCCGTGACCAAAGACCCGAACAAAGTTAGAACTAATGTAAATGTCGTTTCCCCACTTTCGTTTTAAAGTAACTTCCTATTAAGTTATAGTATATTTTGGCACACGCCCGGCGAACACGTTTTGTCCTTTATTCCGGGAATTAGTAATGTAATAAAGGGGAATATTCCAGAAATTCTGGGACGGAAAATCTTTTGTGTAAAGGTATTGTTCGCGTAAATTATCTTCATTGTTTTGTTAGGGAAAACTATGACCCATTCTCGATGAATATCACAGATTTCAAGGTTTTTGCACAACACATAATGTGGACGTTCCCAGAAAACGAAACTAGTAGTTTATTTGTAGGTGGGAACATTGAAGTTATGTTCCGAGCATTACTCCAAGGTTTCAATAGGTCATAATCTACCTACACAACTATGTTGGGGCCGGCTTCCAGATTGACCTGACTGAATTTTGATCTGGACCGACTGATTTCACGATTCCTGTGATAGCAGTTGAACGGCTACAAAAAGATGAATCAAATCAAATCATTTATTTGTTTGCAAACGTAGGAATTTAGTACATATACATAGTGGTGTTATTATAGAAGGCTCTTTAATTTACCGTAAAGAGGTTTCAGTAGCTGTCAAGCGACCTAAGAGGACTACGTCCTGCAGTGGACAAACCAAAAATCTTAAATACATTCGTTCACTGACGGACAACACACTGGCAAAACCACTGGGTTTGAAGCATGAAATTCTGCACAAAAGGTCCTTATGTAACAAAGGTGAACCCTAAGGAAGAAAATTGGAAAATTCGTCACGTAAAGGCGACTCCATACAAACTTTCACCAAAATAGGGGGTGAGTTTCTAGGCAAGTTCGTCATTTTTGTCGATGTGAAATCTTATCGGTCACACGGCTTGTTAATAATAATCAAGTAAAACACTCACTCCAGACGTGCACGCTCCACCCCCGATGCTTGTCGTCGTCGCTATGCCCCGCGGCCTGCATGGGTGACTCTAGCCCCTCGGACTCCGGCAAAGTCCTCCAACGCTTCAGCAGTTCCTTGGTCTTGTCCTTCGTCTTGTCACATGCCTGGCGCCAGTTCGTGAAGTACTTCCGAGAGACTTTCGGACTTGATAGCGACGTGGACTTCGAGTCTTGTCTGACAACAAAATTGTTCGATTAGTTTTTCTTAAAATAATACATAAGTAGGTATAGTTGGAGGGAAAAATGTGTATGGAGTTAGTGTTGGCCAATAACGATTTTCTACTTTATTAAGTGATTGAAAATATGAGTCGTCGTCGTACAAAGATTAATGCTTGGTACAGAACTATTTATAGAATGAGTCTTTGTACACCCGATGTACTTTGGCGAGTGGTAACTACAGCATTTCAGTACCTAGATGAACCGATACATGACGAAAAACTAACTTTGTTGTTTTTTAGGGTTCCGTACCCAAAGTGTAAAAACGGAACCTTATTACTAAGACTTCGCTGTCTCTCCGTCTGTCTGTCACCAGGCTGTATCTCAAGAACCGCGATAGCTAGACAGTTGAAATTTTCACAGATTATGTATTTCTGTTGCCGCTATAACAACAAATACTAAAAACAAAATAAAATAAATATTTAACGGGGACTCCCATACAACAAACGTATTTTTTTCGGCGTTTTTTTCTTGTGGTACGGAACCCTTCGTGTGCAAGTCCGACTCGCACTTGGCGAGTTTTTTCTAATTATAGATATAATTATATAATTATAATTATACAGGGTCAAATAAAATTTGCTAGCGAAACTTCGCAGGCGTGATGGTTGGCGATATCTAAACACGATAAAATGAAAAAAAAAAAAAATTTGATGTTTTTTAGGGGTCAATGACCTCGGCTGGTGTCGTTACTTGAAGCATGAGTTGAGAAAATATGTTTTTTAAATCGTATTTAGACATCGATATACCAGCCACGTCTGTGAAGTTTATATATCACGCCGCTATAACAACAAATACTAAAAACAAAATAAAATTAATATTTAAGGGGGGCTCCTATACAACAAACGTGTTTTTTTCGGCGTTTTTGCCAGTTCGCACTTGGCCAGTTTTTTAAACTGTTATTTCAAGTAAATACACTAACAGGGCACGCCGCGATAGCGGCGATAAGACCCCTCTTTGAGGAGTGGCTAGAGAGGCGCCACGGCGCCCTCACCTACCGCCTGACGCAGGTCCTCACCGGACACGGAAGTTTCGGGAGGTTCCTGCACATCATCAGGCGGGAGGAAACGCCCGGGTGTCACCATTGTCAGGATCGCCCAGAGGACACGGTGGAGCACACGGTGGAGGTCTGCCCCGCTTGGGCGGAGCACCGCCGTGTCCTCGTAGAGGCGATTGGCAGCGACGGCGACCTCTCGCGTCCGGCCCTGGTGCAAGCCATGGTCCGGGGCGAGAGGGAGTGGGAGGCAGTCACCTCCTTCTGCGAAGCAGTCATGCTAGCGAAGGAGGTGGCGGAACGGCTCAGGGAGAGCCTCCCGTCCCAGCCGCCGCGGGAGACGCTCCGGGCGTCGGGAGCCGCGTGACGACTCCCGGCCACCGTAGGCGCGGGCCTGCGGGCGGAGAGTAATGGGTAGCTCACCGCCCGATCAGGACCGGGCCCGTGCCGGACGGCGCGTACGTGTTCCACGCGCGCCTCAAAGAGATGTCAGCATCGGGGAGGGGCCCCTTAGGGCCGAAGCCTGCCGGGTCAGCGGGATTGTCCGAAAGGGTTACCGCTGGCCCGGAACATAAAGGGCTAAGGAAGGAACACGGGTGGGTTTTAGTCAGTAAGAGTCTGACACTCCCTTCCGCTCCACCCAGAGCGGGAGGGGTCATTTGATGATTTCCCATCCTCAAAAAAAAAAAAAAAAAAAAGGGGATGCCCCAACAAAAAAATCATATAAATGTCTTTTTTTGATTTAGGTTGATACCTAAATCAAAAAAAGAAATTTATATGATTTTTTTTACCAGGTCAAATGAAGTTAGCTAGCGAAACTCCGCAGACGTGATGGACATCTAAACATGATTGTTTAGATGTCCATCACGTCTGCGGAGTTTCGCATGAGCACATGATTCACATGAGCGTAAGGTGAAAAACTCTCATACTGTTAATGGTTCTTGTAGTAACGAAACGGCCAAGCCATATATTTTGACTAAGGAGTAGAGTTTGCGAAGTTAGGCCTTGTAGAGTTAGGGCGTGTAGAGTTAGAAGCTTGGCTCTACATGAGATCTGATTACTTTTTGATAGTGCGAGCTACATGGTCTAGTCTTGGCAATATTTAACATGAAATGTTTTTGTGGGATGATATTTATTTGGTCTCTTGTCTCGAGAAACTGGTTATTGTTCGATTGCATTTTAGCCTATAGGTAAAAGATACACAACCAGTTAATAAAAACGCGGACTAATTAATATACAATTGTCTAATACATCCTTCACACTAAAAATGTGCTTTTGGTTTCCCTTTTTCTCTTCCTCAATCACACACACACACGCACGCACACACCCTTACACCCACGCACGCACACACACACCCACCCTCGCACGTACGCACGTACGCACACACACACGCACCCACACACGCAAACACGTACGCACGTAGGCACTCTCACACACGGGCACACTCGAATACATACACACATACACTCCACACGTAACTATAATTATTTGAAAACAGAATCTGAGATAATTTATCGAATGGGGAACAACAAACTCAATGACATACTGTTGAAATAATATAATTCTACTTTTACTTTGAATTCTGTCATTAACAGGCTTTGTATGTGTACACATAGACATGGAAGAGGGAGGTCTTCTGTTACAGGTTTCTCTATACTTAAAAGAACACCTCTAAAATAGAACATTTTTTTTATTGCATCTTGACTTTGGAGATAAAGCACCCTTTGTCACGTGTCATTATGATCGGTGTAAACTCTTGTAGGTAAGTTACACAAAACAGTGGTACAAAGAATATTTCAAGAAATTTATTTGTGAAAGTCACGGCTGCGTGTTTCTGCTGTTTGTATTGATTTTTCCCTTGTGAATATGTAAACAGCTAGTGACAATGAAAAACGTTCAGCAGTAGGCGATATTTTCACGTATATTTGTCGCCGCTGACAAATCGGCCAGCGATCACTTCCAGCCAACGAAATGTGTTGTGTTTTTGTGTTGCAATTTACGATTCAATGGGCACTGCAGTAGAAACTTGTGTAGTACTAGCTTTTGCCCGCGGATTCGCCCGCGTAGAGGTCGGAAATGATTAAAACTAAACTCTAAACTCATAGAAAGAAAAGAAAGAAAAAGTTTATTTGGACACAGTTCGTGAAACACAAAATACAAAATTACCAAATAAAAATAATGTTTCAAACAACAATAGTGTGTGCTCACGGCTGCTCCAAAAAGGTTATAAAAAAAGGCATAAAAAAAACATAAAGCATTTATAGTCACCTTTAAATTGTCAAAGGGTCGGTCAGTAAGGCTGCTTTTCCACCAGAGATGAGCGAGGATACGTAGCGAGGGATGTGTGTGAAACTAACCAATACCAACCCTAACTTAGTTCAAGATATAAAAATGAAGCGATGATATTGGTTGGTTTCACACACATCTCTCGCTACGCATCCTCGCTCATCTCTGTTGGAAAGGTAGCCTTAGTTAAAAAGTTGAAGCAAGTTGCCCATTCCTAAACGTAGAACTCTTTGAAGAAGAACGGGCAAAGAACTCCAAACACACTTTCTTTTATCAAGCGGGAATGTACAACAAAAAAAAAATAAACATCTGAATTGAGAACCTCCTCCTTTTTTGAAGTCTGTTAAAAAGTATCCTATCCTATCTAGGTATCAGTTATTTGTGTGGCAGATTTCATCCAAATCCGTTCAGCCAAACATCCAAACTTTTACTTTGTAATATTGGTAGGATGAACATGGACGTTTATGTGCGCCTCCTTGAACAAAGAAAATAAGGATATACTTTAAGGTTTTACTACAGAGTCATAACTTGCTTACGAACTAAGAAATAAAAACCGTCGTTATTCTAGTTTCGTTTTCATCCCTTCGTTACAACATAACACAAACTCTACATCTTAGGGCTCTTTCACACGTACACACGGCTACATATCAAGCTATATATTTCCAGTATAAGCTGACCTCGCATTGGTTTAGCTTACCGTACAATAAGAGGTCAGCTTACACTGGAAAATTTAGCTTGATATATCGCAGTGTGTACCACAACCACACCACATCGCAGCGACAAAATGTGGGCAAGCAGTGGTTACGTGGGAATAATGTCGCTGCAGCTTCGTGCTGTGGTAACTACAAAATTAGATCAAATGGTCGACAACGTTGTGTTAGCGATGTGGCCGGCCGCTAGCGCGTGGTCTTGCTGGTAGTTGCGTTATGGCTGCGACGTGGTCTTGATGTGGTCGGTTTCGTCGATATGCTTGATTTTGACGGCCAAATGTGGTCCTTTGCATAACAGCCAATGGCGCCGATTCTGTTGACAGGACTAAACTAATATTTATCTTCTGTCCTTTTCTTAATAAAATAGAAAGAAAAAGATGCATGAACTTAAATTTAGTTTAGTTTGTGAACAACAGAATCGGCGCTAATATCTAATGTTCTCGCTGCTGGGACACAAGCCTTCTCTCTTCAAGAGAGAGTGGGCTGTAATCTACCACGCGGGCCCAGTGTTGGTTGGTAGATGTCACATGTCTTCGAATTTTTGGTTCTAGGACATTTTCTTGACAGTTTCCTCACGATGTTTTCCTTCACCGTTTTGAGAGCAGTGGTGATGACATGATTTACACAAAGTAAAACGCCTGTCTGGGTTCGAACCTACGACCTAAAACTGTAATGTGATCCAGGTGAATAAACTATTCATTTTCTTAAATGAATTAGCTCCCGACCGCGTGCTGTCGTTGTGGCGTGGTTGTGGTTGTCGCACGTGTCTTCGGGCCCTAAACTTGGAGACATCTCTAGCTCTACCCTCTAAAATTTCGGAAAATCACTAAATTATCTATTGTTTGTGATTTTCAACGCATTGTTCTATAGTGTACTAAACCCTGCTGGAATCTGGTAATAAATCATAAAGTTTAATAACCGAGCCGCGAAACTATAGTATTAAGATTAAACAAAACTGATTACGAATATTTCTAGTTACGAAATATGCCAGTTATTAGGGCCTGCTGCTAAATACGTAAGTCATCGATCATCTAGCTAACATGATGGATTACGCGATACCTCTCAATTAAGGCTTTTCGACCCCTTTATTGTGTTTATGTTGATGTTATCGGGGCTAATCGGTGATTTTGGGCATATAAATTTAGTTTTGTTATTGGTTGAAAATAATCGCGAAAGTATCGAGCTAGACAATGTGGAGACAATAAATAAAAACACTGGCAATACTAATGCGTGAGAGTATTTTGAAACTTACTATAAAATAAATCTTCGAAAATAAAAAAGTGATTTGTTCAAACAATATACTAGTGTTGGGCCGACTTTGGGTTTTGCCAATGTGGACTAACTATAATAACTGAACTATTAGATATCTTTGATTGAATTTTCGTACACAGACTAGGAATGTAATTAGATATATGCAGTTAATTTTATTGTCGTATTGTTGTCTCCACCTTACAGTAAACAATATAAGAAAAATATAAGATATTCTTCAGGATATACGCTAGGTAGATAGTGTGTTGAAAACATAATAAGTACAACTAATTTGTTACGATAGAAAAATATCATAAAGATACCTCTAATAACTTTCTTTTTACAATAAAAACCATACTAATATACATACAATCATTTTGTTTTTTGTCAGATTATTCTACATGCAACACACTAAAATACTAGTGTTTTAGTTTTTTAGTCCACACAATAGATTTTTTGTAATTAAATAATTGCTACTTAATTTGCAATAAATTACCAGCGTTGTATCATCGCGCTTCTCTTTCTTTTGTATGCAGTCCGACAGTGACCGCGCTTTAGGTCATGTAAGCCCCTTAAGTAACAGAAATGAAAATAGCACTTTTAACTTTTCAAAAATGTAACATGAGAACCTCTTTGAAAATATTTCAGCAATAATGAAACAAGAACTTTCTACTCCTTCGCCGCCATCTTAGATCGTTTGTGTCCAGTCTGCTCAAATATCTAGGTTACATTTGAATTCGCGGCTGATGTGGCTCTAAGGAGCATCGATGCATATTTCAAAGGGGCCTAGGACCGTTTTGCTGATATCCGCGAGCCAACAGTGCTATCGAGTATTACGAGTTGCTTGGCGGTTTATGAGCGCCTAGTACCTTTGTGTCTACGTGGTGTCCTCTTGTACTTATTGTGTGCTCAGATATGTGATTCTGATCTCTAAATATACTTCCCTATGTTTCTACATAGGTTGTAGGCATATCAAACAATACCTGTGTAAGTTGCAGTGTTTCTTTTGAGCCGTTGCTGGTCTTATCTACTCGTTTCCTAATTTAAAGAAACACAATTTTGCTAATGTTTTCTGCATTTGGCAATTTAAAACTGTTGTTTTTAGTTTAATGTCGAATCTACTCTTAAACACATTTATTCACTGACATACCTAGCGAAGTGCCTAGTTGCCTACATTGAGATGAGAGATACAGCATTTTCGCTAGGTAACTTCTCTGGTGATAGAGCCAGTTCCTTGACACATTGACTGCTTTTTAGAGAGGTCCTACTAGCCTAATGATGATGTTTAGATAGAAGAAACATCATACCTACCTCTCTAAAGTCTCTTTAGAGCTATCACTGGTCCTGGAGAGTTTTCTTTCCCGTCTCAACGCAGCATCTTCACTGGGAGACTTCTCCGGTGGTAGCCTCAGTTCCTTTTCACATCTACTGCTGGACCTGGAGGTTTTACCCTCGTCTCCACTGTCTCTCTTCACTGATAGCTTCACGGGCGACAAGCTGCCGGGCTTGTCATGCTTCTTCACCTCCATACTGATGGGTGGGCGGCCGTCATCGTCGTCTTCCTGGAGAAAAGAAAATTTAATATTAATGAGACGTTTCCTTTATCCGAATTTTATTTGGGGTCGGCGCAGTAGGTATGCACGTACTCTTGCCATACTGCTATAAACCGTCACCTCAGAATTACTTCTTCACTAGTCATATACGAGTATTTAGACGTCATTCGTAGATCTTTGTAGTCAAAAGCCCAAAAGTCTGGCAACCAGTCTTACTTATAATAGCTGGATTGTGTAGTTTAGATAGGCAGTAGCTCCAAAAATATTGGTATTCAGCTGTATCCGGTTAGACTGGAAGCCGACCCCGACATAGTTGGGAAAAGGCTAGGCAGATTTATTGATTTTAGGGCTGATTTTTCAAACGCCATATAACTTTATCGGAAGAATAATTTTTGACAGTTCTTCCATACAAAAACTGTTAGAGATCAATATTTTATTCCACGAACAAAAATTATCGGTCGATTGAAAAATCAGCCCTTAGTCATATTATTATCTTAAACACTAATAAGAACCTATACCTCTACCTCATTAACACGCTTTTATTAGCTTCACTTGTAACTAACTAACGATGTGAAAAAAACATGGAAGTCAAATTTAACATAGGTACTTCTAATTTGACGTATCGAAAAGCAACAAGATTTTCAAAACTCTATTTCTGGAATTTCATGGCTACATAGGATTACATGATACATTGTGATTAGTTTTCTCAGTAATTAATTAATCAGCAGAAATAACAAAAGGGAAAATATTAGCGCTCTTGCTATTATATTTTTGTATGTACTTAAATAATACCCAGCACCTTAATTGCGTAACACACTTTACACACTATCAGTCACAATCTGGATCATTTTGAAGGATATTGCTAATCCATTGCTTCATATGTTCGAAGAATTTGTCTGCTCAAGAACGTAAATAATGCAATGAATTTTGTTGAACTGTTAAAATGTTCAAGCCATTGCTACTGTTAGCACTTTCGTAATCACCCCGCTGGTTACTGATGCATTTGAGTTTGGTTATTTTCAGGACAAATACTAACGAATTTTAATAAATGTATTTAATTTAACACAATCCGCAAATAAAGCCAAAATAATAATAATACGTGTAATATATAAACCGTCCTGATATAAGTAATGAATCAACTATTTAATACTGCAAAATAATTTAATTAACAGAACAACAATGAATTTAAAATGTACGCAACGGTATTTCAATATTATGCTTTTATGAGATAATTTCACACAATCTGGGCTAAATGCTGGCCATTTTGTATAAATTTAAAACATTATGCCATTTTGCCATTTTTGCCGCATTTGGGTTTCACATGATTTCTGATAAGCAGCAAACAACGTTCCGGAATGGAGGAAATCTGATATCAATTTACCAAAGAATGACAAAAAAAACTTATGGAAAGATACCCAGGGTTAGTGGTAAAACATTAACAACCTCTTAAGAGGTCATTGTACTCATCATTATGAACAACTTTTACTATGAAAAAAAATCAGCTGTTCCCTACATTTTGACGAGTTATACGAACATAAATGTAGGGAACAGCTGATTTTTTTTTCGCGATTTCAGGTTTGGTCCCATAGTAAAAGTTGTTCCTAATGATGTAATTATCTTTTCAATTACGTCCTAGAGCATACTAGTAAACATTAACACAAGAACAGAGAAAAACCATAATCAATTTCCTTGTGAATGCTTGTCTGAATTCGTACATAGCCATCTCTAGTTCTCATATAACATCAGATACCACTCACAAGAGCTGTGTCAGGAAATTGCTATGCCTAATCTTACATGCAGATTAGATTAGTATATCTGCTCAGATGAATGCCTTTGCCATTTAGTTGCATGTTCGTTAGAGTAGGATAGCATTTCATTGCTTTAGAAGTCGAATGCAAATGTAAAACGTGTTTGATTGTCATGTTAGCAAAATTAGATGCATCACAAGAAACTTTATGAGTGACCAAACTAAGTACGTAGGAGCTGTAAAGTATTTTCGCTTTTACACGCCATATAAAAAAAAATAAGCTTTATGGATAGAATAAGAAATGAGCAGGTACAGAAGAGGAAGTCTGAAAGTTGCACCGGTATCTGAAAAGTTGTGTGGAAAGCGGTTGTCATGGTATGGACATGTTACGGAGGAATGAGGAAAATGTTTTGGAGAAAGTTTTGAGTATGAATGTTATTTATGGCTATAAGAGTAGGAGAAGACCAAAGAAACGATGTATGGACTGTGTGAATGATGATATGGTTAGAAAGGGGGTGACTACTAAGATGACGATTAAACAAGATGTATGGAAGAAAGAACATGTTGCGCCGACCGCAAATAATTTGGGATGAGGACAGGAGTGACGATGGAGTCGACATTTCCTATCTGACTACCCCTGGGAAAAATTGCGAAAAAATCTGAAGGGTCAGTCTCTTTTAAGGTCCAGACATAATCTTGGTCAGATCATGTGAGGACCATGTTGATCAGTGTCTAAAATTGTCTTTTGAGGAAAAAAACAGAATTGAGTGGACCTGTCAAGCATTTGTCATTGTCAGTAACCGTATAGCTCAACTCAGGACTCAGGGAGCTCAACGTAGACAGTTCTGCTACTACCTTTGCTAACTGGAATGTATTTATTTTTTGTAAGACCTGTTCCAGTATAGTGTAGCAATGCAGTATAGTTTTCCAGTATAGTTGAGCTATATATGAAAGAAAACCAGAGACTGAAGAATATGCTGCAAAATGTTATACTCAACATTTTGCCTTTTTACCCTTGGGGAATAAAGCTGAGATATGTGTATATCTAATTCAAAAAACCCAAGAAGAGAGATTTTTGACGAGACACTGGAAACACAAAGCAAAATACCTACAATATTTCAGGAAAATTTACTCCTGCAAAGTTAATTATAACAAATGTAGCATCCCCGTTGATTTATACAAGAATAACAGTACGCGTCCCTTTTATTACAAACTGTTTTATTAAAATAATATTCGTGGAAGGCCAGATTGTGTACTGAATTATTGATACCTGACGTCGTGTCAGTGTCGGTCGGCTCACGTGGGATTAAGGGACCGACGTGTTTGTTTGCCACGGAGTAGTCAGTAAATGGAAGATTTATTTCAATGTTGGGGATAATTTCATTTGCTTTCCGACGTGTATAGGAAAAACGGCGAGTAAAGCTACGGTTTCTTAGAAGAACCGTGGCTGCAGTCATATGACGGCTGTCATAAAAATGAAGACCGGGGTTTGATTTTACGGTGTCAAAAACGCTCTCTAGGAGAACACACCAATTTACTTTCATAATATAACGTTTCAGTGACGTCATTCGCCGGTAAATAGCAGACGCTGTGTGGTGGCCACCGTGGTCTTAGGAAACCCTAGCTTTAGGTTTTCAATGGTGGTATCTTCATCAATATACAGTGCAGCAATCTTATGTTCTTAAGATAACCTTATGCAGCGTTCCTTTAGATTTCAGTTTTAAAGCTTTTACTAGCTTCTGTGTTTATCGATTTTCTGTTGGGTATTATTTCAACGGCGAGCGTGTACTGTCTCACTCCATTCCCATATTACTCTGTGCGGTATACCGTTATGGTAGGCATGGAGGGTTGAGATTTACGTAGGTTGTATAAAAATACTGCGACAGTGACCTAGTTCCTGTGAGATGTTGCCTGACCTGCATTTGTTCAGCAAGTTTAGTAATTGGATTAGCTTTTTGCCTAATGTGGTATGCTCGATTAACGGCCAAAATAATAGGGATAAAAAACACAACGGCTGTCAATACAGAGCGTTTTTTGCACAGTTTTTGGAAATGACAGATTTACATGCTGTCCGTTATAATACTATAACGGAACCTTTTTCCTGGAAATCAAAGGTTTTAGGGACAGTAGACGCCTTGAACGTCGGCGATAAGGAATAATTTAAAAAATGTTTAGGTCTCCTGATAGCCTTTCCTTTGCAAGACTCGATATTTATCAGAGCAACACAATCTACACTACAGCTGAGTGGTACTTTATCCATGCAAAAACAGACTAAAATCAGATATTTAGTTTTGTGTCAACGGTTTTATTTCAGAAAAACTATGCGGTGAGTTTTCTCCGAAATCGAATTAATTCATTTGACCTAAATTGAAATTATTTTTTAAACTGGAAACAGGTATTTTTAGTTTAAAATATACGTAGTTACTTTTACCGAAAACATGTATTTTAATTAAAAAATTACATAGTTATTTTTACTCAAAACGTGTTCTAGTTTATACTAATAAAAGCTTGTTCAAAATAACTTCAGTTTTCATCCTGAAGTTCCACCTTTAAAACTATGTAGGTATTATAAAAATTACATTACATTTGTTACAATAACGTGAAAATAATATTTTGTGTTTCTGTCCTAACAGAATTTTAAATTTTATCGAAAAAAGAACATCGTGAATTATACCTGTAATTATAACGTATTTTCGATTTGTACGTAATACGCCCAGTCCCATTTTTAGGGTTCCGTAGTCAACTAGGAACCCTTATAGTTTCGCCATGTCTGTCTGTCCGTCCGTCTGTCTGTCTGTCCGTCCTCGCTTAATCTCTGTGACCGTTAACACTAGAAAGCAGAAATTTTGTAGGAGTACGTATATCAGTTACGCCGACAAAGTGGTAAAATAAAATTTTGGAAAATATTTTTTTTTAGGGTAGCTCCCCTACATGTGAAGTGGGGATAAATATTTTTTTCATCATCTACCCCATCGTGTGGGGTATCGTTGAATAGGTCTTCTAAAATGGCTTAGGGGTTGCTAAAATTATTTTTCGATTTAATGCTCCATTTACGAAATATTAAAGTTTAAAGTGCAAATTTTTGTTCCGGTAGGGCGTCCCCCCCCCCCCTCTAAAAGCTAAACTACTGGCTTGAATTATCTGGAAACATTCTCGATGATAGTGCATTTCATGAACTTTAAAAGAAAAGTATAGCGGTTAAGATAACTTTATTAGTTTAGCAGTAATAGTCGTTGAACTTGGGTGTTGGATAATTTTGCACCAAATACAAAATCCTTAACATTAATCCTTTAATTAAAGTGACTAAGATGATGTGCATGTGAACTGAGGGACCATACTGATATTTCGCAAAATAAAAATCGTAGGATTTAGTAGTACACTTAAAACAATTGTAGAACAAATCTGGGAATTTGTAAGCAAATATATTAAAAACTACAGCCCTTAAAGTGCGGTCCCTCAGTCCTCGCAGCCCATCAGCCAGATCTCGGAAAGTAACTGAAAAATTAAGTTATTATGACTACAGACATTTAGTAAAAAATTTGTAAATATATTTATTGAATAACAGACCACAAAGGCTTAAAGATAAAAAAAGTTTTATCTAAGTTTTTTTTTAGTCATATGACTAAACTGTGGTCCCTCATTCCACACAAGAAAGAAAAATATTTTAGTGAAGTAGTTGCTTGTTTATAATGGGTAAAGCCTTGCTTTGAAAACTAAAATATGTTTTTTTTTTTTACCTATTCAGAATAAAGAACAACAGGATCGTACTACATTGTGATAACGGGCTCGACATGCACTTGGCCGGTTTTTTTTTATGTTGGGGATGGGAAATCATCAAAATAATGACCCCTCCCGCTCTGGTGGAGCGGAAGGGAGTGTCAGACTCTTACTGACTAAAATCCACCCGTGTTCCTTCCTTAGCCCTTTATGTTCCGGGCCAGCGGTAACCCTTTCGGACAATCCCGCTGACCATGACCAGCCCCCTTACTAATAATCGTTGTAAAGCGTCTCTATAGTTACACAATGCTTTGTCTTCTTCTTTCGAATATAAATATATATATATATATATTTGTAAAGCGACCCACATTTGTGAGACGAACCTATAATTAAACATTGCATTTGTTCTGCAGCTTGGATTATGTAATTGGATAAGTTTTCGGTGGGAGAGGAATGTTAGCTGGAGACGTTGACATGTGGCTGCAGCGACTGAGTTATGTTTTAGCCTGGTTTTCGTGCAGCAGACTGTTTTAATGTTTCCTAAGAAAGTTTTAATTATTGCAGTGGTTGTGAGTGTGGATAGCGGAATACTTATTTGTTATAATCTAAGTGCCTATATGGTATTGTCTTAGAATAATAACGCATAGAAGCCGCGTCTAGAAAAAAACACGAGCGATATCGTGTGTCTACTTCATTTTCTTTGTGTGTGTGAGCCGAATGTGTTCACGTTGTTCAAACGCACACAAATGTAGCTTTCAGTGATAACATTACCAGGACGTTACCCACAAAATTATGGGAAAACGCACTACTATGTTGCTAGATCGAATCAAGACAAGTATTTTATGTTTTCAGGAACTGGATAAAATGAAGATTATTTTTCTTGTAAAATTATATATTTTTACGGACTGTAAATTGTAGTTTAGTTTGACGCACACAGAATCGCCACCAGTAACCTACTTACAAAGACTAATATAAAATACCTAAAGCTAAACTAGTTTCTCGAAACTGGCAAAATGTTATATCGTATTCAATAGCGTAGGTACCTAATAGGTACATACAGCAAAAACTATTTTTTGCTAAACAAAATTAAGAACAAAATTGAAAGCAATGTGAGTATTTTTTCCTCACAAATAGCAACACTGTATTAGTGACTAGCTTCCGCCCGCGACTCCGTCCGCGCGGATGTCGGTCTTCGCGTGGATGGTTTATTTCTCCATTTTGAGTAACTCTGACAATGACATCTTATAAATATCTATTGGACCCAAATACGGCTAAGCCTATAATAATTAAGGAGATCCCTCTATTGAGCTACTGCTGTTGAGCTCGCGTTCTGTAGTAAGTATTTTTTTCATAGTAATTCCGACCTTGATAAGTAGCATGTAGCAGTAAATTACTGACAATGACGAAAAGTTTGCAATAATAAAAAAGTGATCGTGACAATGCGACAGAAAGTTAATTGAGAGCTTCAGCATACACAACATTGTTAGTGAGCTCGTCCGGAATATGAACATGAAGATTTCTTGGACTGCTCACATGGGAAAGAGCTACGTAAAGTTGCCCGTGTGAAAAACAATTCGCGGTAAGATCTACGCCAGCAACTCCTAGGGTCTGACCTTGAGCCTTATTTATTGTCATGGCGTAACACAAAGCTACAGGAAACTGTATTCTCTTAAATTGAAATGGAAAATTATCCACTACGGGTAATGCAACGTGTGTTCGCGGTTCTACAGAACAACGTCTATGAATAAAACCGAAAAATAAGATTTTTTTTTTCTACGTATTTTTCCAGGATAAAAAGTATCCTATTTTATGCCCAGGATAATAAGGTATAATTATACCAAGTTTCATCGAAATCGAACCGTTAGTTTTCACGTGATGCCTGCATATACAGACAGACAGACAGACAGACAGACAGACAAAAATTTTTTTAATCACATATTTGGGTTTGGTATCGATCCAGCAACACCCCCCGCTATTTATTTTTTCAATATTTTCAATGTACAGAATTGACCCTTCTACAGATTTATTATATGTATAGATAAGTTAGGTTATTAGAATTTTTGTTTCATGGTTCGTAAAAATTATGTCATGTATAAAACGTAAGTAGGTAGGTAACTAACTTTTAATTTTTTCTCTTTTGTTTGATTTATTTATTCATTTATTTCAGGCGACGCTGGCCCATAGATAAATACCTTAACCTAAACATACATATTCTATTTATAAACTTCACTTCACTAGTTTGTTCTTGTGCTGTTCTGTGGTACTTGTCCGCGGAAGCGATGGAACACCACGTCCTGCGGCCAGAAGTCTTCTTCTGTGACGACGGGCAGATTCGGCACGTGCACCACGAAAGCGTTGAAGTTGACGTTGCGGTACGACTCCAGTAACTGCACCCTCGGCGTGTTTATTTATTTAGGGACAACAAACAGTAGTGCAATAATAAGTAAACATAGGTTAAAACTTAATAATAGATGTAACAAATACACTACTCACAACGTTATCTACATGTTCCTCGTCTTCTGGCGCACGTACTCCACGATGTCCTCCACTTTAGTGGTGTAGTGTAGGTGGTATGTACACCGGTGTGTTCGGCTTTGCGGCACGCAAGCTGACTTTGGGCTCCGTAGGAGCTTTGCCGCAGCGGTTCTTGTTCGGTTGCGATCGGCGCTTCCTTCTTTGTACCGTCACGAAACCTTCATCAACAGCCCTATTCGGTGCTTTTTCTGGCACAGACTTCATACAACCGTGGGCACTCGCGGTAACGCTAGCGGATTCCTTTTGTAAGGGCTTCGCCAGGACTGCAGAAACTGGCAGCGGGACGGGGCGAGGGGCGAGGGCGGCGCTGCGTGGAGGAGCCGCGATGACGGGCGCGGGGCTGCGGGGCACACGGGTGCCTTGCAAGCTCAGCAAACGACGGGTGCGCTGGCGACGAAACTGCTGACGCGGAATCAGACGATGATATATCGAGGCCGGGTCCGCGACACATGTTTTCGTTAGATGCATCGACTGATGACCTAGTTACCGCCACACTGTTGCGCAACTCGCTAAATTCTTTGCGAAAATCGGCGACGGTGTGTGGGTGGATACATCTAACTTCGCCAGAACATCCGCGAGGCGGGCCTTCAGAGAGACAATGTCCTTCAGAAGGCTTGTTACATCGACGTGGTCGAAGGTGACGGGTGGCAGTTTGTGCAGCTCCTTCGCCACAAACGTCGGCACGTCGTCCGGGTCGGTCTCCTTGAACAGCGTGATAATGTCTTGCAGGCTTCTCTTAGTCCCGTCACGCCAGCGGGACACCATCTGGTCGCGCTTGTTCATCACACTTGGCAGCAGCTATGACCTCCTCTCTGAAGTTCGTTGCGCAGATTTGGACAGCGGATACCTCGTCCACCACATCCAGCTTCTGCTGCAGGAACGCCAGCAGCTCATGTTCACTACTCATGGCGAAAACACAAATACGAGCGACAGCTTGCGCCGCGCTAGTCAACACACAAAATATGCAAACATGTGCGCATCAGAACACGGCACAAGAAAGACTGCAGTGAGATCCTATTACTAAGGCTCCGCTGTCCGTCCGTTCGTCTGCCACAGGGCTGTATCTTTTCAACCGTAGTAGGTAGACCCTTGAGATTTTCGTAGTGTAGGTACTACTATGGCCGCTATAACAAAAAATAATAAAAATAAGGGGTTCATCCATACAAGAAGCATGTTTTTATCGCTGTTTATTGCTCGCGTTTTTGTTAAATATTGTAAGGTGATATGAAACCCTTCGTATGCGAGTTTGACTCGCACTTGGCCGCATTTTTATAGGTAAAATAAAAATAAAACAACTAGGTACCGTACCTACTTTTTAGTGATCCATTTTCTCAAGGCCGCAATAAAATTATACAGCAGATGTTTGCACGAGTTTAACTTTCATGATTGTTCTAGATTATTAGGTAAATAAAAACTCTTAAATTTTCTTTTCTCGTACAAAAACACCGTGCCGCCATTAAACCATGGCAAGTAACAGATGTTCACTATAGCGGCCTTACATCAAACCGAAAATGCGCTCTATTTTCAGCGGATTAAGGTTCAAAAAGGAATGAAAAGTAGTGTAATAATGTCGACCAATCAGCATTCACTATTTAGGCTGATTGTATCCCTCGGGCAAGTTGGACTAGCTTCGTCAAAGTTCGTTACTTACAGTTCGGGCGGCCGATACTTAGGTTATCGATACTAAAAGGAAATTGTAGTCGTTTAAAGGAATTGTCTAGACTCTAGGAGATTAGTTTTATTTGTGTTGTCCGTCTTTGAGTGTAGTAAACCTGAGTTACTATGTTCTGAGACAGTTTTGTTTACTATTGATAGGTACCAAATAAGATTAAGCCCTGTAAATACGAGACGAGAAAAAACTTGAAACGTGTGATAAGACTCATGTTTTTAACAGTAAAGTACTGTCAGGCAAAATTAATTGTTTATCAAATTGACACACTACTTACGTGAAACCGCGTTTTAGACATTAAATACAACTCTCAAAGAATGACATCAACATCTCAATTCAATTTTGTTGATCCAAGATCAACAATTTTGTTGATCGAAGAAGCTATGATTTGAATATACGGAGAATGTTAGTTTTTGCTAAAGAATGAATTCCCTCGACTTTGTAGTAGATATTTATATAATACTAAAAAAAGAAAAATTAACGTAAATTAATAACGGTGATGACTGTGAACATAACAACAGGCTGACTCCAAATTTTAGGCAAACTCTATCGGCCTTATTATAAAACAAGGTTTATCTTTAGACCCAGGTTTAAACCATCAAGCCATTTTTAAATTTTGAACTTTATTCCGATAACTGTAAAGTTCTTAATGCAAAATTGACAACTTAGACTCGGGTTTAACGTCAGTTTTTGTAATAAGAACTTTAGCTTCGTCGGATTATAGTTCGAAATTTAAAAATAGCTGGATGGTTTAAACCTGGGTCTAAAGATAAATCTTGTTTTGTAATAAGGCCGTAAGTTCAAAGTCAGCATATCATCGCCACCCCTTAAACAGTAAAGCCATGAATACACGGTCCCTTCTCACAAACTGAGCTAAAACAACGCTGCTGCTCCACTTGTTAAAGTAAGTACTTACTCCAAGTATAATTTCCTTAGATCGTAACTACAGAAAGATGATCAAGAATTAATTTAATTGTCTACAATCTTTGTTCCTTGATCTTGTATCACATTGGGTACCTACTTCATTGTAGCTACATATTAATTGATTCAGTATAATGGAACACAAGTTGTAGACATTCAAATGAATTTTTGTCGATGTCGACAAAAATGTAAAAACTGGCCAAGTGCGAGTCGGACTCGCACACGAAGGGTTCCGTACCACAAGGCAAAAACGCCGAAAAAAACATGTTTGTTGTATGGGAGCCCCCCTTAAATATTTATTTTATTTTAATTTTGTTATTTCTTTATTATTTCTTATTAAAGTTAAAATACAACTGACTATTTTGTGAATATTTCAAGTGCCTACCTGTTGCCATTTTTGATATCGAGCAAAAAAGGGCAAAAAAATCGCGTTTGTTGTACGGGAGCCCCCCTTAAATATTTATTTTATTTTGTTTTTAGTATTTGTATATATAGCGGCAACAGAAATACATCATCTGTGAAAATTTCAACTGTCTAGCTATCGCGGTTCTTGAGATACAGCCTGGTGACAGACAGACAGACAGACGGACAGACAGCGAAGTCTTAGTAATAGGGTCCCGTTTTTACCCTTTGGGTACGGAACCCTAAAAACCATAAGACGTAAAATTCACCCATCCTCCTTAAAAAAAGGAGGATCCTCCAGGATTAATGACGGGACGTTGTATATTTGTTGTTTATTGTTGTTATATTTGACCCCACCCTTGGGCCTCCACTGATCTTTGGGAAAACCCCGTGAAGGAGACCATTTTCATCACTAGTTCATTTCCTTTCGCATCAAGGCAAATCAGCGCTTGTAAGTTACATGTCCACGAAGCAGTCATCTGTAAGCTCTTCGTCTATTCAATTCAAACTTATGCTAGTTGCGCGGTAAACTCTGCTTGCGCGATGCAGGATTTTGCGTGACATTACCTGGCTACGGGACAGGGCGTCGCAACCGGCGGCGGCGGTGCGTCTAGCGGCACGAGAATCTACGCGGCTCAGTTTGTACGGCCATGGGCTAAAAGTTTCGGTGTTCATTATTTCGTGGCGAATACAAATAAACTTGTTTGGCTCCCTGCACTATTCGCCGCGTCTATCGCGCGAGTCCGTGGCATGCGCCGTAACGATTCATACATTCGTTTCTATTAACACACCGCACCGCCAGTCGCTCGTGCGATTTGCTCGGTAAACTTTGCCGGTCGCGCCGCCGGCGCCGGTCGCCGCTACGCGTGGCATGGCTAGTACAGACGCCAGGACGTCAAGCTACCCGAAACTGTCAAATTTTCCCAATCAACATTGAACCTTATGCTTTAGCGATAAAGTTGAAAATCTTCTAAAGAAATTTGACGGATTGTAGTAGCTTGATGTGCTGGCGTCTGCACATATCTATACATTTGTTTTAGTCGCAAGACGCTTCGCCGTTCGCAGCGCGCGAATTTTCGCTGCAGCGAATGTCCCGTGACCAGGCCGATAGTGCGAGGTGTAGTTCGCATGTGACAATGTAGATACACTTACCACAGGCTACTTTCTGATTGTAGACAAACAGTAAAAGTTGCATGCGGAAGCTGTCCTTAAAAAGTAAAGCCATGAATATACCACCCTACGTTTCATAGGACGGAGTAAAACAACGCTGTTACCTTACTTGTTAAAGTAAGTAGATACTTCGGGTATAATTTCCTTAGTACGTACACTTGGTGGTTTGATACAAAAACTTCAGGCATTCAATACTGAACTTGGTATCTTATTGTTCAAAAGTCGGGGAAACAGGCCTTTTATTAAAAAATATTTTAATTTATTCTCGCTTTCTTTTTAAGAGTTATGTTGTACAAGCACCTTATTACACCTGCCCAATTAGGCACTCTTTTGTTGTTACTTTTTCGTTTTTTTTTTTTAAATACAGCTTTCAAATTATTTGGGCTTCACCTTGTACATTTTATGTAGGTAGGTACCTACTGTAATTAATCCTTTTGTGTTTATTTACAGAAATAAAGTTAAGTAGGGCTAAATGTTTCTAAATACTTATCTTCATTGTATTTTATTTCACGAAAACGTGTTTAACTCCCAATCATCTTAGTTACTTCTGACAATCAATACGGTAGAATAAATATTGGTGCCGACTCTGTTGTTCACAAACTAAACTAAATTTAAGTTCAGTGCATCTTTTTCTTCCTATTTCATTAAGAAAAGGACAGAAGATAAATTTTAGTTTAGCTCTGTCAAATTAATCAGCGCCTGATGTAAAGCCTATTGCCATCAACCGGGCACGAATCCAGACTCCAGGCTGCTACTGTTAAATTCCAGATTGCGTAGTATTAATTAAGTAGATAATGGCGCCGATTCCCTTGTTCACAAACTAAACTAAATTTAAGTTCAGTACATCTTTTTCTTTCTATTTCATTAAGAAAAGGACAGAAGATAAATATTAGTTTAGTCTTGTCAAATTAGACAGCGCGTAACGTAAATTGACGTATTTTTAGTAGCCATGTTTTTAATCACGTCTAAACTTGCTGTGGAGTACTTATCTTAATTTGACAGGACTAAACTAATATTTACCGTCTGTCCTTTTTTTAATGAAATAGAAAGAAAAAGATGCACTGAACTAAATTTAGTTTAGTTTTGAACAAAGTAGCCTCAAATTGTACTGCAATTTAAGATCTAAAATCATCTTGATCCCTATAAATGGTTTGGTAAAACCAAGTTGATTGTTGCAAAATACTCTTGTTTTCACGTTTATCCGCGAGCGAAACCGTGCAAAAAAGCTAGTGGAACACAAAGTCCCTGAATACTTAATTCATACAATTAAGCTCAGAGCAAAAGTAATTGTCTAATTCAATCTTAATATATCAAGTTTCTAATTTTGTTTCATTTTAACAAAAGGATTTTACAACTTAATTAAGTGAGTATTATATTTTCGTTTCTGTTTTAACAAAATGTTACCTGTCTGGAGTAATGAGAGAACTCGACGTTATTAACGGGTAGTTTTTACTTTTTCCACTAAAATAATACTAAATATGGAGTGGATAGTGATAAAGCCATGCGCTCATCCTCTTTTCGCTTTGTTCTCATAAAATCTCATAAAATAATGATAAAAAATTCTTTATTTCGGACAACGTAAGATCCACTGAAAAAAAGGGAATTATATCAAAATCAAATTGGGCCACCTTTGGGAAGTTTGGAATGGGGGTCTGCGTGTAGGTTTTTATTTTTTATTTTTCTGTTTTTTCATTTGCCTTTTTAACTTTAAGTGAGCTAACTCTAAAATAAGTCAGTAGCGCACATAATCTTATTATGTAGGTATCAAAGATTGAGCGCTATTTTGTTGATGTAAATGTTCCACGACGTTGTTTAAAATAAATAGTTTAATATATTTTTTTTTTTAACCTTTCGAACGTCAAAATTACGTCCCCCAAAACGCCTGCCCTTCACCACTTCCTAGTGCTTTCGCTGGAAAGAAGAAGTGGCACAACAAACTCCGCAGCAGCACAGCTGTCTGTTCAGTTAAAAAAAAACTTGCTTTCTTCTATACAATAGTAGGTATGCAAAGTAATTAATATTACGAGACAGAACATTAAATTAAACTATTTGCCATATGTCAGCTAGCCACGCCAAAATACCAGTAAGGGCTGAAGCGGTTCAAACCGGTATGAGGAAGTTTATAGTGGATAAGACAAAGATTAAAACAGAAGACCATCCACGAGGGGATCGAGGCTGGGGGGGGGGGTGGAGGGGGGGTTCAGGGGATCAGAACGGAATAATTAGATTTTTCCATCGCCAGATAACTTTTATTCGAGGAATATATTGACGTTCGACAGTTTTTGTATTAAATAACTGTCAAAATTTTAAAATTATTCCTCGAATAAAGTTATCAGATGATTGAAAAATAAGCCCATAATAGAATGTAAACTAGACCATAGAATAACTAATAGTAAGTACCACCAGTAGTAACCATAAACAAAAAAAAAAACCAAAAAATATTATCTAAATAAAAGCCTCCAGGCAAAAAGGGCATGACGGCTTATTCCGTTTATCCACCCTAAAACAGCCACCCTAAGGTGGATACTCGGAAACGCATGTCCGAGAATCCACCCTGCTACGCCTATAAATTTTGTTTATCCAGCAACAAGGCCTAGGGTGGATTCTCCGAATGTCTTCCGCTTGCCATTGGCAACAAGAGCCGAGGAGGCTCCTGTCCCTTAGGGGACCAAAGAGAGGAGAGGAGAGATGCGGGCTCGGAGTCCGACGCCGCATCAGGAGGCGCGAGCACGAGAGGCTCAGGGAGCCCCTGCCGTGCCAAGGAGGTGGCCGCTGTGGCGAAGCTCAGTAAGCGGCCAAGGTGTGAGGACGGTCAGGGGCTGTCCTCCGATGAAGAGCTGGCCTCAGCTAGAAAGATCCCCACCAGTAGGCGGGGTGGGGTGCGCGAGCGAGGCAAGGGGAGGGGGCTCACTGCCCGCGAGGCGGCAGAGAGAGTGGAGGAGCCCGCAAAGGAAGGAGGGACCGCAGTCACTTCGGGGCCCTCAAGCGACGAGGAGAGTGCGGCTAGTGACCCCGAGGCGGACTGCAAGCGCAGGTTTGCGGAGGTCGTGGAGGCCGCGATCCGGGACGTGGCCTTGAAGAAGCTCCAAGCTTCAAAGAACAAGGCCGTAGTCTCGGCGATGGCCTCCATAATGGCGGCAGCGGAGGCGGCCAACTACACCGGCCCCTCTACTGGCGAAGTGGCCGAATTGAGGGCGGAGGCCACCCGCCTCACGGCCGCCATGGGGAAGCTCCAAGAGGAGAACGGGCGACTCCGAGCGGACCTGGCCGGCCTGAGGGCCGCCGGGGGCGCGCAGGCGAAGCCGCCGTGCCAGCCCGTCCCGGTGGAGAATCAGGTCCTGAACCTGGTCCGGCAGGAGCTGGCGGCCTTCCAGGCGCGGTTCTCCGTCCTGGAGGGCATAGTCCTGCGCCCCCCCTTGGCGGGCGGGACGGCCCCGAGGCCGAAGGCGGCCTCGTACGCGGCCGCTGCGGCAGCTGCCGCCCCTAAACCCGGGCCGTCTGGCCGGGCCCAGGCGCCGGCCAATCCGGCGGCGGCCAAACCGGCGTCGGCCAAACCTGCGTCGGCCAAATCGGCGTCGGACAAACCGGCGTCGGCCAAACCGGCGTCGGCCAAACCGGCGTCGGCCAAACCGGCGTCGGCTGGAGGAGCCCCGGCGCCAGCGCCGGCTGGCGGGGCCCCGGCGCCTACCGGCAACACCCCGGCGCAGGCCCGGAAGAGGGGCAGGCCGGCACGGGAGGCGAAGGCCCCAGAGCCAACGCCCCGCCCCCAAAACCCTCCCACTCCTCCCACGACCGACGCCGAATGGCAGGTGGTCGGGGAGAAGAAGAAGGCGGCCAAGGCGGCCAGAAAGAAGGCGCAAAGGCGGCGCCGCAAGGAGCGAGCCGTCGCGGCTAGGCTTCGCGCCCCAAAGACCGCGGCTGTAGTAATAACGCTACAGCCGGACGCGGTCAAGAGGGGCGTGACGTACCGCGACGTGCTCGCCAAAGCGAGAGAGACGGTGGACCTCCAGGAGCTGGGGATCACCGGGGGCCTCCGGCATAGGGTGACCGCCACTGGCGCCCGCATGTTGGAGATCCCCGGTGCGACGAGTGGCCCCACCGCTGACGCCCTAGCTGAGAAGCTAAGGGCGTCCCTCAATGCGGATGAGGCTCGAGTCTCCAGGCCCGTCAAGTGCGCAGACATGCGCATCTTGGGCCTGGATGACTCCGTAACGGAGGGACAGGTGGTTGCCGCCGTTGTCAGGACGGGCGGGTGTCTGGCCGACCAGGTGAAGGCGGGCACCATACGTCCTGACTTCACGGGTATGCGTACCGTAACGGTAAGCTGCCCCGTGACGGCGGCCAGAACGATCGTGGAGGGCCGAAGGCTCCTGGTGGGCTGGGTTTCAGCGCAGGTCAAACTGCTGGAACCCAAGCCTCTGAGGTGCTTCCGATGCCTTGTGGGACACCATGTTGGCGTCCAATGCACCTCGGAGGTAGACCGCAGCTCACTATGCTTCCGCTGCGGTCAGCCCGGACACAAGGCCGGCTCCTGCAACGCCGCGCCGCACTGCATCGCATGTGCGGCTGCTGGCAAGCCGGCCGATCACCGGGCGGGGAGCAAGTCCTGCGCTCCACCCGCCGGGACCAGGAGGAAAGGCAGGCCCTCCGCCGCCGTCGCCACCACCACCGTCGCCGCCGCCGCTGCCGCCGCCACCAACGCCGCTGTTGCCGCCGCCACCACCGCCGCCGCCGCCGCCGCCACCACCGCCGCCGCCGCCGCCGCCACCACCGCCGCCGCCGCTGCCGCCGCCGCCATCGTCGAGGGGCCCTCACAAGGGGCCCGGGAGGGGGCTGAAATGGAGGAGTAATGGCTCCTCTACGCCTCCTCCAGGCGAACACCAACCACTGCGCCTGCGCTCAGGACCTGTTGCTCCAGAGCGTGGCGCAGTGGTCGATTAACATCGCCGTGGTCGCTGAGCCGTACTTTGTCCCGCCCAGGGATGACTGGGTGGAGGACCTGAGCGGCTCAGTGGCCATACTTTCGTCGGCCGCCGCCGGCACCCCGTCCCTCGAATGCGTCACGAAGGGACAGGGGTGCGTAGCAGCACGGTTCGGAGAGATAGTAGTAGTGGGGGTGTACTTCTCTCCGAACCGAACTCTCGCCGAGTTCCACAACTCTTTAACAGAGTTGAGTGTCGTCGTCGCCGGAAACCATCCCTTCCCCGTGCTAGTGCTCGGGGACTTCAATGCCAAGAATTTTGCCTTGGGGTTCCCGTTACACGGATGTGCGGGGCAGGATGGTGGAGGACTGGGCTCTGGAAACAGGCCTGGTCGTCCTAAATCGGGGTTCTGTTCCCACGTGTGTGCGGATGCGGGGTGAGTCCGTGGTGGACATCTCGTTCGGCAGCCCCGCTCTGTCACAACGCGTCATTGACTGGCGCGTCATGGAGGGGGTGGAGACCTACTCCGACCACCGGTATATCCGGTTCGACGTCTCCGCCCAGACCTCTAGCGCGCTGGTCCAACAGGCCCCGAGTGGTCCGCGGTGGGCGCTGAAGCAGCTGGACCGGGAGCTCCTCCTGGAAGCCTCGATCGTGCAGGCCTGGGTGTCATCACCGGACAGGCCTGCCAACATCGACGATGAGGCGGAGTGGTTCCGGGAGGCCATGTCCGAGATCTGTGACGTGGCAATGCCCCGAGTCCGGCCAGGACGCGCCCGACGTCAGGTGTACTGGTGGTCGCAGGAGTTGGAGACGCTACGCAAGGCGTGCGTCCATGCGCGACACCTGTACACCAGGCACCGCAGGCTCCGCATTCGCCCTCCGGATGCGGAAGCCACGGAGGCGGAGCTGTACGAGGGGTACAGAGCGGCGAAGACCGCCCTCCAAGAGGCTGTCCAGCGGGCCAAGGATGTGGCCCGCGAGGAGATGGTGGAGACTCTGAACAGAGATCCGTGGGGGCGCCCTTATAAAATGGTGCGGAATAAACTCCGCACCTGGGCCCCCCCGCTGACGCAGAGTCTCCGCCCCCAGCTGGTGGAGGAGGTGGTGAGCGCTCTGTTCCCTTCACGGGGGGAGCACACTCCCCCGCCCATGGCTCCGTCAATTGCGGTGCCCGAAGCGGACCACGCGGACGACGACGACATCCCTGCTGTGACCGGGGTAGAACTGAGAGCGGCGGTAGGAAGGCTGAAGGCCAAAAATACCGCCCCATTACCCGACGGCTTGCCAGGTAAAGCCTGGGTCCTGGCTTCGAGGGCTCTCGGGCCTCGACTGGAGGCGTTCTTAAGCGCATGTTTGGAGAGAGGCCAGTTTCCACGCCGTTGGAAGACGGGGAAGCTGGTCCTCATTCGGAAGCCAGGGCGCCCTGCGGACTCTCCGTCCGCATACCGGCCCATCGTGCTGCTCGACGAGGTCGGCAAGCTCTTTGAGAGAGTGATTGCGGGCCGCCTCGTCGGGCACCTGGTGAGGACGGGGCCGGATCTTGCGGACAGCCAGTTCGGTTTCCGCAAGGGGCGCTCGACGGTGGACGCCATCATGCGCGTGAGAGCCCCCACGACGGGGGACGCGGTGTCCCAGGGTGGGGTCGTCGTGGCGGTGTCACTCGACATCGCCAACGCGTTCAACACCCTCCCCTGGAGCACCATTGTGGAGGCACTCCGGTATCACCGGGTGCCGCCCTACCTCCGTCGAATAGTCGAGGCGTATCTGACGGAAAGAGCCGTCAGCTACCCCGGTCGCGATGGGGAGTGGAACCGGCGAGAGATGTCGTGCGGTGTCCCACAGGGATCGGTCCTGGGGCCGCCTCTGTGGAACATCGGGTACGACTGGGTGCTGCGCGCCGACCTCCCTGATGGCGTCATCGTGGTTTGCTACGCTGACGACACGCTGGTCCTGGCGCAGGGGAGGTCGCATCAGGCGGCGGCCGACGCGATGACACGCGGGGTTGCGATAGTCGTGGAGTGGATCCGGCAGTTGGGTCTCGAGGTGGCAATGCACAAGTCCGAGGCCATGTCGTTTCATGGGCCCCGGAACGCGCCGCCATCGGGATCCCAACTAACGGTAGGAGGGGTTCACATCGGCGTCGGGATGACGATGAAATACCTGGGTCTCGTCCTCGACAGCCGGTGGAACTTCGTGGAGCATTTCCGACGTTTGGCCCCCAAACTGGAACGGGCCGGGGCCGCCTTCAAGCGGCTCTTGCCCAACCTGAAGGGGCCAAACGCCTCCTGCCGGAGGCTTTACGCGGGGGTCGTGCGGTCCATGGCCATATACGGGGCCCCGGTGTGGGCGCGTTCACTGCGGCGGCGAGCCGCCCACTACCTGAACGTGCCCCAGAAGGTGGTAGCCATAAGGGCTATCCGGGGCTACCGCATGATCTCTGGCGAGGCGGCAAGCCTCCTTGCCGGACTGCCACCATGGGATGTGGAGGCGATAGTCCTCGCGCGCCTGTATGAGTGGCGCGCGGAGGCACTACGCCGGGGGGAGGATCCGCTTCCGCGGCAAATCGCTGCGGAGCGGACGGATCTCCGGCGCGATCTCATGGCGGCATGGAAAGAGCGACTGTCGCAACCCAGCGCAGGGCACGCCGCGATAGCGGCGATAAGACCCCTCTTTGAGGAGTGGCTAGAGAGGCGCCACGGCGCCCTCACCTACCGCCTGACGCAGGTCCTCACCGGACACGGAGGTTTCGGGAGGTTCCTGCACATCATCGGGCGGGAGGAAACGCCCGGGTGTCACCATTGTCAGGATCGCCCAGAGGACACGGTGGAGCACACGGTGGAGGTCTGCCCCGCTTGGGCGGAGCACCGCCGTGTCCTCGTAGAGGCGATTGGCAGCGACGGCGACCTCTCGCGTCCGGCCCTGGTGCAAGCCATGGTCCGGGGCGAGAGGGAGTGGGAGGCAGTCACCTCCTTCTGCGAAGCAGTCATGCTAGCGAAGGAGGTGGCGGGACGGCTCAGGGAGAGAGCCTCCCGTCCCAGCCGCCGCGGGAGACGCTCCGGGCGTCGGGAGCCGCGTGACGACTCCCGGCCACCGTAGGCGCGGGCCTGCGGGCGGAGAGTAATGGGTAGCTCACCGCCCGATCAGGACCAGGCCCGTGCCGGACGGCGCGTACGTGTTCCACGCGCGCCTCAAAGAGATGTCAGCATCGGGGAGGGGCCCCTTAGGGCCGAAGCCTGCCGGGTCAGCGGGATTGTCCGAAAGGGTTACCGCTGGCCCGGAACATAAAGGGCTAAGGAAGGAACACGGGTGGGTTTTAGTCAGTAAGAGTCTGACACTCCCTTCCGCTCCACCCAGAGCGGGAGGAGTCATTTGATGATTTCCCATCCGCAAAAAAAAAAAAAAAAAAGGCTGGATTCTCGGACATGCCTTTCCGCGTATCCATCCACCTTAGGGTGGATAAACGGGATAAGCCGGCGTGACAGCTTACATATGTTGATGATGGTCACAAGTTGACGAATCACTGAGCTCTAGCATCACGTCACCACATCCCTCCCGCATCGCGCTACCTCAGGCAACGTCTCAGTTAAGCGGTCGGCCTCTAGTAGAGATGGCTGAGCTTATCTGGGGGCATGGTAGTGCCCCCGCCAAGACGAGCCAAGCGAAGCGCAAGGGCACTACATACCTTTTTTCGAAACGCTTCGTCGTTTTTTTCCTTTCGTATCGGAAGGACATTTAAGTAAAACGTCCTATGAGCACAATTGAACCCTCATAACTTGGGTTAAGCCTATTTCCATGTATATAATAAAAGACGGACACGCTTGGCACATACGTGGTGATTGATTTCTGGACGAGGTTCTCTCACGATGTTTTCCCTTGAGTATATCAGTCCAGGTAGTGTACCAAATAACACAAATTAGATCGTTTTCTCATTGCGATCACTAGTCTTAGTTTTGTTATTTTCATGTTCCTTGGTTCTACCCTGTACAGTCTAATTTAACTTGGGTTAATAAATTTCTCGATAGTCACATCGCAATATGCCAGTAACTAATTGCTATACAAATTACAATTATTACCAGCAATATCTTTGATGGCCTACATTTGACTCTATATAAGATCTAAATCCAGAACATTCGATTGCCATGTCTGTAACTAGTGGCCGAGAATAAACAGAACTTTCATTATCTTTATTGCACTACCGCGTGTGAACATCGAATTCCTAATTAGCAGGAGAATTTAGCACACATAACGTACCAGCATAACATATAGATGGTACATTAAACCTCATGTGTCCAATCAGTTAAGAGCGTTTACGCCGTACGGCATTTCATACAAAACATTTTAATGAAACTTCATACACATAAGCAGGATACAAAGGTCTAAATAGTTAGTAGAGAACATTTTCGAAAAATAGTGTTACAGCCAAATTAGACCGATTTTAAATTTTCCATAGATACAGAGATTTCCAGTTATCTTTTTTTAAAACACACATACACATTACTACTGACTCAATTTCTAACGAGCTACATTAGTAAGAAAAAATAACAAAAACCAGGTAAGGTAATCAGGTTTAACCCGTTTAAAACCAGGTAAGTACAACTGGCATGTGAGAACAGAGTTGTGATGGTATTAGCACTTTTGCGGTCTCGGTTGCGAAACCCCATTTCCGAGGGTAGGTAATCTATGTATAAGGTGAGATTTAGTAAAGAGATTACGTACATAACATACTAACATACTATACTACACATACGCTTGTCCTGTTATCCGAAGTGTTAGGCGGATATTTCGATGCTTACTGTCATTATGAAAGCCTTTTGGGTAATATCATAGATAAGTTGTTTTTCGAGGAAAATCGATTGAGAGTTATGTACAGAAGTTGGGTAGCTTCCCTTCTAATAACAGAAGGTACAGTCAGCAACAAAAGTCGATTAACACTTCAGTTTTTTCATCACAGTAGGTAATTAAGCAAAATATTAACACTTCAGTTTTTGCTCAATAACTGAGATTAAAAAAACTGAAGTGTTAATCGACTTTTGTAGTTGATCGCACCTATAATTACTAACAAATTGGATTCTGTGATCTGGATAAATAAATGATCATCATCTGCCTAGCCTTTTCCCAACAATGTGGGGGTCGGCTTCCAGTCTAACCGGATGCAGCTGAATACCAGTATTTTACATGGAGCGACTGCCTATTTGACCTCCACAACCCAGTTACTGGGTAATACGATACCCCTTGGTAAGACTGGTTGTCAGACTTTCGGGCTTCTGATTACCCGTAACGACTGTCAAAGATCCACGAATGACAGCCGGGACCAACGGCTTAACGTGCTTTCCGAGGCACGGAGGGGTCACGGTATGTAAAGATGGTCACCCATCCACAGACCAACCGCGGCAAGCGTAGCTTAACCTGATCGATCGACCTGTGCGGCTGTTATTATTTAGCCACGGGCCCCTAGCCGGATAAATAAATGATATTATTATTATGTTATTATTATAATGGCGAGGGATCCTACAGACACTAGCGACGATGCGACACGATTCTGGTAGAACATAGAAATTTCAACGAAGTTTTCATAGAAATTACTTACGGGGGCCTTTGTACTCGGATCGTCTTAGTGTCAATGGCAAAATTAATGAATTGAATTAATTCAGATTTGTTTGGCACAAAGTCCGCTGATACGCAAAGGTCGTTTACTGAAGCAGTCATTCGATCCTCAGGTCTTTACACAGGTCTGCACAAGATCCAGTTGACGATAATTACATTAAAAACGATTTGTGGAAAATCAACCTCTCTGTCGTGAATATCCAATACACGCAACTCGAGTTACAGTGTTTTGCCTTAATAGCGCTCATTTTATTTTTTCGAGGCAGTTACATAGCCCTGTATTATTACTTTTCATTTTATAGTATACATAGGAGGTCTTAGTATTTGTTATAAATATATTTCCCAAAACGAATCAAGGACCAAAAAAAGTTTGAAAAGGCCTTTTCACGAAATAGGTATCTACTGAGATACAGTGTTTCGGATTTACAGGGCAGGTCTAAGAGGTGAACTGGTCTATTGAGGTTTGTACGAACAGGCGAAGGACTGGCGCAGTAGGTAAGTAAAATATAGTTGAGATAAAAATTGAACTCTAACTTTAACAGCATCCAGACGTTGTTTATACCTCAGTCATTAAATAAAGCTAAGGCGAAGTGACAAGAGAAGCCGGTGAAATAATAATATGGTAAGCAAGTAGGTCAGACGGTCGACCTGACGTCTCATCCAACATTCACGCTTATTGTCCGGTGTGTTCACGACGCTACACGGATTGCCCACAGGAACTTTATACAAGCATTGTTTAGGCATGATAGAGGTAAGCCAATTCAAGTTTTAAAAGGGGTTTTGTAATAATATGCCAATTTTAGAGCAGATAATGCTTATATCTTTGACTAGCTTCTGCCCGCGGCTTCGCTCGCCAGGTATGTCGATAAAAACTATCCTATGTCCTTTCACAGTGTGCAATCTACATCATTGCCAAATTTTATCGAACTCCGTTCAGTGGTTTAGGCGTGAAAAGGTAACATACAGACAGACAGAGTTACTTTCGAATTTATAATATTACTAGCTTCTGCCCGCGACTTCGTCCGCGTGAAATGTTTTGTTCCCCCGACCCACTCAATCTTTCTGTCTTATTTTCTTTTTGCTCGGCTCCTGAGGGTCCTAGCGTGATGGTGGATAGCCTATAGCCTTCCTCAATAATTGGGCTATCAAATGCAAAAAGAATCTTTCATATCCGACGGGTAATTCCAGAGATTATCGCGTTCAAACAAACAAACTCTTCAGCTTTATTACACACATCAAAAGTGTCTAGGGATCAAGCATTTTTATGCGGATTTCTTGAGATTGAGATGTGGCTTTGTAATAAATGTATGATTTTATAAATTTATATGGATCCTTTTTGGTGCATTTCATAATTTGAATCAGGAACTGTGAATCAAATTCGAGTAAAAGATGAAAATCAGCTGTCAATATTTTCCCTATAAAAACATACAACGCATTGAAGACATTATTAGTGCTACTGTTTCCCTACTACTGATTAAAACCAACGTTATTATGGAGCGGCGACGTCATTTAAGCAGGGAAGAAATGCTCAGAGCCGTGGGAATTATAGAAGCTGGTTCCCGGCAACGTACTGTGGCTTTAGCTCTGAATACAAGTCAGAGTGTTATCAGTCGACTTTGGACACGTTACCGAAGCACTGGTACCGTGGCTGAGCGCCATGGAGGACGGTATCGCTGCACCACACGGAGACAAGACCGATACATTCAAATCTTAACTCGAAGAGTCCCAACAATAACCGCCATGATGTTAGCCGTGAGGCTTCATCACTCTTCAGGGAACTTAATTAGCGACCAAACAGTCGGAAACCGCTTGCATGAAGTGAACCTTCATTCCCGAAGACCGCTACGGGTACCACCTATAGCAATGCACAATCGTAGGATTCGATATCAATGGGCTCTTGAACACAGAAATTGGGCAGAAGAACAATGGCGTTTCGTGTGCTTTTCTGATGAGTCTCGTTTTGGTATGAGACCGGATACAAGACTTATACGACACTGGAGAACCCCTGGACGCCAACAGCGATTAAAATCCTGCCAGGAAGTCCATCCTTATAGTGGTGGAACCATCATGGTATGGGCGGGTATTTGGATCGGCGGAAGAACTGAGTTGATTTGGATCAGAGGCAACCTCAACGCTCAAATTTATGCTGAGACGATTGTATCAGACGTCATCGTTCCTCTACAAGTGCAAATCGGTCCCTTATTTCAGTTAATGCATGATAATGCACGACCGCACACCGCAAGAGTTGTAAGACAGACTCTCGCCGCAGCTAACATCAATGTCCTGCCCTGGCCTGCTCAGTCGCCAGACTTGAACCCGATTGAGCATGCATGGGATATGCTACAGAGAAGAGCTCTGCCGAATATGGAGGGTATCCAGTCGCAAGAAGACCTTTTTTTGTTGTTGCAACGAACATGGGCGGCCATTCCACAGCGTGATTTGGATGAACTCATTTTGAGTATGCCAAACCGATGTTCTTGTGTTGTTAGTGTTCGCGGTAGAAACACTGATTATTAATTGTTTAAGTAACCCAATAAAATTTTAAAGAAAACTGTTATTTCAGTCTTTTTTTCGAACTTTTGTGTTAGTGGTTCAAATGTCAAAAATCCCTTTATTAGGAAAATGGCAAATTTCTTTATTAATGCAAAGGTGACTTGGTTTATCGTTACTGTGACAAACGAAAACACTTTATTTGATGAATCCTTAAAGAAAATTTTAATTAATATCAATCAGGAGAAAAGTTATTGCAAAAATATATGTTGATCCCTAGACACTTTTGATGTGTGTATTAGTATAGATAGGTAGAGGGGAGATGGGCTTGTGGGTAATAAGTTATTATGAGTACTTTACTTACTTAGTAACCGATCGACCCGTACAGTTGTTATTACTAATAACAACGGTACGGGTCGATCGGTTACTTTAATCTATGCTGCCGCGGTTGGTCCTTGGATGGTTGACCATCTTTACATAACAAGGAGGGATCTTGTTGGTGCCTCGGAAGGCACTTAAAAGCGTTGGTCCCGGCTGTCATTCGTGGATCTTTGGCAATCGTTACGGGTAGGCAGAATCCCAAAAGTCTGACAAACAGTCTTACCAAAATTACCAGTAACTGGGTTGTGGAGGTGAGATAGGCAGCCGCTTCATGTAAAATACTGGTATTTTGCGGCATCTAGTGAGACTGGAAGCCGACTCCAACAAAGGCTAGGCAGATGAGGTAGAGGGGAGATGATAATTATGAATGACATAGTGATAGTTGAGAATGGAAGAGATAAGCCCAAAATAACATGGCAGGTAGAAGAAGACAATGCTTACAATGAAGTCAGAACTAAGTAAATGAGGTAAAACATCTAAGTTCATTCCAAAGCTTCAGCCCACAATCGCCCACTGCTGGATCTTGTTAATGGGTAAGTCCTACCGATATTAATGACCATAGTATCGATGCTCAAAAAGATTATATACATTTTAAATCAGCTATATTGAAACCAACTAAAAGCGATCGAACGACCATTAGAATACTTAAAAAGATTGCAGTTATTTTCATAAAATCTAGGCCAGTTTGTAAAATCAATATAATAACCAACTATCTACCTCGTACCAATGGTTAATAATAATGGCAGGTAAATTTATGTTAGCTATACAAAACACTTTATTACTAGAGTTCACTATACATAAATTCTAACTACACTACTACGAGTTAATAAAGGCGAATTATTTGGTCGAACGAAACTAATGGTTTTAACTGGACTAGAAATTTGGCGTGAGTCCATTCAGTTGTAGTTTTTATAGCCTTTGTTTATTTGTGGCTACGTCATGCAAAGTCTACGGACGGTGGAATTGGTAATGTTACAGCTGGTTTGGTAGAATTACCTACTGCGGCGCGAAGTTTGTGGTATTTAGGAACGTCTTTGTGAAATATTTTGAGGTTGGTAACTACGATGCGGCTACGAAACTATTTGGAGTTTTAGTTTTGTTTCTTGAGTTGTTGTAGACAGTCGCAGAGGAACCTATAATAGGGCCTGTCATTCACGACGCGACTTACTAACGCGTTATTAACTAGTTTGTGATTGGTTGCTTGTGACGGACCGCCATTGAAATACAAGTGCTGTGACATTCTGGCTCCTCATTAGTGATTTGAGTTGGTAACTGGTAACCAGCTACTTTTGTTGCTTTTGAGCAGCATCGTGAACGATGGGCCTAGGTTTTACTAGGTAAAAGGTATACCGATCAACCAACTCACATTTATATTATTTTTTATATTTAATATTCTGATGTTTGTCTTGAAGTGAAAATAAAATTAATATCATTAATTTAGCAATCTCGTTCCTGATTTAAGCGAGCTATCCTTAGCAGAAACCTTGTTTGAACAGGTTGTAATTGGTTTCTGATTTTCTTAAATAACAGGCAAATATTGTTTAACACAATCAAAGGCATTATTCAAGACCTAAACACAAGTCAGGCAAACTTTTTTATTTTGGAACAAACATTAATTCAATTTACAAGACAATTTTAATTTTTTTTTCAATTTTTAATTTCTTTTATTGCCTGCTGGCTGTTGTTGAATAAGAGTTGGGCCTCTGGCTTCAGGCGCTACCGTCACCCAACATAGGCACTATGCTGGGTAACACCACATTCCGGCTCGCTACATATGTTTGCGTCTGGGCGCTCCTTGCGAAGCTCCACATCGCTGTCAAGAAGCAGTCGACTGCCTTGGACACCACGGCCTATCCTGCAGCAAGAACGCTGGTCGGATGGCACGGCATGCCAGCATTAACGACATCATCCATCGGGCTCTTGTCACCGCCCCGGGGTGCCAAGATTGGCTTGGCACGCGACGATGGGAAGAGGCCAGATGGAATGACCATAATACCTAAGAAGTTGGGTAGGCCTTTGGCGTGGGATGCAAGTTATGTCGACACCCTCGCGCCATCCCATCTTCCTAGCACGGTGGTCTGTGCTGGGGCGGCAGAAAACCTCAAACGGCGCAAATATAACAACCTCATTGTTTGTGCCGTTTAGGGTTGAAATCGAATATTTCGGGACATCGCCAAGCGGTTGGTTGACTCTTAACGTAACCAGAGGGCTGGCCTATTTTTAGCCCAAAGAATCATCATTGCCATCCAACGTGGCAATGCTTCCAGCCTTTTGGGCACTTATGCCCAATGAGCTCCTGCCTTTTTCTTAGTTTTTTTATTATATGCCTACTTGTACATATTATTATTATTACATATTGTTTATTTATTTATTTATTTATTTTATAATTTATGTACACACAGTAAAATACATAGGGATATGACATAATTATAATTTTAGTACAAAGGTACTGCTTATTTCTTAAGAAATTTCTTCCAGCAGACCTGCGAAAGGAGAAGTAAAAAAAAGAAATGTAGACAATAGTGTGTGAGAACAGAAAGAGAAAATATGAATGTGTGAAGACTAAAACTAGAATATTAAATAAACCTACACAAATAATGCAAAATAATAATAATAATAACATAAGTATACTTAAATAAATACATAATGCTAAAATATATAAACATATATATATATATATACTCACAGTATAGAGGAAAGGTAATGCTCTTTTAATCGACACTTAAATTGAGAAATAGTTTTTAAATCACGAATGCTAGGCGGAAGTGAGTTCCACAATGTTTATATTCACATACATATATTATATACTAGCTTCCGCCCGCGACTCCGTCCGCGCGGATGTCGGTCTTCGCGTGGATGGTTTATTTCTCCATTTTGAGTAACTCTGACAATGACATCTTATAAATATCTATTGGACCCAAATACGGCTAAGCCTATAATAATTAAGGAGATCCCTCTATTGAGCTACTGCTGTTGAGCTCGCGTTCTGTAGTAAGTATTTTTTTCATAGTAATTCCGACCTTGATAAGTAGCATGTAGCAGTAAATTACTGACAGTGACGAAAAGTTTGCAATAATAAAAAAGTGATCGTGACAATGCGACAGAAAGTTAATTGAGAGCTTCAGCATACACAACATTGTTAGTGAGCTCGTCCGGAATATGAACATGAAGATTTCTTGGACTGCTCACACGGGAAAGAGCTACGTAAAGTTGCCCGTGTGAAAAACAACTCGCGGTAAGATCTACGCCAGCAACTCCTAGGGTCTGACCTTGAGCCTTATTTATTGTCATGGTGTAACACAAAGCTACAGGAAACTGTATTCTCTTAAATTGAAATGGAAAATTATCCACTGCGGGTAATGCAACGTGTGTTCGCGGTTCTACAGAACAACGTCTATGAATAAAACTGAAAAATAAGATTTTTTTTTCTACGTATTTTTCCAGGATAAAAAGTATCCCATTTTATGTCCAGGATAATAAGGTATAATTATACCAAGTTTCATCGAAATCGAACCGTTAGTTTTCACGTGATGCCTGCATATACAGACAGACAGACAGACAGACAGACAGACAGACAAAAATTTTTTTAATCACATATTTGGGTTTGGTATCGATCCAGCAACACCCCCCGCTATTTATTTTTTCAATATTTTCAATGTACAGAATTGACCCTTCTACAGATTTATTATATGTATAGATATGTGATATAACCGACAACCTTGTGAAGGCCGCAGGCACCCGTCGGACCGTCGGAAGCACAGAACCGGTCGAAGTGCAGGTGCTTGGGGGAAGGCCTATGTCCAGCAGTGGACGTCTTTCGGCTGAAATTATGATACGAGATTTTAGTGTTATTGAAGGTAATAGAGAGCCTTGCATGAATTAAAAAAAAATTTACAAGACTGTTAATATTTATCTCTATTTATTTGTTGTCTGTCTGTGTGGTGCCGGACTTAAAGAATTGCACCACCCCTTACTTCCCGTGGGTGTCGTAAAAGGCGACTAAGGGTCTTACCGGAGAATGGGCAGCAGCGTTCTCTATTTATTCCACCATCATATCATACTGCGATCGCCAACCCGCCTGCCAAGCGTGGCGATTATGGCAAACCCCCCCCAAAATTGGGGGAGGCCTATGTCCAGCAGTGGACGTCTATCGGCTGAAACGATTTATTTGTTTATGCTTCAGCAATCTTTAAACTAGAATGAAATATTATAAGACATACATAGCTAGGTAGTAGGTACAAAATTATATTGCAAACGTTGTTGCTTAAAATATAATTATGTTAAATATAAGTATGAGCGTAGAAAGTGCTGCTAGATACCTACTATAAATTCAACATGGCGATAGACGCTTTTTGCATAAAAATATAAAATAAAACTCCGTCCATCTGTATGTGCATTCAATGAAAAACAATTCAGTGAATTTCGATCTGGTCCGGTTTCGTAGAATAGTACAAAAACGGTCCGCTGTTTGCGAAGGATCATGTTCAGCTTTTAACACCTAAAAAGTTGGTTCGTTTTCACGTCACGTTTTGGAGTTTGACAAAGAAAATTAAACGCCGACCGAAAACCACCTCGAAACTTTAATCTGTTTTCACTCACTTCCACAGCGAGAGTTTTGAGGAAAAGCTGTTCAGAACTCCACAATTTTCATCAAGGTTTATTTTAATTTTCGTTATCAACACGATCAAAGGATGATTGATAGAATTCGCTTAAAGCTGTATTTATCCGTCGCCTCCAGTTTCCATTCCACTTCAGTTGTCATTTATTTTCAGGTAGCATCCCGGTCGAGTCGTCGAGGGTCTGGCCGCTACCGCATTAAACATTTACGTAATACACAGAAATTCTGGCTCGGCCATCTTAAAATAGACAGATCTAGGGGTCCTTTTGTGTTTCGACAAATTCAATTCCTTGTACAAGCTAAGATATCAAGACGAAACAAGAATAAGGCGGGGAATAAAATGTTTGTAACTTATTATACTTAGTCCGTTCTCGCTATGCAAATGGGTTCAAGAAAACAGTAAAAAGCCTCGAACCCTAACGTCCTTTTACTTGGAAAAATGCGCCATACCAGATGTAAATCTAACTGCCTTCAAGAAAAAAGTTCCATAATGAAACAGGCTCTACGAATAAGCACAGAATTCTTGATATTCCCACGAACAAAATAGAACATGGTAACTGACATCTCCTTAGACAAAATAATTAATTTGCCCTGAAATATTAATCCTCTAATTGGGGCTTACAATCAGCAACGTGGCTAATTATATAAAGTGCTAACTACAGATGAGTATCTACTGCAGTGATATATTTGTGGTAGCAATAGTTTAATTAAGTTAGCAACACGGGCCTCATGTCAGATAATAATTTGTGAGCGCCGGGTGGCTCGTGGCTGACTCCTACTTGAATATCAAGTTTTGCTGTATGTGAATAGGATCATACTTGGTAGTTGTAATTAGCTGTGAGTGAGCCCGGGCTTTGAAACAACGTTTGGACAAGAGAGTTTGGTATGAAAGGGGATGTTTTTGCACTTAAAAAATGAGTTAGTAAATCTTTGGAATTCACATTAAACTTAGTACTTTGAACGTACAATTTATCTATGGGAAAACATGTTGGTCATTATTTAAAACTTCACATCGTACCTTACAAACTCCAATTTGTACAATGTTTATACAAATAATTGATCGTTTATCTTAACAGCTCTGTCTTTTCTACTTGAGTACTTTACTTGTCTTTTCATTTCAGCACAATGGATAGAATGGTCATACACTATATTTTCCCATTATTATTATTATTACAGAATTATTAAGGATGACTTCCAAACCATCCGGGCATCGCTTTGTGCCATTGTCCATGAATATTCATTCCGAAAATATATGAATTCTTCGTAGATCAGTACAGCAGAAAAAAGATTAATGAAGTTTGTCAGTACCTAGTTAAAGTTGCGGAATAATCTGGGCTGGAATATTTTAGTGTAAGCGAAAATCTGATTCTTATATAGACCCAGATTTTCGAATATTTTAGGGAACCATACATTATTTTGCTAGCCGTGAACCATACATTATTTTGCTAGCCGTGAACCATACATTATTTTGCTAGCCGTGAACCATACATTATTTTGCTAGCTGTGAACCATACATTATTTTGCTAGCTGTGAACCATACATTATTTTGCTAGCCGTGAACCATACATTATTTTGCCAGCCGTGAACCATACATTATATTGCTAGCCGTGAACCATACATTATTTTTCTAGCTAATTCTTTGTCTCGATCAGTTTGTAGTTAGTTCTTGACGAAATTCACCGAAAAAAAAGATCACACAGTGTCACCAAACGTCGCGTCGTCATAGAGTCATTATAGTGTTGTCAGAATTCTGAAAGTTTGACAGCAAAAATGTAGTTGTATGTAGGTTGTGGTCTTGTGAATCCAATTGCAGTCGTGTTGGGTTAGTCTCGGAATTTCGATATTCTGCCGCAAGCCGATCGTAAACCAAACAATTTATGCAGCCGTACGTAACGTACAGATATATGTAGCAGTGTCAGGGTTAAAACCGCTTTGTCACCGGTAGCCGAGCTCCAGATATTGTACCGTGTAAGACAAACACGCTACGGCGCTAGCAGACGTGTCACCGGTAAACTTGTACATAAATAGTATACATATGTATGTATACTGTCACAGGTAAATGTGAATATACAAACACGGAATATTTACAAAGATTTAGAGTAGTGACATAGATTTATGTCAAAGCTTTATGCCTTTGTATGTAACTAATATTATATTATATTTTATTAGTAACTAGTACGACAAGTTTGTGTAATACGAGAATTCGCGAGTGCACGGGTGATCATTTTAGTTCTACATAATATCACGCCTGTAATTCCTGAAGGGTTAGCCAGAGGTGTACTTATAGTACCTACTCGTACATCCACATTTCTCCAGTTATGTTTCATCATCATCATCACCATCATCATTTCAGCCGAAAGACGTCCACTGCTGGACATAACCTCCTCCGGGCACATTTCCACTTCGACCGGTTTTGCGCTTCTCGCATAAAACGAGTTCCTGCGGCCTTCACAAGTTTGTCGGTCCGCCTTGTGGTAGGCCTTCCAACGCTACGTCTTCCGGTACGCGGTCGCCACTCCAGAACCTTTCGGCCCCATCGGCCTTCTGTTCTGCGAGCAATGTGCCCTGCCTACTGCTACTTAAGTTTGGCAATTCTTTGGGCTATGTGGGTTACCTTGGTTCTCCTGCGGATCTCTTCAGTTATGTTTAAGTCCCATGTAATAGGGGGCCATACAAAATAGGCTCTGGTCTGCTGCTGAGAAATTCCTATTTGAAAAATCCAACAATACTTCGCCTGGCCTGGGAATCGAACCTCACCTCAGCAAGACCTCATGCTCTGCAGTAGCGCTTACGACCTTTTGACTTATGAGGCAGTCAGGAAGTAATTTTAATTATATTGCGGAAATACAAGGTACAGACGCCAGCACATCAAGCTACTACAATCTGTCAAATTTCTTTAATAGATTTTCAACTTTATCGCTAAAGCACAAGGTTCAATGTTGATTGGGGAAATTTGACAGTTTCGGGTAGCTTGATGTGCTGGCGTCTATACTTACTTGAGTTCAAGTTTACCAGTTTCTCTCTTCTTGGTTGCGTACTTCATTAATGAAAGTCATGTCCCTAAAAGGCCTTCGTGGCCTTATGCACGATGTTTGTCCACTTCGTTCGGTTCTCAGCTTCTCTCAGGGCGGTCGTGACAGAGAGTTCAGTGAGGGCGGTTACTTGGTCTGACCAGCAGTTAGGTGACTGTCCGCGAGGCCTTTTCCCATCTACCTTGCTCATCACCACCAACTTTTCTAGATTATCTGGTTCCCAAAGGGCAATGTGACCAAAGTAACCGCGAATCCCTAGTCAACAGATCGTGGATGGTTCCCTATCCATTTGCATAAAATTTTAAGACCTAATATAACTTAGCATAATTTTGTTTGGCATAATTATATTTTCGCATAATATAATTCCGCATAACAGCTAACGCATAATTTTTTTAAGCATAATTTCTCTTACCATAATAATGATTAAGCATAATACTTTAAAGCATTTTATTAAGCATAAAGTTCTAAAGCATAACTTTTTTAAGCATAATATCCTAAAGCATAAATTTGCCCGAAGAGTATATACCAATTGATTTCGACGATTGGAACAAAGCCATATCTCCTGAATCAGATAATATATAATATATTAATATAATATAACGTATTGAACAATTTTGTGGGTTTTTTTTTTCGCTGTAGGAAGCATGAAGCATACAGCATGCAAGCAAGCATACAGCATGCAAGCAAGCATGCAAGCAAGCATGCAGCAAACAAGCAAGCATGCAGCATGCAAGCAAGCATGCAGCATGCAAGCAAGCAAGCAGCATTCAAGCGAGCATGCAACATGCAGCAGGCAGGGTTTCTGTCACGGCTCCGGCGCTGCGGCCTCCGGCGGTCCCACGCGTGCTAATCGTCGCAGACGGCTTTCGCTCACCACCGCAGCTTCGGCTTGTTGGCCGGCTTCGCCGGCCAGCCTCAGCCGCGGCGGCTCGCTCGCAGCCGCCTCCCAAGTAACACATTAGCGGAAATTACATCCATAAACAAGCTATATTACAGTCAAAGGCTCTTATGTAGCTGTACTAACGGATAAGTTGATTCTTGAGACTGTAGGAGGGGTGATCTCTACTCTGTTAAGCAGCACAACTGACTAATGGCTGTATAATGGAGAAAAAAAACACAAAATGCATTTTAGTAGAATTTGAAAGAACTATTGTCCAGCCTTTGGCTACGTATAATGCTACCAGCTGGTTAAGTAGACCAACGCTTGTAAACGGCTGCTTAACGCGATAAAGTTACACCTTTTCTCAGTTGTGAGCTGTATTAGAGAATCAAATTTCGCCATTGGCTGTTTTATGGCGTACACCAATTCTATTATGATGCTAACTTAATGAGCTTAGTAGTAGCTGGGTAAAAGCATTTACTTGCTGCATGAGCTGTAAATTAGTGTAGCTTTACTCTACTTTAATTCCAAAGCTTATAGTGTACCTAAATATTAGCTATTTTACAGCCTCTAGAATGATTGAAGAGTAAACATAGGTTAGTAGTGCTATGATAACGTCAATTTTAACATAACCTCGCAACGCTAATTAATTTTCGTGCGAGAATAAAATACAATTTAAAATGAATACGGTTAAACCATGGAAAAATTGGAAAAGAACTGGTGCAGTTAAAAATAAACTTTCAAAAGTATACAATAAGCAAAGGAGCAAGGATAGTGAAAATCTCTTTCATTTATCTAGATACAGTCACGTGCCGGTGTCGAATAAAAATGAGGGTTCCGGACACATACCTACATTTTGTTACCAATGATCATAGTTCCGTACAATTAATGGATTTGATCAGCCAGACATATGAAGATGACGGAGAAAATATTTATATGAAATACATTTTATTTAAAGAAAATATAAAAGAATGGGCAATAAAGAGACATATTGCTCAAAATGTAAAGATAAATATTTTATGACAAATAACCGTGAAATATTGAAGTACAATCAATGGCTACAAAATAATCGATTTCACAGAAGTTTTAAAACTTCTTAAATGAAATCAGAGGGTGTCATCAATTTTTGATATACCTAAATAAAGCGAAACTACCCAGCGTGGACCGTATTAGAACGACAATATACCCACGAGATGTGAATTTCAAATGTGTATATATTATGCAGAAAAACGAGTTATATTTCATACCACTTTTACATACACTGTAAATAATGAATATTTTACTAATATGAGATTATATATTAATACTGCTGGGTAAGGAATTGTCAATAAAAATAAAAGTAATTATTTAAATTTACTGCGCTTTATTTTATTAATCACAGATTCAAGATATGTCTTTGGTAATTCTATGTGCTAAACCTTTAGTTGGTTATTCAAGCAGTACATATTTCTTCTTCGTCAAAATATTCTATTTCTTAATTGTTTTTTTTTTGTCTTTCTCAAAATATGTACTTAGCATTAAATAAATTTCTTCACCAATTTAGTTTTCAATTCCACCCATTTCTTTTTCAGTTTCCGTTACTTTACTGGTTTTCTTTTCTTTTCTCTTACTTTGCTGTTGAAGTGTCTAAAAGCAAAAGCATCAAATTAGGTAAAGTGATGTAAATTAATGGGAAAAAGAAGCGGAGGTGAATATTTAGCTAAGTTGGCTGATGTTTTTGATTTTCAATATCGGAATACCTTTTTACTTTATATTCTGCATTTCTAAGTAACATGACAATTTATTGGCTCACTAGTTGGGATAACAGGCGAGAATAAATAGGATCACAAAATCAAGTGAATTACCTAATGCTCGAAATGGTTTTCTATCAAGATTAGAGATCCCTAAGACGCTGTTGTATATTCTCACTTTACTCCTTCAACCAGTCGTTAGAATAACTGAAAGCCATTGTACAGCTAGCGTACAGTTCTCAGCTGATTAATAGAATTAGTTATGGCCATTGAACAGAAAAGAGAGGGTCAAGGGAATTTAGTTAGAATTATTGCTGGATAACGATTTAACGCCATTTTAATGTAAACAAGCTGATTACATATGAAAAAAAAACACTGATATCTGTTAAATGTTCATGATATTTGACAGCTATTTAAGTAAAAACACGTTATTTTATTGTTACAAATAGATATGAATTCTCATTAAATGGAAAAAATTAGTAAAAATCCATAAATAATTCGTATACCGTATTTATTTTGTATAACATTTTTAGTAAAACTATATTATTTCCATGGCGCGTGTAATATTTGATAATATCACCTAAATATTTAACAGTAAAGTGGCACCCGCAGTACAATTTACCAATAGAGAAACAAAACAAACGTGAAAAAGACTTACCTTAAATTAGAAATTATTATTTGTCAACAGAAATAGTTAGACCGCCATGACACTATATAGTTGCACTGGACAAATAGTAACGTTTTTTGTTGCCATTTCTTTGTAAATTTAACACCGTTACTAAGCCATAAACCATCTTTTGGATGTCTAAGAGAATTAAAGGGGCTGGATAGTGGCCTATTGACAGCTGTCTAAGCCCTTGTACAGCTTATGTACAGCTCTTAGAATGCTCAACATCTGTTAACAAGCTACTATAATGCTCAGGGCTGGTTAATTTGGGGCCAAATTTAGAATTATGAGAACTGTGTAGCCGGATATACAGCCTTTGTACAGAAAGCACAACAGACTCGAGTTTTCAAAAATTCTGTTGTCCAGTGACTATACAGCTATGTGTGCTGCTTGGGCTGCTCCTCAGCCCGCGGGCCGCCTCGCCCCTACGCGCCTACGCGATTTTAAATTACACTCTAGGGGTAGGACAAACAAGACTACGTGGAGTCGGTTTTGCAGCAATTCGGTTCTGTCACTAACTTTTGTTGCACAGCATATTAAATTTAATTAATTGTATGCCTAAATATTATTATGCTAATAGTCATTAGGCCTACTAACGTTATGCGAATCAAATTTATGCCAAAACAAATTAGTCTTTAAGATGATTATGCCAACATAAAATGTATGCCTAAAAAAATTATGCCGAAGTATTATTATGCCAAAACAAATTGTGCCAAAATCGTTATGCCAAAGTATATTAGGACAAAGAACATTATGCGAAAAGAAGGGATCCCATCGTGGATAGTCTATCTTTTATGCGTGATCAAGGATAGATATGTTCGTTCTCTTGGCGGTCCAAGGTATGCAGAGCATTCTTCGCCAACAACACATCTCAAAAGCTTCTATCCTTTTTCGTTCTATTGCCCGAATCGTCCACGACTCTGATACGTAGAGGAATACCGAGAATGCTAGTGTCCGGACTAGTCTCATCTTGGTGACATTGGAGACTTTTCTGTCCTGCCAAATACGTGTCTGCGTACTCATCGCAGGTTGGGCCATTTGAGTCCTTCTCTTGATCTCTCTTTCGCTTCCTCCCTGGTCAGTAAGAAGCGGCTTATAAACTCCTTGACAAATTCTAGATCTGCGAGTTCTCCCGTTCTGAAGAGTTAACCAGTTCTGTAGATAAGCATGACTCTTGTCTTCGACTTATTATGATAGTGAGCCCAGTCCACTCTCGTATTCGCGGAAATACAAGGTACCTAATTGAGTTTAAGTTTACCAGTCTATCCATCTTAAATAAAAGTACCAATTCGTTAAGTATATAATAAAGAGTGTTGGCAGCAATATATTCCTCTTTGGAAGTTTCAGTGGTGATAAGGAGCCAGCCATGCATAATACATGGTTCACAAGAGTGCTATGTTTGGGTTGCTCGGCACTCCTCCTGCTGCGGACGTGTCTCGCCGGTGCCTTAGATGTGGGTCAAGCTCGATAAAGTATCGCGGAACCGTCTTAAAATAGTCTAGGTTACTGTCTATGTGGGTTGCCTGGTGTGCACGCTTCAAATTATTATTGGAGTATTGAAACTCCGTATAACGCCTCAGTGTAAGGGGAGATTCTCCTGTCATGAAGTAATAATTCTTAAGTTTTGTGAGACTGAAACGTTAAATAAAACATACACTACCTATTACTTATGGAGTTTCAATGTTGCCTCGATGGTCTAGTGGTCACAAGCGTGACTGCTGACCGTGAGGTCCTGGGTTCGATTCCCGGGTCGGGGAACGTTTTATTGGGTTTCCCATCTGGAATTTAGCAGTAGTGCCCGGCTGATGGCAATAGGCTCGCCCCCTATCACGTGGGACTTAGACATAACTGGCGAAATGTGGGTGTACAGTAACGAGCACTAATATGTCAACACTTGGCAACTTTAAATTGCGATTTTTTCACGAAATAACGAATGCAAAGTTGAAATACAACACTTTACATAAACCTATGGGTTCGAAAATACTATGTTCATAATAATATAAAATTTCATTCAAAAATAAAGGAGAAATTCGCCTTTGAATAAAGCGAAGTGTATACATACTTATGCTCGTGACTGTACTATGGTTACACCTCTGCCTAACCCATTAAAGGAATACAGGTGTGGTGGTATGTTATGTTGTGTCTATGTTATGGCATAAGAAGTCAAATCTGCACGGCAAGTAGAAGTCCTATCATCAGTCGAGAACTACACCCACAGACTAACTCATCATCTGCCTAGCCTTTTCACAACTATATTGGGGTCGGCTTCCAGTCTAACCGGATGCAGCTGACTTGATAATCAGCTGCATCCGGTTAGACTGGAAGCTGAAATACTGGTGTATTTTACATGGAGCGACTGCCTATCTGACCTCCACAACCCAGTTACTGGATAATACGATACCCCTTGGTAAGACTGGTTATAAGACCATTTGTTTCCCCACAGACAAATTATTTCCATAAATAAATAAAAGTGATAAAGAATGAGATAAAGGGAATTTTCCACGCGAACAACGAACCACGGATTCCTGGACTGATTGATGTGATTAAAGATTTATAGATGGAGGTAAAGCTAGTCTCGGGAGGCTGATAAACTAGGGGTAGACTGAAATAAAGAAATTGTTAGCTAATAATTTGCTCGTTGTTATTTATGTGAGTATACAGGGGAGGTTTTACCTATCATTAGTTCGACTTAGGTAGGTATGTAGTTACATAAGTTATGGAGAAACAAATGAATGAATGAATGAATTGCACCGATCCCAGCGTGGTTAAACCAGACTCGATTAATCGAATGAACCCCAAGATTCGCTCTAGCTCCTGTAGCCTCATGTTCATGGTGCTACAGCGACCATTGCATATCAAGGAATAGTCCGGGGGGCGCGGTAATGGTAGGGAAGACGTGCCCGTAGGATAGGTTAAGAGCCTATCGGATATGCATCCTAGAGTAAGCATTGGACAGATGGGTAATTACATAAAACATACAAATAACATACAAACATAAGTTATGGACAAACAAATGTATAAAACTAAAAAAAAAATTGGTAGTGTTAATGTCTTTTAAGAAAAAATATAGAAAATATAGTACGTTATTGTTTTTCGGCGTTAAACAATGCTGCGGTGCTATTCTGTAAAAATCTTACCGTGAAAATTTTGGTAAGGTGAGCGTGGAGTGAGCTGTCAATAGTGTCAATTCCTATCAAAAACAAACTCACTTCACTTAAGTTTTCACGGTGAGATTTTTACAGAATCGACCGGCTAGAATACTTTTGGTATCAATGTAAAATTAACTATTCCAATGAAAGCCTGAGCAACCACAGTGCAAACGAATCGATTATCCCACGTTCAAAGTTCACAATGAAATAACTTTCGATTCATTATTTTTGTTTCTCCACAGAGAATTCAAATACAAAACTCACTTAAAAGATAAGGTATTTGTCGTGTCGCTAAGAAGAAATTGAGAATAGAAATCGGAAAGGTTAATAAAGGATCCGATCAGGTAAGATCGCTTGACGTGGCAGATTTCTGTTTCGTTTATTTTCAGTGATTGCCTTTTGGCCGACACTCAGTCCCTTGAGAGAACAAACTTTTGGAGTTCGATGTTACCGAGGTGGAAGTGGATATTGATAATATCGCTTTAGTTAATAGTAGGTAGATGTATTACTTGGGACGTTTGATTGCTGACAACCTTAAAGATGATGCTGATGTTGAACGGGAACGCAGGGCATTGGCGGTACGGGCGAACATGTTGGCACGTAGGTTCGTTCGATGTACAGAAGCGGTCAAACATACGCTATTTAAAGCATACTGCACATCTCTGTACTCGAGTGCCCTATGGATCAGCTGTACCAAACGTGCCGTCAATGCGATGCGCGTCCAATACAATAACGCCTTCAGGGCGCTGATGCGGCTGCGACGTTACTGCAGTGCGTCAGAGATGTTCGCAAAAGCCCGAATCGACAGCTTCTCAGTTATCGTACGTAAGAAAAGTGCGTCTCTGCTCGCCAGATTGCGTGGCAGTGGCAACAGCCTCCTGAAGGTGATAGCTGACAGGCATGATGAGAGTCCCATAATGGGACATCTCATCAAAACAAAACTGTCTGTATATAAGTATTAACATAGATCATAAGCTACATTGTTACTAACATACTATTATATGAGTACTAACATAGGATATATTGTTACTAACATCTTTTATGTATTTTTTGTTTTTGTCAGTGTGGACCTTTTGTTGTCTGTCAAATAAATAAATTATTATTATTATTTTTGTAGATTTGACGAAAATTGTGAGGAAACAGCGGGGTGATTGCGTAATAAACTAACGGTAAGATTGGCTTTTATTTAGTTCTACAATATTCATTGCGATGTTTACGTTGTTGAGCAGACAAATTTTTCGACCTTGATGATGCAATGGATTAGCAATATCCTTAAAAATTAATTAATTAGTTTATCTTAATTATTATAGGAACATAATAGGTAATAATGATCTATTTTTACGGTTCCGTACCAAAATGGTATTAGACTCTATCTGTCTCTTTGTCCGTCTGTCACAGCTGGATATCTCAAGAACTACTAATGCTATCAACTTGAAATTTGGAATAGTTTTAGATGACGTTTGCCCAACTATTTTCAAAGAGCGCAGTTTGCAGATTCTCAAACATTTTTTTTTGGGCCGCATAGTTTTCGACTTTTTATGAAAAATGTAAAAAAAAAAATACCATTCCCCCCCTTAACTCCGAAGTTTGCAAAGACAAAAACCTGAAATAATTCTATGTGATAGAAGTTTATGTGAAGATTAAAGGAAAAATAAAATGAAGTCTCTAAATAGCACACGTTTTCAAAAATTATCAACATAAGTTACAATAGTTCCACTATCGGTCAAGAGATGGCGCTGACCTAAAACTGCAATATTTTATACCGCAGTGCGCAGTTAAAATTCTCTGACGTATATAGGCCTCGACGATAAAAAATTTAAAACATATTATTATGATGGTACGGAACCCGGTGCGTGAGTCCGCCTCCCTCTTAGCCGGTTATTTCTTTATTGAAAACAGGGGGCCTAAAAAGGCCACTTTGGCAGAATCATAAAAGGATAACATAATAGACAGTTAACCGTTAAGTTAATCGTATCAAATCCCATTGGTGAAGCATTTTTCAGTTATTTTTTTGTCTGTGCTAAAAAATCAATCAATCCGATCCAAATCCAATCTCTTTGATTATACCTACGTAGAGCAGAGAAAAAAAGAAAAACAAGGACTGTCTTCGCCATATTACGATTCATAATGTTATCCTTTTATGATTCTCCAAAGTGGCCTTTTTAGGCCCCCAGGACTTTGACTAAACAAACTGTAACCGCTTAAAAAAACAACTACGTTGGTTCTAGGTGCAGCGTAAGCCTACATCTTTTTAGCTAGAAATTTTCTATCTACGTAACTTTAGCCGCTGTAGCTTTAGCAGAAATATCCGATGGAACGTTGCACAGCCACTGGAGCGAGTTAGCCAAACAGGGCTCCGGCGCAGACAAGTTGAGTGCCACTAAATGGATTAATCCATCACTGGCTCATACTTTATGAATGCACTGTCAACTGGAAAAGTAATTTGTTATGGACTAGCTGTGACCGTGGCTTCGCACGCTATTTTATTCTATAAATTGACTAGCAACCTGCCTAGGGGCAGGTTGCTAGTCAATTTATAGCAACGTTACATAACATCGGGATTTCTTTATTTTTTAAGGAACTTTAATATTAATGTTATAAGCACGTAAACTTTTGGAATAAATTCGCAAAATTATGGCGAAATGTTTAGACGAACAACATTAATTAATATATTGAGAAGGCTTCGTGTCTCGGAAAGCACGTTAAGCCTTTGGCCCCGGCTGCCATTCATAAGCTTTGACACTCATTAAGTCCTAAATTCTGACAACCAGTCTTACCAATGGGTCTCGTGTTATCCAGTAATTTTTTGTTATGGAGGTCAGATAGGCAGTCGCTCTATGTAAAGTAGGTATTCAGCATCTGGTTAGACTGGAAACTGACCCCAACATTGTTGGGAAAAGCCTAGGCAGATTGATTGATATATATGTAGATAAAGACACAAACCATGAACAAGGTGTATTAATGCAATTTACTAGTGGCGTTAAACGTATGCCCCGCGCATCTTGGACAGTTGGCTGTCCAAGATGCGCGGGGCATACGTTTTTACCAAACAAGCATACTGCTTACTAATACTGTGGGATGCACAGTTTTAAGGCCAAAAAAATTAAAACAAGAGTCAAAAAACAACATTGATACAAAAAAAAACAAAAACAAAACAATATCGATATATTGAAAAAAAGAGTTATTCCGGTCTGATTGTGGTTTTTAGGGTTCCGGTGCCAAATGGCAAAAAACGGAACCCTTATAGATTCGTCATGTCTGTCTGTCTGTCCGTCTGCCTGTCCGTCCGTATGTCACAGCCACTTTTCTCCGAAACTATAAGATACTGTTGAAACTTGGTAGGTAAGTAGATGTATTCTGTGAACCGCATTAAAATTTTCACACAAAAATAGAAAAAAACATTAAACTTTGGGGACTGAAACGAAAAATTTTTTTTTCGTCAAACCCATACGTGTGGGGTATAAATCCCCCCCCCCCCCCCCCCCCGTAACTTCTAAAATAAGAGAATGATAAAACTAAAAAAATATATGAGTACAATATACCATGTAAACTTCCACCGAAAATTGGTTTGAACGAGATCTAGTACCTAAGTAGTTTTTTTTTAATACGTCATAAATCGTAAACTGCAATTTACATTTTATTCAATCAACTCAAATATAAAAATAATAAAAAAAAACATTTAATTTCATAAACATAAACCTTATTCATAAACCCGGATGTTACGGAACCCTCAGTGCGCGAGGCCGACTCGCTCTTGCCCGGTTTTTCTATTTCCTGTAACTTGTTAAGTACGTGGAATAGGGATTTAACATTTTGGTAGGTATATGTTTTTTGACTCTTTGGTCTAGTATCATGTAAAAGGAATACACGATTCAACGAATTTTTCTGGATACATAAGTTTGCAAAGTTATAGTTTTACTTTTTCGACATCACTGCGTAATCAATGGAATTTACTTTAAAACATAGAGAATTATCATATAAAAGTTTACTCAAAGTAGTTTTAAATTTAATTCATTTATTTTGTTAAAAAAGGAGTAAATTCGTTTTGGCACATACGTCGTTTTATTCCGAGCGCACGCACATTATAGCCATCTTCTTATTTTGTGTTTCAAATTCAAAAGTATTTGTATCACTTTCGCTTGCTTAGTAGATCAGTCGCCCGGATTTATTTTCGAGGTAGCGCCTTAATGCAGGTCGTGCCAATATGAAAGACGAAGGGATATAAACAACGAAGTGCTCATATTCTGATTTTATAACAAGAATCATCCAAATCCACTCTGCCGCTACGGAGCGCGGAGTGATTGGATGTTAAGGCGAAAGCGCCAGGGTAGCCCGCGAAATTCAATCTTTTTTACGTTACATATTTGTTACGACTGCGAATCATATTTTAATCAACGTACAACTTAATACTGACCAGCAAATTGCAAACAAACGTAAGAAAATTTGAATTTCGCGGGCAACCTTAGCGCTTCCCCCTTAAACATCAAATCTTTCGCATCCTCCTGGAATGTAGATGGCGTGCGCTACCAGAATAATATATTCTACCTAAGAGCCTATTAATGCTCGTTCAGGGGTACCTGGTTTTGTGTTCCTCACAGACTTTGAAGTTCTTTGGCTTGATTATAATGCCAGAATGGACGAGTCAGTCTTTTGGCATGGCAGAATTGAACAAAGCAATAAATATCCACAATATGTGTTTTTCATTTTCAACACGTTTCCCTTGAGTGTACAAAACTGACGAATCTACGAAAACTGGCAAACACTGGAAACTGCCGAGTTAATGCAACTTTAGTAAGTTGCGTTAATCGAAAGTTGCGTTCGATTCGTCAGTTTTACCGATTAGTATCGGTAAAACTGACGAATCAGTGAAACTGACTAATCAACGAAACTGGCGAATTAAATAAATTGACGACTGAGGGAAACTGACCAGTGATACGCGGACTCAAAACTGATCCATGTTTCTCTTTACAAGGATCAGCATACTGTGTAACAAACATTACTCTAGATATCAAAGGGCACATGGTTACAGCAGGCTATTTGATTGAATTCTATTTTTACTCACGGCTAGCTTCCGCTCACGGCATCGCCCGCGTGGTATGTCTATAAAAAGTCAGCTTATGTTCTTTCCCAGAGTTCAAAGTTGCCCCATAAAAAAATTCATGAAAATCTGTCCAGTCATTTCGGAGATTAGCCGGAACAGACAGACAAAAAAAAATTAAAATTGTTTTTTGAATCTTATATACTTTCATATGGACTAACCCCCTTACTAATTAATATAGGTATTATATCAGATGAATAGTTAACAGTTACACACCAATTTCTCTCTTTCAGTCGTCAGTAATTTGACTTTCGAAAGAAGAAGACAAAGCGTTGTGTAACTATACAGACGCTATACAAGGTTTATTAGTAAGGGGGTTAGTATAAAGCTAATATTTTGACATTACAAACAGACTTCATTTTATTTTATTTATTTTATTTATTTGAATGGATTTTCCAAGAGTTACTTTAAGAAACGCTCTCAATTATAAGTTCAAAGACTCCTTCAAACAGGTGCGAAACGCGATAAAATCGCGCGCGACACAAAGGCACCGCAAGTCACGCAACGAGCGGTGCCTTTGTGTCGCGCGCGATTATATCGCGTGTCGCGCCTGTTTGTAGGAGCCTTAACTTGGCGAAATTAAATAAAGTTTCAAGGTAAGTGCAAAAAAAGGTAACCGCCTGTTTACGAGTTCGTGAGAAGTAATTGTCGTTGACGAAGTGTTGAAGATTAAAGGTGGTTGTACCTTTCTTCGTCGACCGACATTAGGTACCTACCATTGTGCTTCGCTATAGCTGGCGAACACGCAATCGTTACAGATAGGTACTCAGATAAGGGGGAGATCACACCACGGATTTTTTTAGTTAGGCTTATTTTTACCGACTTCAAAAAAAAAGGAGGTTATCAATTCGACACGTATGTATGTAATATTATTGGAATTGCATTATACTCACATATGACAATCTATTAGGGCTTCCGAACAAATATACAAAATTTTATAGACGTATGTATGTATGTTTGTCCACGCATTTCTCCGCAACTGTTAATCGGATCGTGAGCATTTCTTTTTAATTGGCTTACATTTACTTCAACTTAGGGAACAGTGCAAGTTTCATCAAAATTGATTCAGTCATTTTCAAGATATGGGATATTAAAAAAAAAAAATAAAAAAAATAAACCGACTTCAAAAACAAATGAACTCAAAATTATGTAATAACTTTAATTTCGCAAGTCGGTGGCAAAAAACTAAAACTAAAATACAGATCCCAAGACACCGACTTCCGAAATTAAAGTTATTAGATCATTTTGAGTTCCTTTCTTTTTTTTTCGAAGTCGGTTTAATTTTTATAAAATTACTTTTTTATAAGCCTGGCTCCTTGGTCTAGGTTGGGCATAGTTTAATTTAGTTTTTCCATCTGGATTTTCTCAGTAGCAGCCCGGAGTCTGGAATTTTGCCCAGTTGACAATGGACTCGCCTTAAACATAACTGGTGAAATGTAGGTGTACAGTCACGATCAATAATATTTCAACACTTGGCAACTTTCAATTGCGATTATTTCACGAAATAACGAATTAAACGTTGTAATACGACACTTACATAAACCTATGTGTTCGAAAATACAATGTTCGTAATAATATAAAATTTCATTAAAAAATAAAGGAGTAAGTAAATCGAATTTGAATAAAGCCAAGTGTATACATACTTATGGTCGTGACTACAGTCACGAGCATAAGTATGTATACACTTGGCTTTACAGAGGTGTACCTTTAGTACACTAAAGGTACACCTCTGCCTAACCCTTATGGTAATTCAGGCGTGAAGTTGTTATGTTTTATAAGCATTGCGCCACCTACTAGGATGTTTTCCTTATATTACAGACGTAAATCTCACGTAAAATGTATCGCTCTCATACCTACACAGATATAGGTAATTTAGACCCAGAATTATAATTCAGGTAATGGAATGTTATATGTATGAATATATAATAATAAGATATGCATTACGTACCTAATGGGATGATGTACTTAATCTGAAAGGCGAGGCGTACAGATTTCTATTTGATTAACTACTAACTGTTTCGCCGACGGACACATGTATTTCCTCTTTGCCTTTATCCGTCCTTTTCGGGTAAGCACTATAAATCAGCGCTGTGCTGTGGGTCTCCGTATAGCACAGCATAATGCTGAGTGGAAGCCCTCTTGACACAGTCATGACGTGCAGCCGTTGACTATTTCTGCTTTGTGCTCGTGATTATAGACATATTTTGTTTTTATATTTCCATATTAGAATTAATTATCTTTTTATATGCACGTGTTTCTGTGACAAATGTACCTATTTTTCTTCATTTCTTCTTTCTTTATTTCACAACACTACGCAACTATAATTGTTTGTTATAAGTTACAGGAAATCCGTCCAAAGTATCTTTGTACTTTCGAACTATCGCTGTCTATTGTCGACACAGAACATCTTCATACCGGATTTCTGGGCAAGTAAGCAATTTTATCGCAGACGATCAGAGATAATAACTGTAGCAGTCAGCAGTCTAGTATTCTTTGTTCAACGTCGGCCATTTATGGGCCAATAATAATGAAAAAAGAAGGATTTCCTCACCCGTAGGTCTTGATAAAATCAAATGGTTTCCTGTTAATCCTATACAAACAACGATTAATATTATTTATTTGACTTCCCGTGGTATATTTAATCCCTTTTTTTCTCGGCACACCCTGGACAGTTATGAAGTTATCCGGAAAAGAACTGGAGTTACCGACATAGCTTGCAGAGTAAGAAAGCTGTCAGTGTCCATGGAGTAGCCATGTTTGTTGTGGTGGGGCAGACGAGCCCGATACGAGGAATGGGGACTGCGTATCAGCAAGCGTAGTGTGGGACTCCCCCCAGCTAGACGGACCTTAAGAAGGTGGCTGGGGCAGACTGGATGCGGAAGGCAGAGGACAGGTTGTTGTGGCGTACCAGGGAGAGTTCTATGTCCAGCAGTGGAATGTATGGGCTGAGTTGATTCATTGATTGACCCTGAACAGTTAGACCAGATACCTTGCTAGATGGCTAATATTTCTACCACGGCATAAGTTATTCCCTATATAGTTGAAAGAAAGACCAAAACAAATGCTTTTATTGGCATACATACAATCCTAACACCTTAGGTATGAGTAAAGAAGATCTCCTATACCATAGCGCCCTTCATTATTGTTTACAAAGCTCATTGTTCAACAGACATGAACGAATTCACAATGTGACCGTAAAAGATTCTGCAGTGTGTGCACTCCCTAATAGGCAGTTTAGTATGTAAGCAGGGAGACAAGCTTACATGTAGATATGCTAATCTCGACGCTGGCACAGCGAAGACGTCGTTGGCAAAAATGTGAACATTACCTTCCTCCTCACAGACTAACGGCTTATCTTAAGGATAGGACGAAAGGACGAATAAAATCTTCCAAACGACATCTCTTGGAAAACAGTTACTGGTGATTGCTAAATACCTAGAAATGGTATCTAATAATAGAGCTGAATCGTTTGTTTGTTTGTTTGAGCGCGCTAATCTCTGGAAGTACAGGTCGGAATTTAAAAAAATCTTTTTGAATTCGATAGCCCAATTCTTGAGAAAGGCTATAGGCTATTTAACATGTCGCTAAGGCTCTTACGTACGACAAAACGAAGTAATAGCGGGGGCGGGCGATGCAATACGACGGGGTGGGTCGGTGGAATAAGAAATTTCTCGCGGACGAAGTCGTGGGCAGAAGCTAGTGTTAGATATCCTATTTGAAAATTAATTAGTGGCGGGAAACGATTTATATGGTACTGGTGAGCGGAAAATTCCTGTACCTAATTGTTTTGTGGCGAAACGAACCAGAAATTTATAAATGTATTCTTTTGTATGTTTATTGCCTGATCCATTACGCAGAATACATAATATTATAAGCAGAATATAGAACCCTGATTTATTCTGCAGGATTGGGAGAAGAGTTTTTTTACATACATAGTTTGGTTTACGAGTCCTACATTTAGTTTATTGACCGATTTGTCAATTTTCAGATAACTGTTATCAGAGGAATAAAAATTGCGATTTGGTAGATTTCTTTTTAACCGACTTAAAAAAAAAAGGATGAGGTCTCGATTCGGGTTTTTTATTTTTGTTACCTCAGAACTTCGTCATTTATGAACAGATTTTAATCATCGCTTTTCTGTTTGAAAGGATATATACTATTATAGTCCTTAGGTGGTCCCATATAAAGGTCAAGTTCTGATGAGTGGTTTTTAAGTTAGCTTCAATAGCAACTTCCTGTCAATGTTATTTACATATTATCTAGTGGGATACGATTCTTTGTGGGATTGGTACAACAACAAAAAAGTGAAAAATAAAAACGTTTCTTCTTACAAAAAAAAAAAAAACAAACGGATTTCGTAAGCCGGTGGCAAAAAAAGAAAATACAAAAAAATCCAAAATTAAAATTATTTTTCACTTTGTACTGTTTTTTGGAAATCGGTTTTTGTGTAAAAGGAATTTTAACCCACCTTGGTTATTCTTCAGATAAAATCTATCTGGAGACTTAGTCAAAGCACGTACGGAATGCCTAAACCGATCACCGATACTTTTAACTTTTAATACAAAATCTTGCCAACGGCTTTTTGTTTACACTTGATAAAATTAATGTGACTTAACAAGAAACGAGAACAATTCACGAACAATTTGGACATTTTCGCTAAACTTCAAGAATGCCTCTCAATAAATTATTCATCATAAAACAAAGGAGTTGGCTAAAGTTATGTGTCATAATGGAATTTATTTGCTTGATCTAACTTTTTGGTATTTGTGTACAGCGTACGGGGACAACGGGAAGTAATTTTAATTATTTTATTAATTTCCCTTTGTCCCCTTTAACGGGGACAACGGGAATACATGTATTAAATGTGTTTTTATATAATTACTAGCTGCCCCCCGCGGTTTCACCCGCATAAGTTTTGATCTCGTAAGAATATCGATATAAAAAGCAGCCTGTATGTTAATACAGGGTGTCAGCTACCTGTATACCAAATTTTATCAAAATTGGTTTAGCCGTTTAAGAAGAAGTAACAAACGTATAAACACACACACACACAAACTTTCGCCTTTATAATATTAGTGTTTATTTACTATAGTATTTATTTTATATTTGTACCTTTATTGGTTTATTTTAAGAAGATTTTTTAGTCGTACGTAGGTCCCTCGAATGACCAAGTTCTACATAGCATAATCAGCCTATAAAGTTCAAATTGCTGGTACACAGGACTCCTCTGTGAGAGGGAATGGGCTGAAATCCGCAACGCGGCCCAATGCGACCGACGAATCAAGACAATGTTCTCTGACGATGTTTTTCTTGACCGTTTTTGAGAGTAATGGTGATGAAATAAATTACACAAAGTAAAGCGCCTGCCTGGGTCCGAACCTGCGACCCGAACACCCTTACACTCGCAAGTCGGGGCCGTTACCACTGAGCCACTGTCCACCATTGCTCTTTCATCCTCTATAATTAGCTCTAAAGTACCTTGTAGTATACCGATTCCACTTATATCCCCTAAAACCAACTTCAATTTCCCCAAATCCCTTCATTCAAAGCATCGATATCTCTTCAAAATACTTGATTCAAAGTTCCCGAACCGTAAGTTTTCTCATTGAATTCTTATATGATTTACACGCTGTGCCGGTTCTTTTTACAATTCTGCATGAAATTCGGCAATTATAAATTTAAGTATCCACTCCGTTCAGCGCCGCGAGTGGCGAGTGGTTCATGATCTGAATATTTTACCTTTTTTAATTGGACGGGTGAATACGAGGGGATTTAGTGTCTCTTGATAAAAATGTGTGCTGAAATTCTTTTGTTTTTGGTTGGAACTAATTATGGCAGCTATGCTTAATACAAAAATCCCACCAACTTTTCTATACTTACACATTAGTAATATTTAAAATAGTAACGAAGTCAAAACTGTACCTAAATAGAATATTTGTAAAAAAAGTAATTGTTATGAGGTATTCGGAACGAGTCTGGTGCCGAAAAAATATTTTTTAGATTTTTTGTCCGTTTGTCTGTTTGCCTGGATGTATGTTCCTGATTGGTGCAAAAGCGGCTTAGTTTAGTTAGTAAGTTTATTACCTATATTAATACAAAGGGTACTTTTAATCCCGGTAGTACGATCCCGTGGGATATTTTACGACATCCACGTGGACGAAGCCGTGACACAAAGCTAGTTCTTAATAAGTGTAGTGAATGATGACTATCGGTGAGCAATTATGTAATACTAGCAGCGCCCCGCGGTTTTACCCGCATAAGTTCAGATCTCGTGGGAATATCGAGATAAAAGTATCCTATGCGTAATCCTGGTCATTAACTCTCTGTGTGCCAAATTTTATTTAAATCCGTTCAGTAGTTTTTGCGTGAAAGAATGACAAACATCTATCCTCATAAACTTTTGCGTTTATAATATTAGTAGGATTTATGATTCATGTAGTACACAACGTCACTTGTTCTTTGTAAGTCAGGTTTTGAGCAAAAATATCAACTCGAGCTGTGATATAGTTCATAATTATACAGTGAAAAAAAAAGGTGGTCGGGGGACCCCGTCAGGAAAGAAATTACGTGTTATCCCCACGTTTCGAATATTGCTCAAGCATTTTGATGACCTTTTAACGATAGGTACGTAGTGATTATCGTCAGTTGTTTTCATCATTACCTACCTATAACAACATAGAGCATACATACTGTGATCAAGAACTCATTTATACCAAGCGTGGTGGTAATGGCATTATAGCGGTTCTGCCTTGGTCAAGTTTAATGGAAAGGTTACCTATACTAGTGTTTCAATAGAGTTTTTTGATTCATATAAGAAATGGGATCGATTAGTATCAAAAAAAGTTTTTGTGAAACCTGTCCATTTTCTTACTGGCTGTATTAAAAAAAAAATACTGGGGATGCAGGTTAAAATGTCTCAAAAAGTTATGGACAGTCTCCTAAGACCATTTTCTTGTAGCGATAACGGTTATGGTGCCTGTCCTTATTTCCACATCTCAAAAATCCAATCTTTATAAAAGTTATATTTTAGAATTATGGAACATACCTACAGGACTACCTACAGTATTTGTCTGTACTTCCCCTTTTTAATCCATCCAAAGGTTGTCTTTAAAATATCGCTTTTAGCGATAAGACCGCCCATTGTGTCACCCTTTGTACAGTTTCTATACTTATGTCTGTAATTTATATGGTGTACATAATAAAGAGTTATTCTTTTCTAACATATTTTTGCTGACACCCTCATGGTTAGAATTGGTTTAATTAGGTATGGGGAATTTTGGATCAATTATAAATGTATTTGCTGGAAATTTAAAACCGATTATCCCCTGCTCCAGTACACAAATCTTCATTAAAATAAAAGTAGATACCATATTTAATGATTCTCACATTGTCATTACCATCAGCCTATAATGTTCCCACTGCTGGTACGTAGGCCTCTTGTCTTTGAGAGGGAGTGGGCCATAATCCACCACGCGGGCCCAGTGCGGGTTTGGTGGATATCGAATCTTTGAATTGTTTGGTTCTAGGACTTTTTGGGTTTGGTTTTTTGGTTGTTTGGATTTTTGGTTAGGGGTTTTTTTTGGGTATTTTGGACCAGTAACTTAAATTGTAAAAATTATCAATAAAAGAAAGAAGAAGAAGAAGATATCTATTTAAGAAAATACCAAAAAATTTCGACTTTTACCTAAAACATTATACTGTGTAGAGCCACCTTTAGCCGGAATTTGAGAATAAATTCCACCTAATTAGTCCGTAAATTACACGTACGTAACATAAGAAAAAAGGTTAAGATATACCGACCTTCATGGATTGCCATGAAGGTCGGTATATCTTTACTTTTTTTTGGAAATCTGTTGGTTCCCACACGCCCCTGAGTAATAGAGGGCAATAATAATAAATGGAGGGGAACTTAGAAACCTTTGGGGCTGTTTATGGGGCATCGGAGTAACGTTATTGATTCCCTTGTGTAGGCAAAAATAAAAGTAAGTACGTTTCAGGAATACTGATGAGGATGCACGGTTTCGAGTTGCGGGTTTGTTGTGGAGCTGCTATTCTAAGAAGTTTCGGAGGACCGTTTGTTTGGGAGCAACTGCCGAGGGTCAATTATTTGATGCGATTCTTGAACTGTATTGGAAAAGCAAAGAAACTATGGAAGGTCTGTGTGAATGATGATATGGATATAAAGAGGGTGACTACCGAGATGATGACTAATAGAGAAGTATGGAAGAAAAAGACATGTTGCGCCGACCCTAAGTAAATTGGAATAAGGGTAGTTAGGAAAATGATTATGATTCTTGGAATTAGCAAAATTGGGCTTAAGATTTTTAGCGTCGTTCATAATTTACGTTACTATTTTATGAATCCTCTAATGGAAACTGGGACAAACTTACGACCCAGTGACTCTCGCTTAATGACATCGCGGCAGGGCCAAACAAAAATGGCGGGATGGGTTGGACCTTTAATAAAGATTATTCCTTGGCAGCTCTGGACAGAGGGAGGTGGAAGGAGAGTAGGCCCAGCAATGGGGCATCAACGGCTAGTAAAAAAAAAAAACATTTTATCTTGGTAGAAAGACTCATATTTTATTACTAGCTGAGCCCCGCGGTTTCACCCGCATAGGATTCGATCTCGTGGGAATATCGGAATAAAAAGTAGCCTATATGTTAATCCAGGGTGTTAGCTACCTGCATACAAAATTTTATCAAAATTGGTAAAGCAGTTTACTGACTGTCAAAGATCTTCGAATGCTTAACGTGTTTTCCGAGTCACGGAGAAGTCTTGATATGAAATGAGTGGACACCCATCCACGAATCGACCACGGCAAGCGTAGTTTAAACATCGATCGACTTGTGTGTATTATTTAGCCACGAGCTCCTCAGGTAACTAGCCGCTAGTGTTATAATCATATTACGTTTGACGAATACAGATGACGCTTGCAGGCTTCACGTTTCATTCCTCCAGCTCAATAAGAATATAGTCTGCCCTTCGGCATGTTTATGGAAGGAAAGCGGAGAACATGTGGGAGTTTCGTCTTGTTTTATGTTTACAATTCCAACGGACGTATCTGTAGTATTTACTGTGATAATGTTACACGTTTTACGATTATGGGGGAAGTTTTGTAGCACATGGATACGTTGTGAATGTGTTAGTAAAAGAATCTAAGTTTCGTTATCAAATGTGGGAAAGCGTAGCAGGGCCGCGTAGATGGGCCGCGTGCCAGGGCCGCGTAGCAGGAACGCGTAAATTGGCTCGTAGCAGGGCCGCATAGCAGGGCACATAGCAGTGCCGCGTAGCAGGACCGCGTAGTAGTGCCGCGTAGCAGTGCCGCGTAGCAGGACCGCGTAGCAGTGCCGCGTAGCAGTGTCGCGTAGCAGTGCCGCGTAGCAGTGCCGCGTAGCAGTGCCGCGTAGCAGTGCCGCGTAGCAGGACGGCGTATCAGTGCCGCGTAGCAGGACGGCGTAGCAGTGCCGCGTAGCAGTGCCGCGTTGTATTATGTTGTAGCAGTAACAAACATACTTTAAAAACAGATTTTACCCCTGCACCATAGTTATGAAACCATTATAAGATAACTAGATATCAGGAGCTTCACGAGTACACACCCTCTACACTGTTATATATTGATATAATCTTTGAGTTATTAATACCAAGCGAACATACCTTTGTACTGTGCACCCTCGTCATTTATCGACGTAATATTATTAGCAAACAATAGACAATTTGAAACTACACTACAATAGGATCCCCTTATGTACAGGCGAAACCCATGCGATCTAAATTAGTAAGATAAGCGACTAGCCCCTACAAGGTTTATTCATAGATTCAAAACTCTCAAACTCAAACTCAAAGCATTTATTTCAATTAAACCTTTAACAGGCACTTTTGAATTGTCAAGAAGTCGGTCAGTCATAAAATATGAAGTTAGTTGCCCATTCCAAAGCGTAGGTACCTATGGAGAAAAACGGGCAAGAAACTCCATGGACACTCTTTTTAAATTACATTTTACAAAAACATTTGTTACATCATTTCTTTTGAATTTATGATTATATAATGTGAGAACGATGTAAAAAAAAAAAAAAAGATGTCCGCGTTAAGAGCGTCCAGAATACAACAAATAGTAACAAAACAACAATCCAAAATTAAAACAATTAAAATAAGATTGTGTGTATCATCCATTACTCTCCATGTACCTACAGTTTCAGATAATTACAATGAAACTGCCCAATAACGGGGCCCTTTAACCCTCTCAAGCACGCTTGATACAGGCTTTTATCAAAACGGTTTCTCATTGGGGCAGGCCGTTTAAACCTGCGTCGGAAATTACGACGGAGACGACCCGAGCACACTCCGAAATCGCGATGCGGCCGGTAAGGACGAAAAATGTGCTCGTTTTTTAGGGTTAAGTCGCGTTCGGTGCTAAAATCTCTTACTGGATCGTGTAGCGTAATAAAAGAAAATAAATATTTTCTTTTTGAAGAAGTAAGGTAGGTATAAAAGAAAAGTTTTTTAATTGTAGGCATATTATAAATGATTTTTATTTCTGTAAGTAGGTTTTTATAAACACTTTTACACGTTAACGTGTAAAAGTGTGTGTGTATTGTAGATGAGTTCGATGTTTCCTCTGGAACAAACTCAAGAGGCCATCGTCTCTTTTAAAGTCCAGGCATAATCTTGGTCAGATCATGTGAAGATCGTGAAGATTAGTGTCTGGAATTGTCTTTTGAGTTAAGAACCATCACACTGGACCTGTCCAGTCAGTGTTCTTATTTGCATCATAAACGTATAATCTTCCCACTGCTGGGACACAGGCCTCCTCCCTCTGAGAGGGATGCCGGTTCCCTCACGATGTTTTTCTTCACCGGTTTTGAGTGCAGTGGTGATGAAATAAATTACACAAAGTAAAGAAGAAAGAAGAAAAAGAAAGAAGAGAGAGAGAGAGATTTTTTTTAATTGCCTGGCTGGGTTCGAACCCGCCACTTACCACTGGGCCACCACTGCTCTCAGTGCTCTTACTTGCGTACTTAAATAATTTTGTCTTTGTAACCGACCCAATTTTTTCATATTTTAATAGGAGTTAGGACCCGCATTATAAATTACTTGAAAGTCTTAACTAAAAAGTAACCGGGTGCTTGTTAGATCGTAACCACGGAAAGATTAACTAACTTCGAGATTATAGCAAAGTTCACGAGAAACAAGGGAAGTTTCTCGATTGAAATCAAAAGCGCAGGAAAAAGTTAGCTTCGGCAACTTACACAATTGAACCACCTAAGTGTATGAATTAAACAACCTATAATCTATGTAATATACGGTGGTGATTACCAAACAAGTGGACAAGGGGTTAATCTGTACAGTATTTTAATGAAACCAAGTTACATGAATTCACTTTACTTGCGGTTAACAAGCGTACAAACACGCTGTGAATGTGTGCGCGAGGACGAGTAGCGTGCGCACATAATACACACACTTGAAACTTCCGAATTCTCCATTGTCTTGGACGGTACCAAGAGCTCCTGCGGTCCAGCGCTTACATACACATTCACACCGTGTTTGTACACTTGGTAAACACAATAAAAGCGCGCGTCGCTTCGTGAGATAAAAATATTTTATCCATGCTTAAGTAGGTGCCTAACTTTAGATACGTAGAGTATCGTTCGTACGTAGAGGTTAGTTGGAAGGTAACCTTGAACAACAAAACTAAATTCAGTACTACATAAATTAAAAGTAATAGTGAACATCGAAAAGACATGAGAATTTGCAAGCGTTGATAGGGTACTACATTATCACCAGCAGGCAACTAACATTGCTTAAAATGTAAGCAGAAAAGAGCAGCTTTCCTTATTCATACCCCAACCACCACCTTGTAATGAACGCTTTCCCGTCCGCTGAGTTCAAAATAATCGCGTTTTTGGCAAAGGTCTAGTTATTGTTACGATCGCCATTAGTTACACTTCAGAGGAGCTTCAGTCTGGATTACGCTTTATAAAAACAAGACGTTCAGAAAAATTGGGCTGAAAAAGATGGCTTTGATTATTTGAAGTTATACTTTCTGTCTTATACCCCGTGAGTTTGTGATTGGAGTACAAGGGTCGAAACTGGATATATAATTATAAAAGTCATAGCAATGTTGTGAGCAAAACTGCCAATTTTGAACATCTCATCCACAACAAAACATGTTCTTTACTAGAGATATACACGCTACTTCGCATTCCCATTAACTTATAATGCCAACAGAACACAATCACGTGAGCGGAGCCGCGGGCACAGCTAATGGGAATACCTTTGGTGCTCTAAAAATAGGTGCTCAAACTCCCACTCCGTTTATTATAATATCCGGGATGTTGCTATACTAATCAGTCTGACATTAATCTATGTTAAACACAAATTCCAAATCCACTGAACAATGAATATCGTATAGCATCCCATTTCCAATTCTTCAAATATTAACATGTCATTTAGTCAGCGGTTTACACACCACGTCAAAGGCTTAATGGCTTTGAAGGGTTATTAACATCGTGTGCGCAGTTCCAATAACATAATGACACCGCAAATAACTCAGTAGGGATTGGCGTTATCATGTTACAACATTCGTAAGTGGAGTATGTGAATATACGCGTTATTATCGGTCGATTATATCGGATGCGTTATTTCGTCCCGATTCCTTGCCACACAGCTGCATTTTTATAGTCCGATATTTCTAACGTGTGCGTGTAATCTACACTACAGCCTCCTCGCCCGCACTGCACGTTGCTACGTAATTAAATCGTGTGTGTGCGTAAGATCGTTTGCGTCCTAATACAAAATGCTCTAAGAACTCATATCGGAATATAGCCCGTCACAGACGTAGCTATATTATATATTAATATATCGAGATATATATTATAGTATAGCAAGCTACCACACACTGAAGCTATAATATAATAATATTTTGCCCTCACTCGGTCTGCTGTCGTCCTATGCCAAAATATACCGAGATATATATTTCGACATATTTTGGTGACGTCATAGAAATATATATTATAGCTGCGTGTGCGGTCACTCGCAAATTTATATAGAAAATATGTCGTAATATGCCTTGCTATGATTCATATTAATATTATTATATATTATAGCTACGTCTGTGACGGGCTTATTGCGAAATTCCGTTATGGGTTATTGGGACATTTCCAAACCACATTACACACACACATTTGGGACAGTTCTTGGGTCGGAAGAACGCAAGCGTCCTAATTTAAATAAAAAAAGCGTCCTAATACAAAATGTACTGATAACAGACATCGCAATATCGCATCCGATATTATTGACTGACAATAACGCGCCTGTGGTGGAGATCCTTTATGTAGTATATTTTGTGCAATGTGTCCTATTTGAGCCAAAAGTCGTCCTTTTATGTTGTAAAAGTTTACGGCAAAGTAAAGGGAGGCGAGGTGGGTGTGGCGTATGTGTTTATTTTTTTCTTTCTTTCTTTCTATCCTGACCAGGTTTTCTTTGCTTCATACGCCTCAGTGGTGCAGTTAGTCCAAGTGCGGTTGAAATCAGTGCCCTGAGAGGAATACGTCGAAGATACGACTACCGCATCGGGTAATAATGCATCCCAGTTTCGTCTACCTACCGCAAAAAAGAAAGTGAATTCAGGGAACCAATGATAGAATATTGATTCGTAAGCGACATTCTCGTTTATCGGCGCGATGCACGAATCTGAATGCGGTTGGTTTATTGAATTCGTTAGCCGTAATATAGTTTGACTGGTTAAACTAGGGACATATGAATAAAATGTTTGTAACGAATAAAAATTTAACGAAAAATAAACTTAAGCGAATGACTGTCTAGTCTCTAGTTATTATAAGGAATGACTTTCATTTTGACAGTTTAATAACCTTCATTGCGTTATTTACGTTGTTCAGAAGACAATTTTTTCGAACATATGGAGTAATGGATTAACAATATCCTTCAAAATTATTAAGATAGTGATTGATAGTGTGTCACACAATTAGGGTGCAGTTTTTCTATCATACTCTAAATTAGGCTTACGAAAAATGTTAGTCTCTATTGCTGTATATATATTACTTATTGGATTTCGAGATTTAAATCCATCCATACTAATATTAACTTGACCGTCTTCTCAATAACTGCATTCGATTCGTTTTCAATCTGCGTAAATATGATCATGTCTCTGCGCATCGGTCGCTTCTAAAGTGGTTGCCCATACGCCAGCGCAGAGAGCTAAGGGCGCTGACCACCTTGTTCTCATTTCTTGATTCTCCGTCTTCCCCTGGTTATCTAGCCCCCCACTTTCAGTACATGTTGCGCCAACCACAATAAAAATCTACGTTCATCACACAGTCGTCTTCTCCAATGTCCCACTCACCGCACAGACTTCATTCACTCTTCCTTCTTCGTTCAGTCTATCTCTCTGTGGAATGCGTTCCCCCAGGAAATCAGGGCAAGAAGCTGGCAGTTTCATCACAACGGTAATATTTTCTCATTGTATGTCTTATTTCTTTTTATTAGTCAGTATATTTATGTATATTTATTTGTGCTTATATTTATATGTAATTAGGTATATATTATATTCAGTTTTAATAGATTTATGCGTATTTTTATATTTAAAATATTTATTCCTCATTGTTCACTATGGCACCTACAACTGTTTGTCTCTGCATAACCTAAAGGTTGACTGGTAGAAAATGCCTATGGCGTTAAGTCCGCCTCTGTACATTTATGTGCTTGAAGTGTTAAATAAATAAAATATTATAAATTCGAAAGTAACCCTGTCTGTCTGTCTGCATGTTACCTTTTCACGCCTAAACCACTGAACAGATTTCGATAAAATTTGGCAGAGTGATAGATTGCATCCCGGGGAAGGACAAAGGATAGTTTTTATCCCGATATTCCCACGGGATCGCCTAACTTCACTTATGCGGGTGAAGCCGCGGGCGCTGGTGGTCTTTTATACATTTGAAACGAGAATCGAATACAGAATACTTTCTTGCAATAATTTTGTCCCTCGTTTAAACAGTCAGCCTGTACTTTTATGTATTTATTTATTGGTAAACCAACGGCAATCTGTATTGGTGGCACGAATGCAATATAACTACGTGATGTTGCGTTTCTTTGTTATTAAACTACAGTTATTGGCTTGATATTGTTTTATTTATTATACAAGGCGTAATGCGAAGCGGTGCTTTTCGTTGAATTTAAAAATATCCGAATTAAAATGTTCTATTTATTTATTTCTGGCAGAGTTAAAGTTATGTTGAAGCTTTTAAATTAGGTTAGAGAATATCTTGGACAATTTACTTTATCGTTAGTAGGCTAAGAAGGAAGCTTAGAAAATGTTTGTCCTATCATTTATCAAAGTATTACGGGAGACAAGTCTGCGAACCCCCTTTTTTGAAGTCGTTTAAAAATTATTGAAATAATTTTTAAACGACTTCAAAAAAGGGGGTTCTGTAATCGACCCGTATGTATGTATGTTTGTATGTCCGCAATTTTCTCAAAAAATAATGAAGTTTAGATAATTCTTTCATTAGAAAGAATTATCTGTTACCGTAACCAAAACCGCGCGTGTTTTGTTTAGAAGACGATTAAAAAAATACCCGCTTCGGAAATGTTCGGCCGTCCTCGGGATGTACTCGGTTTTAATGTATATCCAATATGTCAGTGAGTGATGGCGAATTATTCTGTTTGTGTTTTGTTTTCACTTCTATCGGCACTCTCGGAGGGCCACTGTTTTCTTGGTTTTAGGACATGCCGGTTTCCTCACGATGTTTTCCTTCATCGTTTTAAGAGCAGTGGTGATCAAATAATTTACACAAGGTAAAGCGCCTGACTGGGTTCGAACCTACGACCTACAAGTCGTGGCCGTTACCACCACTACATAATTTTAAAAAACGATTTTTTTTTCTTGCCCTTTTAATGCTACATTATAAAATAAAAAAGTTCTAGTCAAACTAAGGCGAGCTTAATTCGTTCGCGCCGATTGTGTCAACTACCTTGTGTTCAAATTGACTCGAATAGTCGCGTGACTTCTTAAAGTGAATGTCCACTGGTCCACCAACGGCCGCAACGCACGCAAGGCACGCAACGCATTTTAGCTTGCTTTGTGTGGATTCATATAGCACTGTCACTATTGGTACCATAGAAATGTAAAAAAACATCTATTATCGGTACCGTCCGCACCGAGCGCGCTTAAATGAGAAAAATTGCGTTGAGTGCCGATGACGTCACATGGATTATTTACCGCGTGCATCGCTCACTGCTGCACGTTATTTTGTTTACAAATAATTGATCAATTGAGTTTATAATTGAGGTGACAACCACCAAAAACTTTGTAAAATGGATGACTCAGTTTTAATTCTATTATCTAGTAGAAAGATCTGATGAATTCTATCATTTGAAACATCGACAGTATTCAAAGCAAAGAAGGGATATGTATCGATAATACTTATCCGGATACAGTGGAGGCATGCCATAGGCAAATCCGTACAATATGTGGCGTGCTGTGCGTGCGTTGCGGCCAGTGCGGACCAGTACACGTTCACCTTTAATCGTTAAAACAATTGACGTACGTGATTCGTCTCAGTGTGGCCAGAGCTTAATGGCGGTACTAAAGACCTGCCATTAGCCCATAACCCTTCTAAAATTGAAGTGTCTGTTTGTAATGTCAAAATTAATGTCAACAGCTTTTTAAAATTTTTGTTTGTCTGTTTGTTCCAGATAATATCCGAAACAGCTGGACCGACTTTCACTGGTCTGGCATATAGCCGACTAGCAGCGCCCCGCGGTTTCACCCGCATAAGTGTCGATCCCGTGGGAATATCAGGATAAAACCTACCCTATGTCCTTTCCCGGGACTCAAACTATAGCTTTATCAAATTTCATCTAAATCGGTTCGGCGGTTTAAGCATGAAGAGGTAACAGACAGACAGGCAGTCTGACACACTTCACATAAGGAGTAACATAGGCTACTTTTATTTTAGAAAAAGGAAGAGGGTTCCGCGCACAAAATGAAAATCGATGAAATTCAATTTGTTTTTCGAAATGCATGCGAACGAAGTCGCGAGCACAGCTAGTTATGACATAAGCCATTTAGTGCAGCACTATCTGACTTCAAATACTTACTAATGTAAATGCAACTAAACTAATAGTGCCTACTAAGAGCTCGATTCCGATTGCCCCCAGTGCGGCTCTAACTTACCCATTCAAAATTGGGGCACTCCGGTACTTATAGAGCTCATAGAACTTATCTAGCTTAACTGTAGTGTTAGAAATTGATAGGAGGTTCTCAATTCGGTTGTATTTTTGTATTTCCTGTGGGTGTCCCAAATAAAATATATTTTTTTACTTTCTTTTCTATAAAAAATCCGTTGGGCAACACTTAGTCAAATAGGTATAAATAAAATATACATTTCTTGGCCAGATAAGGCTGGATGTTGTTTAACTAGGCAAGGCCTAAGGCCGATTCTCGTAATTAAAATCGTTCAAAATCTAGTCACCATCTCATTTCAGTGACATTCAATGGGCAAATCAGAGTTATTTTTGATGGATTGAGACTGAGATCAGGGCCTCAAGTCTGCTATTACAATAGTGTCAGAATGGTCTATCATTGATTTCATAATTGTTGATTTTGACAAGTTTGGTAATCTACTAATATAATGGCGTCATTATGACTTTCCAATGGTCAACCACTGACACTCCATTGAAAGAAATGGCATACAATGGTAATCTCGTACATAATGAAAAATGAATTACTGACTTATACGGTAATCTGCTAAAATTTTGACAGTTCCTTTGATCAGTGACCTATCATCAGAACGTCATTGTGCAGCCATTGCTTTTGATTCGTTACGAGTATAGTATAATTTCTGTGCCATTGACCGACCAATGATCAACCATTATGAATTTAGCAGATTACGAACTTTTAGCAAAATGACCATGGGATGGTGGTGGAATGACGAATTTATATAAATGGCAGACTTGGGCCCCTGGGGGCCTTAAAAGGCCACTTTGGCAGAATCATAAAAGGATAACATAATGGACAGTTAACTGTTAAGTAATTCGTATCAAATCCCATTGGTGAAGCATTTTTTTTTGTCTGTGCTAAAATACCAATCAATCCAATCCAAATCCAATCCCAATTTCTTTGATTGTACCTACGTAGTGCAGCGAAAAAAAGAAAAACACGGACTGTCTTCGCCATATTATAATTCATAATGTTATCCTTTTATGGTATCGTATCACCCACTAACTGGGTTGTGGAGGTCAGATAGGCAGTCGCTCCATGTAAAAAACTGGTATTCAGCTGCATCCGGTTAGACTGGAAGCCGACCCCAACATAGTTGGGAAAAGGCTAGGCAGATGATGAGATGATGATCCTTTTATGATTCTCCAAAGTGGCCTTTATAGGCCCTCAAACTGCAAACGTTGTTAAAATTACTAGAATTATTTCAGTTATGGTAGAAATAAAATATAATTTGAATTCAAACATTCATGAGTCCATATGAATACACGACAATAGCCTAAGGTGGTATATAATTGTTTCTATTAAGTGAATACATCGTTTATGGTCTACGGGGATTGAGACCCATATCCATTTGTCTATCCGCCGGTAATAGGGTCACTCCCATATCATTTGCACGGTCAGATAAACAGCTGATAAATATGGTTTTATTTCTGTTGCAGATCGGAGGAACGTAAAAATGTAAACAATCATATTTACATTTTTCATTTTGTATTAATTGGTGCTCCTAGGTACGGAGCGCATCGTATTAATTTGCGGTGTGCAAATTAATACGATGGGAGGCCATTTTCTGCTTCTTGATTATTAATTCATTTTTGTAAAATTTTCTTCATTACTTACCGTAATTTTGCTTCTTTTGGTGTTTTTTTTTTGCGCAGAACCCTAACTCTTTTTTCTAAAATAAAAGTAAGATACTCCATAAAACATGCTGCTGTTTTATGGAGTATCTTACTTTTAAACGGCTAGACCGATTTTGACGGACTATCACAGGCTGATAGCTGTATCAGCCTGTGAAAGTCCGCCAAAATAGGTCTAGCCGTTTCGGAGATTAGCAAGACAGACAGACAAAAATATTTTAAATTGTTTTAAGTATATACTTTCATATGCATTTAGTAAAAAGCGGTTATTTGTACATTACAAACAGACACTTCAATTTTATTTACTTGCATGTTGCCCTTTTAACTCAAAATTATGCTATGAATGTACCAGGAAAACATAAAATGTTTGTAGTCTGTGGGTGTTTCCGCCGACGCTGTGGATTCAGACGTCCGTCCGCTGAAACGGGGACATTTTATTTGCAGTGCAGTGGTCATCCTTTGACCGTGGCACGACCAAATAGCGAATAATTTCAGGCATGAGCGTTCGTAACGTAGAGATACCTGTGTATGTGTGATGGTGCCCTGGTACTGGCGCGATGTCTATCATTCGGGTTAGATCTTTTACGAAATGGACCAGTGTAGTTCGTTATATGGGTGGATAGTTGGTGCCTGATATTGATCTTTTTAGTAAGTAAGCAGGTTTTATGATTCGATTGTGAGCAGAAGTTATGTCCGGCACTACGATAAATATATATGAAAATCTGTTTATTGTTTTTAAACAAACAAGACTAGGTACTATTAATATCAGGTGCCTAAGGCGAATATCAATTACAAAATGGTTTACGAAAATAAACAAAAATAATATATGAGAAATAAATACATAATTATATTCATTCTAAATACAAAATAATATTATTATGTCAATCACCCACTTTTGAACATAATCTTAGTTAGCTTTCGAGTTATTAATTTAAATAAAAAACTTATACAAATTGCTTTCAAAAAGGCAGACCTAATTGTGACAAATCAATTGAATTATAAGAGTTGTAATTGTTTTCAATTTGAGAAAATATTACAAAACACAAGTACTAAGGACCGGCGTTTCATAATTTCTCAAAGATGTTGATTTATCTAATGGATTTTTTTAGATAAAATAAATAATTGCTGAATGGGCCTGCTCTTAACCTCCTTCACGCCATGATCACGCCTGATGGAAACCGATGGATGAAGAAGAAACCTGTTACCGTTTACTCATTTTTTATTCGTTAAAAGTTTTTAAATCTCGTGAAGACTTCCATTGAAACTGAAAAATATTTTTCAAATCAGATAACAAGTTCCTGAAGTTGACTATGAATTATCAAATTGTAGAAGTTTCAAATTCAGCGGGAATAACTTGATGTTATCTCGAACAGTGAAACAAATGGACGAAGTTGGCCTCTTGATAATAATGCTGATTACAGTTTTACACGGGCGCGCGAGACTTTAGCAATTCTTAGGTAACAATTTTCCACGGAATTTTCTTTTACTCAATTGTATTACCCAGAACTTTACTGCAGTTACCTGTATTTTTTTACATATACATAACATCACACCTGTTTTTACTGAAAGGTTAGGCAGAGGTGTACCTATAGTACACCCACACTTTGCTCGACTTGAGGATTGAGCCCAGGAACTCAGGCTCAACAGCAGCAATCTGTGTGGTTCTTTCCTCAAAATACCATCTCAGAAATCGATCTACATGGTCGTCACATGATCTAACAAGATAATGTCTGGACTTTAAAAGAGACTCTGAGTTTGTTTCGGCCTTTATTCTCAGAGTAGTCCGATAGGTAACGCCGACGTCATCTAGTTTTTAAAATATTATTGAAAATTTAATTTAACGATATTTATTGTTAAATAATACAGGGGCTTGGCAAAGTAATAACAGCCGCACGGCTCGATCGATCAGGTTAAGCTACGCTTGCCGCTGTTGGTCCGTGGACGAGTGACCATCTTTCTTTACATATCAAGACGCCTCCGTGCCTTTGAAAAGCACGTTAAGCCGTTGATCCCGGCTGTCTTTCGTGGATTTTTGGCAGTCGTTACGGGTAGTCAGAAGCCCGAAAGTCTGACAACCAGTCTTACCTAGGGGTATTGTATTATCCAATAGGTAACTGGGTTGTGGAGGTCAGAGAGGCAGTCACTTCATGTAAAATTTAAAATTTAAAAAACCCCGGACACAAAAAAATAATAAAATTAAATGTAAGTAATTGGAAAAGGATCAAATAATTTAAAAACCCCCAACTTAAAGAATCTAGGTAACGAGACTAAAACACATAAATTCATATGGCAGTCGAGGGACCTCTTAGAATAGATTCTTTAAGTTGGGGGTTTTTAAATTATTTGATCATTTTCCAATTACTTACATTTAATTTTATAATTTTTTTGTGTCGGGGGTTTTTTAAATTTTATTTAAATTTTACTCCTTAGTTTTTGTATTTCATTTCTTTTATTTTCTTGAGTTTTAAGATTCAGGTACTTAATTTTGTGTTTAATCAGGTTTTTTATCCGTCAAAAAATAATTATTAATTTATAGTTGAAGAATATTTTTTAAGACTAAACAGATTTTTTTGTTTAATTGTATCCTTTTACTAGTTCTTACTTTAGTTATTCAACTTTCGTCCAAGTATTTCATAGCTATTATATATCTTAGGTATTTCAGATCTAGTTTATAAAATGGGACTGCGACACTATCTGATGTAGAAATACCTACGCTTTTTAAGTAGGATATTTCCATTCGTAATAAAAATAGTCAAACTCAGTGGCCGTAGGTACCAGTCGTCACTCCACTTTCCTCATCATTCTAGCAAATCATTCTGCATTGATCAGAAAATTTTTTTCTTCAAGTTTTTAGTTTTCAAGTCGTTAGTTAATATTCCTCATTCCCTTTCAATATAGTGTACATTATTCTACTTGTCAAGCCCTTGCATTTGATACCTATATTGAAGGAGTTGTGAAAAAAATATATAATTCGCCATTTTGTGGTGGCGGCCATCTTGGATTTGAAATTTGTAATAGCGTATAGTATTCTACTATTCAAGCTCTTTCATTTGATACCCATATTGAGGGAATTGTGAAAAAAAAATTGTAATTCGCCACTTTGTGGTGGCGGCCATCTTGGATTTGAAATTTATCATAGTGTATAGTATTCTACTATTCAAACCCTTTCATTTGATACCCATATTAAGGGAGTTGTGAAAAAATATGTAGTCAGCCATTTTGTGGCGGCGGCCATCTTGGACCGATTTTCATCAAACATAGCTAAAAACACTTCCGACTAATTTACCTTTCAAACAAAAAAAACAAAATCAAAATCGGTTCATCCGTTCGGGAGCTACGATGCCACAGACACACACACACAGACACGTCAAACTTATAACACCCCGTCGTTTTTGCGTCGGGGGTTAAAAATACTGGTCAGATTAGAAGCCGACCCCTAAATAGTTGGGAAAAGGCTAGGCAGATGCAGATGAATATGAAACAAATCCATATTTAATTTAGAAAGGTCTTAACACACATCATCACAAAATTAAACTGTTAACTTACTTCTGCTATTAAAATGACTTTGTCCTAAAACTGATGTATTGCATTCAGCGAAAATCTATACGATCAAATAACAAAGAAAATATTACCCCATTTTTACAGACCATAAATTTTTTATACCCAACACAAATAAAGAAACACATAAATATTTCTTTTCACGTGATACGCCACTCCTGCTTTTCACAGAATTACAGGATTATGTATCTTCCGTGTCAAGATGTCAACAACGTGAAATGGATTATTACGGCACTTCTCGGCGAGGAGCTGAAAATCTGTCACAGTGTCAGCGACGGTACCGTGTCGCTAAGTCTAAGATATATTGATATCTTGTGTTAAGTGTAGCTTAGCGGCATAATGTATATTCAATTATGACACATATTCACATCTTTATAGCATTATTTTGTAATATATTTTGCTCGCTATTATAATCAATCAAATGTTACTAATATCGATGAAACCATCTTGAGAAAACCTGGATTTATAATTTTTATACAAATAGATTTTAAGCGTTCTTATTAAATCACACTAATATTATAAAGGCAAAGGCGAAAGTTTTACTCTCAAACCCTCCTACTTGCTAAAGATGCTAAAGACATAGAGAAAGAACACAAAAACATTAAAAATACCATAAGAAACGCTAGCTTTAAAATTAGAACTGAAAAACAAAAAAATTTTAAACTTCGTGATAGAACTCTTAAGCTGATTGAGGAGAGACAGGCTGCAACTTTTGGATCGCAAACATTCAGAGAAACAGATAAAACAGTTGAAAGAAGTATTCGAAATGACGTACGCCATTATAACGATAGATTAGTACAAATAGCTCTTGAAACAAACAAATCTTTTAAAATCGCCAAAAGTGGCATACAAAAGGGACGATCATCCATAATGAAAATGAAAGATAGCTTAGGTGTGATACGCTACGAGAAAGATCAAGTCCTGTATTTGCACAAATTTCTACAAACATCTATATTCTGAAAACAACGTAAACACCGCTTTAAATGCTTCCCAGGAGACCACATCCACTTCTTTGCATACCATCAATGTCCCCAATGTGTAAAAAATCCTTCACCAATGGTATTTGATACGATTAACTTAACAGTTGTCTGTGTGGTGCCGGACTTAAAGAATAGCACCACCCCATATTTCCCGTGGGTGTCGTAAAAGGCGACTAAGGGTCGTACCGGAGAATGGGCAGCACCGTTCTCTATGCATTCCACCACCATACCATACTGCGATCAACAACCCGAGGCGCCAAGCGTGGCGATTATTGCAAACCCCCCCCCCCCCCCTTTGGGGGAGGCCTATGTCCAGCAGTGGACGTCTTTCGGTGATGATGATGATGAACTTAACAGTTAACGTATGATTCATAATGTTATCCTTTCATGATTCTGCCAAAGTGGCCTTTTTAGGCCCCCAGGTGTCAAAAACGCTGTATTTGGACTGCCGTTATTATGTGGTCGTTCACCGCTTTATTAGGAAACCCAAGCTTTACGACATTTATAGAGTCCACTTGACGTAAAATTGATAGACATCCCAACCTTTTAAAACATTATTAATTACTTCTGTGATTACCTAACAAACTAATTTTCATCTCAAACTTTTATAATTGGAAGCTGAACGTTATTTCTGGAAGAGGGAATCGATAATTGCAACACCGACGTGTTCAGGCAAACGTATTCGTCGATACTGCCATAAAGTTTGGACGGACACGTTCGGATTAGTTAGTGTGTTGTTACCACTAATATTACGTGCCCCTTGTTTTACTAGGGGTCAGTATTGGCGTAGAATAACAAAATCGTACAGTAGTGAACATTCTTAAAATCGGCTTTAGGTATTCGTATTATATTTTTGTAAAGGTCAATGTGTCATTATCCTTCTGAAATATTTAAATACAGCTGCTTACTTCGTACCTTGTCACCGACAGCTAGCTTACTTACCCAGGCTAAAAAATTGACTAGGTACTTAACCTAACCCGGATTAGTCAAAAATTCAATCTGTCTTAGGGCGAATTTCACCAATGATCTAAAGGCGATCAGCACGTATAAACCGCGTTCTAGAGCTGTCATATGACAATGTTCCACAACAATGATGACACTGGCAGCTCTTGAACGCGGTACAAATGTGGTTATCGCGTTTAGTTTCATTGGTGAAATTCGCCCTTAAACGTTCCTTAACCCTTAGTCTGCCGGAACGTAGATCTGCGCGAGACACAATGGCTTTTTAATTGTGTCTGTAATTACGGCACACAAGCGGTTAATCTAACTATAGAAGTGACACTTTCACTTCGAATGCCTTCAAGATTCAAAATTAGATCATTTAGATTTTTGAAGGCGTTCATAGCGAAGATGTCGCTTCTATAAATTGTTGCTCTATGGTATTGGCGTAAAGTTCGGACCGAGTCTGACCAACCACCTACTCATAAATTCATGTTAATGTGGAGCACAGTTGGATGTAGTTGAAGTAAATTGGTTTAATTTTTGAATTCCTAGTTTGGTGCTGACAGGGCTTACTGATTAATTTATCTGCAGTCTAGCATTTTTACTATTTAGTCCAAAAGGGATTTAGATTTTTATGAAATAAGGTTGACGATTTTCGTAGGGTGGCTGGTAACAGCTGGATCAAGAGAATCAAATTGAATGGCGTGCAGTTGAAGAGGCGTATGTTCAGCAGTGACTGTTGTAGGCTGATTATGTAATAACCAACAGGTTCAAAAGATGGAAAAAATGTCAAAATTATTAAAATAATAGTATTGAGTAGGAAAAATAAAGTTTTAAATAGACTATCTATCTATAGGAAGCTGGCAGTATCATCACAACGGTAATATTTTCTCATTGTATGTCTTATTTATTTTTAGTAAGTATATTCATGTCTTTATGTATATTTATTTATGCTTATATATATATGTAATTAGGTATATATTATATTCATAGTTTTATCAATCAATCAATCAATCAAATCATTTATTTCAGATAAATATCCATACAAATCAAATCAAAATAAAATTGCGAACTTGTAATATAAAAATCAAAAATTAAAATCTAAATTAAAATCAAAATAAAATTAAAAACAACAAAATCAAAATTAGAAATTTATAGGTACACAGTTACACACATTACATTAAATAATAATCGCAGGTTTATGCGTAGGTATCTTATTTAAAATATTTATTCCTAAATTTTCTTGATTGCTGTTTGTCTCTGTATCACCCAAAAGTTTATTGGAAAAAATTGCCTATGGCATTAAGTCAGCCTCTGTACATTTATGTGCTTGAAATACTTCAAGCACATAAATGTACAGAGGCTGACTTATAAATAAATAAATCTATCTATATAATCTAACTAGCCTGTACTGTCCCACTGCAGGGCAAAGGCCACCCTCTCCCTTTTCCACATAATTCTGTCTTTTGCGAGTCCCGGCCAGTCCTTGCGGTAGGAGTCAAGCTCGTCCCGCCATCTTCGTCTTGGCCTGTCGCGATGGCGCCGTGCGTTTAGTAGGACCCAATCGGTGGTTCTCTTAGCCTAATTGTAGGATATCGATTCCGATAAATTATTTTAACAATTTTCTTTTCTTTTTCTTTTTTTTCGATTTATTCTTTTTTTTTTTTAATTCTTTTGTCATAAAGGAATTTTAGAGCTTCACACATTCTTCGTAAGATTTCGAATAAAACTCTTGAAGAAATGAGAGGCGAACGGCTCGGCGACCATTCTTCGACAGCGAAACGCTTTTTATCCTTCCCTTATCAAAATCCAAAGATTTATTGTCTTGAGGAGTTTGCGTAACGAATCTAGATCGCCGACTGTTGGAGTAATACCTAGGTGGGTAAATAATTATGTGGAGACTATGATTGGTTTGTACCGTGGCTTCGCCTGCGTGGATGACGGAAACGAATCCATGGGAACGAGACTGGGTTAAAAATTATCATATTATTATGGTCAGGTGATGGTCTACCCATGTGATACTCAAATAGGGAGTCGAAACTGTCTCTCCTAAATACAGATTACTCAGTGATCTAGCTAGAGGGGAAGCAATTCACCCAACAATTCGTTGTACAGACGCAAACACATCAAGCTACTACAATGTTTCAAATTTCTTTAGTAGATTTTCAACTTTATCGCTAGAGCATAAGGTTCAAAAAGTTGATTGGGAAAATTTTCCAGTTTCGGTTATCTTGATGTGCTGGCGTCAGTACCTACACCCCATGTAATTAATCATGCATACTTTGTAAGTCCCTCATGTACTACAAAACCTTTATGTACAGTGTGACCCAAGCGAACCTCGTACCGCCTCAGAATCAATAAGAACGAATGTATGAGAAAATATTATTTTCATTATTATTTTTTCGTGAATTTTTCCTAAGTTTTAATAGTTATTCTGCTATTCGGGGTGAAGACAAATCCAACAAATGAAAGATTATTAAACTCGGTCCAGCCGTTCTTGGTGTAACCCGACCACGTGTTGACTTTATTTTATTTATATAGATATAGATTAATTAGATCGAAATCTGTTGGGAAAATAACAGATGCGCAGTTATTTTCATTTTAGTATGAATAATGGGTATGGGTAACCGCCGTGACCTTTTTATGTCCCACTAGCTGCGCCCCGCGGTTTCACCCGCGTAAGTGTCGATTCCGTGGGAATATCGGAATAAAAAGTAGCCTATATGTTAATCCAGGGTATCAGCTACCTCCATACAAAATTTTATCAAAATTGGTCCAGCCGTTTGAGCGTGAAGAAGTAACAAACATATAAACACACACACACACTCACAAACTTTCGCCTTTATAATATTAGCGTGATGATATTAGCTCTACTGACGTCATGATCTATGTGTACCCTTTCTACATTCTAGGTACTCTAATTAATTCATTCATAATTTATGATTGCATCCATCCATTCATAATTAACATCCAATTACCCTTGGCTCCAACTGCAGCACGTGAAACACGATAGGACAGGTAAATAGGTCACATAGATAGGGACCTATTAGCGTAAGAGCTTTTGAATTCATATATAGATACATTGACAGAAAACAGCGTTCTGGGATATTTTACGGCGTAGCTTTTAATATTTGTTCAATAGTTATTTCTAGGGTTGCAAACTGTTTCTAACTGTGATTTTTAAGTGAATTATAGATGGATGGACTGTGTAAATGGCCCGTGGCTAAATAATAACAGCCGCACAGTTCGATCGATCAGGTTAAGCTACGCTTGCCGCGGTTGGTCTGCGGATGGGTGACCATCTTTACATACCGAGACCCCTCCGTGCCTCGGAAGCACGTTAAGCCGTTGGTCCCGGCTGTCATTCGTGGATCTTTGATGGGTATTCGGGGTAGACGGGGTTCGTTACGGGTAGTCAGAAGCCCGAAAGTCTGACAACCAGTCTTACCAAGGGTATCGTATTACCCAGTAACTGGGTTGTGGAGGTCAGATAGGCAGTCGCTCCATGTAAAATACTGGTATTCAGCTGCATCCGGTTAGACTGGAAGCCGACCTCAACGTAGTTGGGAAAAGGCTAGGCAGATGATGATGGACTGTGTGAATCGTGATATGATTAGAAGGGGGGAACTACGGAGATGACGACTACTAAAGAAGTATGGAAGAACAGAGGTAAAGTATGGTAAAAAAAATAAACCACCACCGTGGTGGTGGTATGTTGAAGTATGGTGGCGGTGAAGGAGGTGGTGGTAGTGGGGGTGGTGGTGGTGGAGTATGGTAGTGGTGGTGGTGAGTATTGTGGTGGAGGCGGTATGGTGTGAAGTGAAGTATGGTGCCATGTTGCGGTGACCCTAAATAAATTGGTATAAGGGCAGGGGAATGTTGATGATGATATAGGAGAACGTGGCTTGCCATTTCTTTGTCTTCTCCTCTATTAGATAAGCGCTCATGCCGTGGTAGAACTATTTGCGAGACAATGGTGGTAGCCTGCTGATTGACCTAGGTGAACCGATCCTATATTTAAGTAACTAAGTACAGACGCCAGCACATCAAACTGGTCAGCGGGATTGTCCGAAAGGGTTACCGCTGGCCCGGAACATAAAGGGCTAAGGAAGGAATACGGGTGGGTTTTAGTCAGTAAGAGTCTGACACTCCCTTCCGCTCCACCCAGAGGGAGAGGAGTCATTTGATGATTTCCCATCCGCAAAAAAAAAAAGCACATCAAACTACCCGAAACTGTAAAATTTTCCCAATCAACTGAACGTTATGCTTTAGCGATATAGTTGAAAACCTATTAAAGAAATTTGACTACTACAATAGTAGCTTGACGTGCTGGCGTCTGCTAAACAGCATACAATTCTTCTGCTAATCCTGACGATTTTGGTGTGATCTTTTATTTATGTCCTGGCCCATATTCGGCAATTTAAGTTACCTATCCTACGGAAACTCAGCTTTACTCCCTAGGGCTGACGTAATTTGCGCAGAGGATATGGAGTGAAATGAGTTATGATTTCTGCATCGTTTAACATCATTCTGTATTTCTTTTATGGCTCTAACAAAAAGGTATTCTGATTCAGTAAGCAATTCTGAACATCCTATGATTATCTGTGAACATAATGACGGGTGTACACATAACGAAGCCAAGAGTCACTTGTACTTTTCGTCACTGTAATTTTTTTTTTTGTACTGGACCACACCTGGGAACCTTCTGGTTACTGGAGATATTGAAAACCTAAATACCAACTTTTACTGACGCTTTTTTACGAAAACGAGTTTTTAGGTACCCGTACCCAAAGGGTAAAAACTGGCTGTCACGACTATCGTCACAATGATTGCTGAGTCCACATCCCACATGTAGCGAGCCAAATCAAGATACGTGATTTTTTTTTTTTAGATTTTTTTTTCATTATTATTATTATTAATTACAACGGTTATACACCAGTGACAGTAAAATAAGGCTACGTGCTGTGTCTTATTACACCCTGTGTATTCATATTTCGTTCGATGCTTTTCTACCGTGAAATCCCGTCCTTGCTTACACGTTTACCAACGTGCGCCATTCGAGCGTTTAGATTTAAGTACGTCAGCTTGTACACTTGAATTCGCAGAATTGTGCTTGGCAACCCCTGTGCAGTGCACTCAGTAGATCCAATTTGCTGTAAAGTGCCTGTTGTGTAGCATTTGTGTCGTGTGCTCGGGCCAACGTGCTTCATATTCAAACTTAGTGAAGATGCGGGCATTGGGAACCTTGTGAATCTACTTTGAGTGTAATACCCCTGGAATTTGCAACGCAGGTATAGAACTTCATTTTTTTAAATCGCTGACTATGTTATTGGTTTCCCGGGAGCAATAGAATATGGAGTACGCTTTCAGGATAGTTTTGTTGTAACATAAGGTGTAGAGGTGACTATAGACTAGAGCATTTACTTGTAACAGAACATCGAGCGTTCGCCGTTTTTAAATGTTATCAAACCGCACTTCGAACACGACCCTCGATATTTTGTTACAACCTGATTTTAAAAACCAATGAGCGTATTTGTGTAACATTTTATCGAGCAAAGGCACGGGCGGTACTTGAAGGTCCGACATTTCAACAATGAATGCAAGGTAGAAAGAAATGTTACAGGTAAATGCTCACTGGTCGTGAGCATTACATCGAACGCAGCGTCGAGCATTCGAAGAAACGTTACACTACATGGAAATGCTTTTGAAAACTGAGCTTTTGCCTGTATTGTACCATTCGTAAGAACGTTACATTACATGGTAATGCTCGATAAAATGCTCTAGTGTATACTCACCTTTATATTGAAATAATTGCAAACCATATCTTACTTATCACTTATCATTATTAAAATCCCTATTAATGAATACTCTCTCTAACTCAACTAACTCTGCCTGTCTGTATGTTACCTTTCCACGCCTAAACCACAGAATGGATTTCGATATTTGTCAGAGAGATAGATTGCATCCCGGGGAAGGATATAGGATAGTTTTTATCCCGATATTCCCACGGGATCGACACTTATGCGGGTGAAACCGCGGGGCGCTGCTAGTCAGCTTATAATGCCTGCATTATTTATGATTCCACTGCTGGAACACAAGCCTCTGTAAGAGGGAGTGGGCCGTAATCCACCACGCGAGCTCATTGCGGGTTGGTAATGTCTCATGTCTTCTTTTTTTTGGTTCTAAGATATATACGGTTTCCTTACGATGTTTTTCTTCACCATTTTGAGAGCAGTGGTGCTGAAATAATGTACACAAAGAAAAGCGCCTTTCTGGGTTCAAAACTACGTCCTACAGCTCGTAATTCGCGGTCATTACTACTTGGCCGCAACTCCCGAGATAGACTCTTAGTAAAAGTTATTCAATAATAATTCTTTACGAGGTAACTTTGATTTCATGATAAATATTATTTTTGTAAGTAGGTTAGTACAAACGCTTTTACACGTCAATCATGTTTTTTTTAAACTAGATGAGGTCGGCGTTTCCTATCCGACTACTCTGAGAAGAAAGGCCGAAACAAACTCAGAGGTCTCTTTTAAAGTCCAGACATAATCTTGGTCAGGTTATATGAAGACCATGTAGATCGGTCTGAGATGGTCTTTTTCGCGGCGACGAAAAGCAATTTTTCTTACCGTAAGCTTGCACTGAAGAAACAGCTTGCTCGTAGAATGTGCCAATGAGACAGTGTGATGGCTGTCTTGGCTGCCCGGCCAATGTAGTGAGTGGCCAAATTTTTGTACGTATCTTCTTAGTTTGATAATGCGAGGAGAGGACTTTGGCTGTTGTTCAACCGTTAAAAGGCTCATGCCGTAAGTTGTGTGTCTAATAAATTCAATATTGATATTGTAGTAAAAGTTTCTAGACGTAGGTACTTTGAAGTAGATATTTATATTTATTTATTTATTGTATCGAAAAATAGTGTTACACCCAAATTAGACCGATTTTAAATTTTCCATAGAAAGAGAGATTTTCAGTTACCTTTTTTAAATAAGACATTTCGAAAATGTTCTCTATTAACTTTTTAGACCTTTGTATCCTGCTTATGCGTATGAAGTTTCGTTAAAATCGGTTCATTCATTTCGAAAAATAAGGGCTTGAAAGTTTGTATGAAATGCCGTACGGCGTAATAGTAACAATAGCAGCCTATTACTGTCCCACTGCTGGGCAAAGGCCCCTTCTTATACAGAGAAGGCACGAGCATTGATCACCACGCTTGTTCAAGATGGGTTGGCGACTTCAGACTTATATTGACTACTACCTGCGCCCCGCGGTTTCACCCGCAGAAGTGTCGATCCCGTGGTAATATTGGGATAAAAAGTAGCCTATATATTAATCCAGGGTGTCAGCTTCCTTCATACAAAATATTATCAAAATTGGTCCAGCCGTTTGAGCGTGAAGAAGTAGCAAACATATAAACACACACACACCCGCACACTCACAAACTCTCACAAACTTTCGCTTTTATAATATTAGTTGAATGAGTGCAGGTTTCCTCACGATGTTTTCCTTATCCCATGTCGGTTATGTTCGAGATAAACGACAAAACTTCGCTCATGACGTTCGACGTATATATAACCTCCAATCGTCTTTATGTTTGTCGAATGTGTAATTCTACCGAGTGACTTTTTTGTTTGTTACCGAAATCACCACTGACACGCTTTATCTATGCAAGGTCTCTGCACACAGCGGGCGCGGCGCGGCGGGACGGGACGGCGACGCGACGCTGAGCAGTTGTAATGTACTAGATATTACTGACGACGCCACACAGAGCCGTCCCGCTCGGCGCGACGGTAACCGTCGCGCCACGCCGCCGCCACGCCGAGCGCGAATATAAGTCAGAAGCGGCGGGGCGGGGCGTGAACACTTCGCGTCATACGAGACGGAGCGTGAATGAGATTTTGTATTCTTTTACAAAAATGGATGTCAAAAAACTAATCGAATGTGTTCGTGCTCACGTATGTTTGTACGATTTGGGCCCTAGGCAGTATAAAAACACTGTTCATGGGCGCGGCGGGACGGGACGTGATCGCGGGAGTGTGAACGATGCCGTCGCGCCAGCGCCGCGTCCGCGCCCCGCCACGCCACGCCGGCTGTGTGCAGAGACCTTAAGTTGATTCACAGTTTAGTTTATCCTCGTCTCCACTGAAGAGTTCTTGGGTTGGGACATTCTGGATACGGGAATAAAGTTTAATAATACACGTAGCAACGTACAGCCCTAAGTATAATGACTGGCTAAAATTGTGGCTAAAATGTTACATCAACTCGACTACCTTCAATACTTTATATACAACAATATCAATTTACAATGTCTCGCTGACGGTGGCGTGTATGTTGGATCATTTAGCCCCCTTCAAAAAGGTTGAGCTGAATGGTGCAGATCTACGTCATGTTCGTGATCGTGCGCCGTCAGTTGGGTCTGGTCATCACTTAGCTGCCTTGGCTTATTTTTAATTATTTTATTTTTGGATTGTTGTTTTGTTACTATTTGCTATACTCTGAGCGCTTTTAACATTTAAGTACGTCTTTTTTACATCGTTCTCACATATAATTATAAATTCAACATTAATGATGTAACTAATATTTTTGTAAAATTATAATTTAAAAAAGTGTCCATGGAGTTTCTTGCTCGTTCTTCTCCATAGGTACCTACGCTTTGGAATGGACAACTAGCTTCATATTTTCTGACTGACCGACTTCTTGACAGTTCAAAAGTGCCTGTAAATGGTTTAATTGAAATAAATGCTTTGAGTTTGAGTTTACCTTCAATAAATTATTATTACATACATTACAAGATAGTGCACCCATTTATATACCTACCAGCAGCGCCCCGCGGTTTCACCCGCATAAGGGTCGATCCCGTGGGAATATCGGGATAAAACTATCCTATGTCCTTTCCCGGGACTCAAACTATATATCTCTATACAAAATTTCATCTAAATCGGTTCAGCAGTTTAAGAGTGAAGAGGTAACAGACAGACAGACAGTCACATGTTTGCATTTAAAATATTAGTATAGTATGGATTAGCATAGAAGTATGGATTTGAGTTTATACACGTGCAAATTATGGGTGTATAATAGAGCTCTGTGTACATATGTCTGGGATAAAGGTTACATGATGTTGTGTTAAGTCCAACATTACCCAACTGAAACTGCCCACTTCTAACATGAATTACGTGTGACCGAGGTCCGTCACAGTCGGGCTGCGGTCTCCTCTCATCAAACAGTCCCACTGACACCAGTTGTCGCGTCTATTTCAGACTACCCTTCCTAATTCTAAAAAGGTCATACCTGTGAACCGAGCTCTTTTGATATCTAACTTTATTTTAGTGGCTGGAAACCAGGTCACCTTCTAATTTGAGTGCCTGCGACTTACTTTGGCAAGGTGATACCGGTATATTTCTGTTTTCATACTTATTGCATTAGTAAATGGAATTTAATGCTGGATTTTCATTTGCTGGAAAACGTTTCTGAATTTAGGGTAATTAGATTTTCCGTTCACGATTCTCGTTTTGATAATTCAGTCCAATGACAACAAAATGGAACGGTTAATTCATTATTTGGGCTTTGGTTTGTTTGGTTTCATAGAACTACAAATCTGAGTCATGGCGCCACTGTTTGATTCCGTCTCTACCTGAACAAAGTCGCCGCATATTGAACAGGTATATTGATACTGAAACTTCACCTATAACGTGAGGTTATAGGTGAGGTTTCAATATCAATATAGAAGACTAACCAGCAAAGCTATTCACAACCATTCGACAGGCTTTCGTTCAAAATCTAGTCGCAGTCTCATATCGGCTACGGACAAAATAATGTCATAAATTTAGGGAAATCAGAGGTGTTTTTGACATAATTATATTGAGACTGAAATAAGACTGTGAACGGTTTTAAAATTACAAGAATTTCCACTCTGATTTGCGTAGGCCCCGACAACAAATAGCCGTCGGAAGAATAGCGGGCGTCTATTTGGTTAAAAATAATCAAATTTTCAATGTCTGTGTGGTGCCGGACTTAAAGAATAGCACCACCCCATACTTCCCGTGGGTGTCGTAAAAGGCGCCTAAGGGTCGTACCGGAGAATGGGCAGCAGCGTTCTCTATGCATTCCACCACCATACCATACTGCGATCGCCAACCCGCCTGCCAAGCGTGGCGATTATGGCAAACCCCCCCTTTTTGGGGGAGGCCTAAGTCCAGCAGTGGACGTCTTTCGGCTGAAGTGATGTATTTGCGAACGGACATTTATTGATGTCCGATTCGGCATTGAAGCCCTAATAAATGGTTTTGAATAGGTAACTATGTTGGTAAGTTCCAGTGGCGAAGGTTCCATACAACTCGATTCCTACCGGCTTCCCTCTGTAAAATGGCACAGTCAGTATTCTATAGACAAATAATATAATCATATTAAAAGTACCTATCTACTCCGTCTTACAAAATTAGAACCTTCGCAAAAATCATCAAAAATCAAAATACTTTATTTCACATAATCCTGCACTTATGAAACGTCAGAAGCTAGGTGCACGGTTCCAATTGGTCGTTTCCTATTGAGAAGAGTCGGCAAGAAACTCAACGGTTTCATAAGTGCAGGATTATGTGAAATAAAGTTTTTGATTTTTGATGATTTTTAAAGCTACATAGGGTAGGTATGTAATGATGAAACTATAACTTCTGAGCTCTTGGCATTGACAAGTTTAAGTATACCTACTTAACCGTCTTTATTCTCAAGACGACCATGTAAAAATACAGGTACCTACTTAAAATAAAATGTTCGTAGCACTATCAGCACCACCGCTAAGAATATCTAAGGAGCTCCCAAGGGACCATAAGGCGCAATTTATTGTAACCTCGACTTGGTAATTGAAAGGTCGCCGACACGGGTTAAGCGCAGGTCACACCGTGAAATGTGCTAACTTAGCTTAGCTCACGAGGCTACACACGTGTGTTCACACCAGAGCTTACTGAACCAACGTTTTTCAGCTAAGATCTAGGAACTTTGTCACCCTTCTGCCCCACGTGGTGAAGGGACGCAGAAGGGTGACAAAGTTGCCTCATACACATCCTTAGTTTTTACTCTGAAGTCTGAACCTATGTAAGCTATAGAGGTGTAGCTACTAAGCTACCATGAGTGTAAATGGAAAAATTACCAATTTCGGTCCAGAATGATCCAATTTTCACAAAGCTCGCATAGTTTTGAATATCCCACATAGCGTACAGGTTAAGCAATTGTATATAGCTTAGTTAAGTTATAATTTAGCTTACGACGTAGCCTGCACTTAGGGTAGCGATTACGTAACTTGACCTACCTAATTGTGTACGCCTCTGTCACCCAATGTAGCCCATGTTTTATGGCACTATGTTAAATATTGATACGCCGGTGTACACCTGTCTTGATAGCGTGGCTTGCGGTGTCTTTGTGCTGGGGTTTTCCTTTACGCAAACAGAGGGGAATGTGGCTATGCAAATGTGATTGTAACAGGATTGTGTTTGTTACGTAAGGAAATAAATTCAAATGATGACATTTTAATTAATTTTTCTATTTATTTTAGAGTATTATTAATGGGCAACTATTTTTAGCAGAGCAACTAATTTAATTAATAGTATGAATGGAATTATTGTTATACAAGGTGCGAGGGTATTTACGCGGTCAAAATGTACGGAACAGCTATTTTTTAGGGTTCCGTACCCAAAGGTTAAAATTGGGACCCTATTACTAAGGCTCCACTATCCGTCTGTCCGTCTGTCACCAGGCTGTAACTCATGAACCGTGATATATAGACAGTTGACGGAATATCTCGAAATCTTCACAGATGATATATTTCTGTTGCCGCTATAACAACAAATACTAAAAACAGAATATAATAAATATTTGAGGGTGGCTCCCATACAACAAACGTGCTATGTTTATTGTTTTTTTCAGCGTTTTTGCCTTGTGGTACGGAACCTTTCGTGTGCGAGTCCGACTCGCACTTGGCCAGTATTTTTTAATTTAAGTAACCGACAAAAAGTTTCAACACATGGGGGTTCAGAATCATGTATTGAATTCGGTAGGAGGTTGCGCGTCGATGCCTGTTTATAGGCTCAAATCGGAATTAAAGCCGCCATCTTGATTTTTTAATACGATTTACCCAAAACAAAAATTGTTAGGTTTGCCACTGCGTTTGGCTTGCTTAACATTGGTGAATGTTCACCAACAACGTTCCCTATCAATGTCAGTGTCAACTGTCAAGCGCCAAAAGATCCTTGTAGCAATGAACTTGTAAAGTTTGATAAACCATACATAATTAGGTATATCTTGTTCATTTTCACGGTTTAACATATGAACATACTAGCTTTTTTCGCCCGCGTGGAGGTCGGAAATTATCCCACGGAAATGTATTACCCTGGTAATACATTTCCGTGGGATACTTTTTATCCTGATAAAAAGTATCCTATATATGTTAATCCAGGTTACTTATAATAAACTATCCAATGTGTGCCAAATTTACGCATAGTACTAATACATATCAGGCATAATACTAATGTTTGAAATACTATCGTGAATTCATGCAAGCCTAGTACTTTTTGTTAGAATACTGCTCATAAAGTCGGGTCATCTAACAATCATGATTCGAGAGACCTAAAGCAAGTGTGACCGTCGAAAGTTATCGTTCTTTTCCTCGGGAACAGTATTTTTTTTCTGGGTAAAAGGTATTCTATGTTCTTTTCTATACCCTTGACAACGTATATGCAAAATTTCATGATGATCGGTTCAGTGGATAGGCGTGAAAAGGTAATAAACAAACTTACTTTCGCATTTATAATATTAGATATGATTTGAATAAAATTGGAATAAAAATTGCTAAAATTGATTTGAAAGTTACTCAGTATAAAAATACTGATGAAATATTTCTTAAAGAAATCGTAACATACAACTTGGCTAAGTAATAACTAAGTATTAGTTATTCTGTGACGTAATACAAACGTTCCAAGTTAAAGTCTACGTCGCTTCCGTGTATCTGAACATCTTAGGGACTGACCATTATTTACGAGCGACCATCTGCCTTCCTCTGGTCATGTTTGTTACATTGCCTTGCATTCCTAGTCTCCTGGTACTGAAAGGAATGCAGGCTGGACTTATGATTCAATTTGTTTTTAGGGTTCCGTACCAAAATTTTATGGTAAAAACGGAACCCTTATGGTGAGACTAAGTCTGTCAACTATTTTGCAAATAAGAAATAAATAAAAATATATGTCATATTTCTTGTAACAGGGACTGAAAGAGGGTATGAAAAAATTTGAGCGCAGTTTGCACATTCTCAAACATTTTTTCTTCTTTTTAGCCGCAATAGTTTTTGACTTTTGATTTTTGATGAAAAAAGTAAAATCATCAATACCGCCCCCCCCCCCTTATCACCGAAGTTTGCGAAGAAAAAAATCTGAAATTATTCTATGTGATAGAAGTTTATGTAAAGATTACAGAAAAAATAAAAAAAAGTCTAAATAGCACCCTTTTTCAGAAACCATCAACAGAAGTTACATTAGTTCCACTATTGGTCAAGAGATGGCGCTGACATAAAACTGTAATATTCTACACCGCAGTGCACGTTGTTAAAATTCCCTGATGAATATAGGCCTCCCCGATGAAAATTTAAAATACGCTCTTACCCGGTTTTTTATAAAATTACTTACTCAAATATAATTATAATACATGTATTATAAACAAGTACCTATATAATAAAAAAATAAAGAAAAAAAGGCAAGTGCTCATTAGGCTCATTATGTATTATAAACAAGTACCTATATAATAAAAAAAAAAGGCAAGATCTCATTAGGCATAAAAAAATTCGTCCGCATCGCTGTCAATGGGATAAGTGCCCGAAAGGCTGGCAGCATTACCAAATAGATACCAAATACTCAAAGATATACTAAATACTGAGTTGAAAATAGTCTCGAATGTTCTCATTTATTTAATTCTCGAAGGATTTATTCAATAGTCAATGAATAAAGTTCTCAGTATATCTTGATTTCCGTTATCGAGTAGTACTCGTACCGGTCATTCACCTGCTTTCAACTACCTTTTCATATTTATTTAATTCAATGCTATGCGCTCCTGGTTTCCTGGTATTCAGTGAGCTGCAATCTTGTAGGCAATTAATTAATGCATGCAATATTAACTAATTAATTACTAAACTCAGCTGATTGTAATTAGGCCAATTCACTAATTATGGGCTATCTTGGATAGCTGCAAATGCAAATTCTCAGCACACCTAGAATTGTGATAGGGATCAACCATGTAATAAATAAGTCATAATTTATTTTTTAGGGGTCCGTTTCCGCTAAATAATAACAGCTGCCCAGGTCCATCGATCAGGTTAAGCTACGCTTGCCGCGGCGATTCGTAGATGGCTGACCATCCACGACCATTGACATGACCATTACATATCCCCCCACCCCATATTACCCCTCCTTGCCTCGGAAAGCAGTACGTAAAGCAGTTAGTCCCGATCCGTTGGTCCCGGCAGTCAGAAGCCCAAAAGTTTGACAACCAGTCTTACAAAGCGATATCGTGTTACCCAGTAACTGGGTTGTGGAGGTTTGATGGGCAGTCGCTCCATATTAAAATACTGGTATTCAGCTGCATCCGGTTAGATTGGAAGCCGACCCCAACGTAGTTGGGAAAAAGGCTAGGCAGATCATGATTAATTTTTTAAATAAACCTGGCTCTAGCAAGCACCATACACACTTTCAATAACAATCTGAATCATTTGGATGGATATTGCTAATCCATTGCTTCATTTGTTTGAAAAAATTGTCGGGTCAACATCGTAAATAACGCAATGAATGTTGTTGAAATGTCAAAATGGAAGCCATTGCTACTGTTAGTGTCTTATGCAATTATCTCGCAGGATTGAACTGGCACGATGTTTCGCTTTATGTACCTAGTGTGAACAATGGAAATATTAAAGAGGTAGATAGATATCGCACTAGCGCGCGCAAATTATTGCAGACAAATTCAGAAATTGTCTTAGTTTTATTTAGTCCGCAAATAGCAACGAGCAACACACTACACATAGCTATCTCTTTCTGTGACATATCTCTGCGCACTCAACGCGAACAGACGTAGCGTATCGTGAACAAAATATTTTTTAACTATCTATTATACGAAGTTGATCGAAACTGGACCTTGTCGCGAAAGTATTTAGGGCTGAATTTGGGCTGCTGCTGGCGTGATCACGCATCGAACGACCAACTACGCGTGACTGTGTTACAGTATATGCAATATTGTCAGAAGCAATTATGTTGCGCTCACCAACCGCTACAACTTTTCGATCGGAACCTGAACTCTCCCGAACAGAAGACTTAGATGCCACTTCGTCGAGAAAAAGGAAAGCTCACCCTGATATGGAAGAAATAATTCTACTCCGCACGGACATCCAGGAAATGTTTAAAAATCTCAAAGAAGATCAAGACTCCAAATTCCTGAATTTAAACAAAATGATAAGTGAGCTTAGGGACCAAAATAAGGAAAACATTATTTCTAATGAAACTCTGAAAAAAACTTTGGAAGAGAATACCAGTTTGTACAAGGATCTAAAACAAAAATATGACACCCTACTGCTGGAAAATAACGCTGCTCTCACCAAAATTGGATATCTTGAAGACCAAGTAGACGCACTACAACGAAAACAGCTAGAAACTATGATAGAAATTAAAAATGTTCCTGTTACTGACAAAGAAAATCTGATGGAGGTGGTGAACCAGCTACACAGCTCCTTAAACGTACCTTTTGCCCCAGATCTAGTTCGCCAAGTGTACAGGAAAAAATCTGGTCAAAATAAAACAATTCTTGTTGAATACCAAACTGTACAAATGCGTGCTAATACACTTAAAGCTATCAAATCGTACAATATGAACAACAAACAAGATAAATTCAACACTAAAACACTCAAAATATCTGGAGATACTCAGCCTGTCTACATTTCAGAAGCACTGACCCCCACTGCCAGAAAACTCCTCTACGAAGCCAGAGAGTTAAAAAAGAAGTACGACTTCAAGTTCTGCTGGGTTTCTAACGGAAGGATATTCTTGAAAAAATCGGAAGATAAGCCTGCAATATTGATTAAGTCCACTGAACAAATCCAAGGTATCATTAACAATATTACTAACCCCCTTTTGGAACTTTGACTAACAGTTAATAAGTTGCGTTCATGTCTGATTTTGTATTGCTTTTTATCTTATCTTTTAATTACTGTAGCAATTTTTTACTCTTTAAAGGTCTTAATTTGTCTCATTATAAAAACATCTGTAAAAATGTGCCAACAAGCATTTCATAAACACAATATTTACTCACCACACACTAATTTCACACAATTTTTATTCACATATATGACACTGTATCGACACGGTGATTGGGAGTATCCGCTTTGTGCCACCGACATGATCTTTTTTATAATCAACTACTACAAACAATATGGCTGATTTATTAGATATTTCGCAAGATATCGAGAAATCTATAAATGTCGGCATTGCACACAGCGTAGATATTCCTGAAAACTGCAAAAAAGTATTTGGTGAATCTACTAACTACAAAATACTGACTCAAAATATAAGGAGCTTGAAACATAATTTTGATGATTTTCAGGTCTTAGTAAATCGATTGGATATAGAATTTGATTTTATTATTTTAACTGAATGTTGGCTATCTAAACCTGTGGCTCTGCCTAAGATTACCTCATATAAAACATTCGCTACCGCGGAAACAATTAATCAAAATGGTGGGATAGTGATCTACTTTAAAGAGAATCTGGAAACTAAAATCATTGAACCTGTAAGCAATGTTGATGAAATGAACTGTCTAGTTTCAACTATTAAAAATGAACTTGCAATAATATCGATCTATAGATCGCCTGCTTTCAAAAATCTTGATAATTTTCTACACGTTCTAGACCGTATTTTATTTAATTTAAAAACTTATAAAAATATAATTCTAATAGGTGACCTTAATATTAATATATTGGATAACAGTAGTCCTAACTCTTCAAGATACCTGGATTTACTAGTTTCACATGGACTACTACCATCACACACCCTCCCGACTAGAAAGGAAAATTGTCTGGATCACTGCTTTCTTAAAACCTCATCCTTGTGTCATACTATTGTCTGTGAGTCAACAGTCACGGATCACTCATCGGTTATGGTCTCTCTATCAACAAAATCCAAGATTAACGCTAGCAAACCTAAAACTTATAAAAAACTAGATTATCCGGCAGTAATCGAAGACTTAAAACAAATTGACTGGCCGTCTATCCTAACAACCGACGACTGCAATAAAATGACAAATGTGTTTCTGACAGCTATAACAGACACAATGAAAAAGCATACAACTTTGTATAAAATATCTCGAAGGAAGCGGGTCATAAGACCTTGGATTACACCTGGTTTATGCCGTTGCATTAGAAATAGAGATCAACTCCATAAAAAGCTTCGCAGGGACCCAGAAAATGTTATTCTTAGGATAACCTATAAAAGGTACCGCAACACATGCAATAATTTATTAAAAAAACTTAAAAACAACTATTTAAAGTCTGAAATCAATAAACACAAAAATAATCTAAAGAAACAATGGTCCTTAATTAAAGATATTTGCAACTTCGCGGAACTAAGTAATGACAATGAAAAACTGCTAAAAATCAAACCTGATCCTCAGAGCTCAATTAACCATGTAAACAGATACTTTGCAAATGTGGGAAACCATCTAGCTAATGAAATACAGAGAAGGAGCCAGGGGTTACCTAAGCCTCCCTTCATAGGTCGCTCTAATATCAACTCTCTTGTCCTTCTACCAACGGATACTGATGAAGTAAAAACTATAATATTGAATTTAAAACAATCTAACGCTACTGGTTACGACGGAATTCCTATCTCAATATTAAAACTAGGCGTGGATATCTTGGTTTGGCCCATAACAATGATATGTAATCAGTGCATGGCAACAGGCGTTTTTCCTGCAGTTCTCAAAAAGGCTTTGATAGTTCCTATACACAAATCGGGGGATAAAGACTGTGTATCTAACTACAGGCCAATATCGCTACTGCCCTCCTTATCCAAGGTACTTGAGAAGGTTATTAACAATAGACTAACCTGTTACTTTGAATCTCAGAATCTTCTCTCAAACAATCAATTCGGTTTTAGGAAAAACAAGTCAACTAACGATGCTATAAAAAATCTTACTTCTACCATTGTTGATAACCTAGATAGAGGAAGGAAAACTATAGGCCTGTTCCTGGATCTAGCAAAGCCATTCGACACGGTCTCTATTCCCCTGCTTCTTGCAAAACTACATAATTTAGGAGTTCGTGGAACAGCTCTGAAACTTTTTACAGATTATATGACTAATAGAACGCAATGTGTAGGAATAAACGGCTTTATGAGTGAGCTGGAGTATGTGACCTTCGGTGTGCCACAAGGAAGTGTCATGGGACCCACGCTTTTCCTTATATACGTAAATGACCTGTGTGATCTGCAGCTGAATCAGGGCCAGATCATAGCATATGCAGATGATACAGTGCTTTTATTTAGTGGGAAAACGTGGATTGAGGCTAATGAACTGGCTAATGAAGGGTTCAGATTAGTTTCGGAGTGGCTACAGGCAAATCTTCTTACCCTGAATACACTTAAAACGAAATACATACCTTTTACTTTAAGAAAGAGCAGTCAACCACCTCCTGGCATTATTCACATAAAAGCTCACACATGTAGTTTGCCGGGGAACTGCTCTTGTCAGGAAATTTCTAAAACTTCCTCATTGAGATACCTTGGATTGATCATTGACCAACATTTAAACTGGGAAGAACATGTCTCAACGCTAACCTCCCGAGTCAGAAAACTTGTATATATATTCAAAAATATACGCTGCTTTTGTACGTCTAATTTATTACTATCAGTATATCTTTCGTTGTGCCAGTCTATTATAACTTACGCTATTACTGCTTGGGGGGGTGCTTCCAAGACCGTTCTTATTCGTTTAGAAAGAGCACAACGTGCTGTTCTTAAGGTCATGAGCCATAAGAGATTTGGATACCCCACATACTTGTTATACTCGGAATTATCAGTCCTTACGGTACGGCAACTATTCATCAGAGACGTAATATTAACTCAACATAATAATACACCTGACTTTACGGGAAGAAGAAGGCAAGATATTGTTTACTCCGTCCCTTTCTGTAAATCTTCATTTGCAAACAGATTTTTTAAATTCCTAGGACCATTCATGTATAATAAAATATCAAAGCAAATCCAAATTCGAAATCTTAACAGTCATGCTTGTAAGATTGAAATTTTTAAGTTTCTTAACTCACTAAATTATGATGATACTGAAAAAATACTTAACATTACAAGATAATGAAATAAATCACCAAAATACATGATACATATACCTACACTACACTTTTCACACCACTTCACACCACCGTACACTCTCTACAGATTTAAACAAGATGGACAGTATAATTATGACCCATACTTTTAATGCAATTTTGGCTTTAAATTTACTTTGTCTAATAATAAACATACAATTTATTAACAACCAAAATAAGCACAGGCTACCGAGCCTACTGAATTACTGATACATACCATACCATAGTTGTGCAAGGTTGTAAAAATTACAACCAAACACTATTTAACAAACTTAGCATTTAAATATTTTGCATATACTGTGTCAACTTTAACACCTACCTACAAGTTTACAAAGATCAAGTTCACTATTTTATAAATATTATTCTTTTTTTTTATGTTTACCTTCCCTAATTTTACTTTTGCGTTACTTTGTTTGTTCCTTTGTTATTTAAAAATCTTTTATTAGAATAATTATTTTGTCACAAGTCTGCTACTATAATGTACATTTGCCGAGAACGAGGAAAACTGTTCCACCGTAATACAGTTTAAACTAGTACGGGGAACAGAGTGAATCTGTTCGTGTTAACAACCAAAATAAGCACAGGCTACCGAGCCTACTGAATTACTGATACATACCATACCATAGTTGTGCAAGGTTGTAATGATTATTTGGGTGAATAAAGATGTTTTTTTTTTTTTTTTTTTCTGTGTCATACGTTCCATATTATCTTAGACAAAGAAAAGTATAGACGGCGGGTATCTCCATTTCATTTCCACAAGAAAGGGATAAAGTATTGAGTTATTATAAGTAACAGAAAAGGATAAAGCTATACTATTTCCCTCTCTCAATGCGTGCCAGTTTTTTCAAGGCAGCTACTCATGTAGCCTATGTTAGTTAAGTTAGTTTTTTGTCTCATGTGTGGCCACACTACCCGATGCTCTATAGCTTTCTTACTCTAAGCGTATTATCTATCTATCGCAGTAAGTACTTTGTAATAACAACGCAACAATACAGAACGTCGCTCAGTATGAATGTAGCGTATCTTTCCTTTATAATTTTCATTTTTGATGATTTTCATCATTGAGTGTGAAGTATCGCGTAATGTGCCATGAATAGTGAGCTAAGTTTTAATCCGACTGATTTATTAAAACCTTTTTAACAGAAAGAAAATACAGTTATGTATACTATCAATATTCCGTTAAAAGCAATGTTAAGATATTTGACAACCTTCTCCATCATGATGCCATTCAATAACATTTCTAATAGCAATGCTCTTAAGTTATGAGTTAATCCATTAGTTAGAGCAACATCCGCTATATCTTAGAACTGTAAAGATGTGTCTGTGTAGCATAGTGTAGACACAGCCTCTCTCTCTGATCTCTTCTATCTTCTATATTCTTCTATATTTAGAAGTTTTAACTAGATAATGTATCATTATACGTGCAGATATTAATTAAATAAGAATTCTGGGAAAGGTGTGGATTGAAGAAGCATTAGTATTTTAACTATAATAGCTGTTGTTGTTAAGTAAAAGATTCCCGAAAATAGCTTCAAGATGAAATCAGCAATTCAGAAGCTACGAACTCATTGACTTGAAGATCTTCGGATATTTTCGTGGTAAGCCTAACCTCGGGTGGGATACTCAACTTCAAAAACCAAAACATCAACAGTAAAAAAATCCATGTTATGGCAAGGACACTACCAGCCGCACTACCAGTAGTGTCGTTTACAATTAACGACACTACCAAGTCTATTTTGGATTAAATTGTACAGTCAGCACAGGAAGCAAGTATAAACCACAAAAACATAATTATTATCACACCATACTTGGGTTTGGATACAGGCCCCCCTATATCAACACCAATCACCAGTTTAATTCTTCATCGGTGTAAGCGACGCAACTCGCATAAGAACTTTTTTTGCAGACTTTTTTTGTAAATGGTTGAAATACATAGTTTTGTTTTCTTTTTAGCTGTCAAATTGAGGTGCATTTGTTTTATCTTGTCTGTCATCGTCGCTAAAAACTATTTGTAGTATTCTTTCTGTTATTTTTGTTTATTAAAGTTATTTTATTTGTTTACATTACACGTCCGCCATTTTCTTGTACATGAGCCCTTCTGTCCATTACACTATGTAAGCAGAATATTGCGAATTTGTTATTATTTTAGGTATTAAAAAAACTATTTTCGCAGAAACAAGCTTAAGTTTTCTTAAACCACTTAAAGTGACGTAACCTTTTGAACTTTGACGAGAAGAGATAATTTTATTAAATTGCTTCAAGAGCTACGTCATATTTTCTAATTCTAACTTTTCTCAGCCAATCCCTTGACCCTGTAAGCGGGAAATAACCTAATATCGGCTTGTGTTTAAGTAACCTGAATCATACGAGTGGATTCCTCATGTTATGGTCGGATAAGTAATACATTATTTCGTACAGGAAGTTTGAGGAAACCCTTTGAACCATATTTTGGACCGAGATGTATGTGAAGAAAATTTGGGGTTCCTTCTTCGCTTGCTTACAAATAAAAATACTAATAAAAAAAAAAGTTTAATTTATTTAGTAAAACTTTATGCACAAGTAAAACAAAATATATAAAGGCGGACTTAATGCCAGAGGCATTTTCTACCAGTCAACCTTATTCAATATTTAAATAACAAGCTTAGTAAAATAAATGGGGTATTCCACTCAGAGCACTGATTTGAATCGCACTTGGACGAACGGCACCTGAGCACTTCCACTAACCGCACTGAAACAAAATTTCGTAACGTGCGGTCCGGTGGAACACTTTATCGTTATTGTTTCAGTTCCCGAACGGCACTTTGTTGGTCTGCCATCTTTGGAAGTCCGTCACATTGGATTTAGAATGATGTCACTTAGCTAGTGCATTGTCATCCAAACTAAACGTGTATGCAAAATTTCAGATCAATCAGTTGAGGATAACTGTTATTGCAAGATTTGACCCATACATACTGACTAACAAGGCAAGTTAAATAAAAGCTTAGCACGGTAGCTTTCATAAAAGTAATAAGGTCGCTGCCATACGGTACAACTAAAGGCAGAAATCAAAATGATATTCGGTAAAACCTAGAAGGCAAAGGATAGAACAGTATATTTTCATTATATTAATAACTAGCTGACCCGGCGAACTTCGTACCGCCCCGCCAGCCGCTCTGCCCCCGGTTTTTAACCGACTTCAAAAAGGAGGAGGTTCTCAATTCGTCGGAACCTTTAATTTTTTTTAAATATTTGTTCCCCGATTACTCGAAGACGGCTCGACCGATTCCAAAAATATTTTTTTCGGAATTCTAATTAATCGGAATTCGTATTTTTGATGTTTCGAATTATCATTAATTCGGACTTTTTGTTACTCGATGTATTGAAACTCGGTATTTTGAAAATAGTAATTATAAACGTTAGGAATATTGAAATTTCGGAATTATAAAAATAGGATGAATGACAAATCGGAGTTGTTATATTAGGAATTTTGAACCATTCTGAATTATAAAAATCGGTATTTTGAAATTCGTATTTGTGACTGTCGGAATAAAGTTTTTCGTATTTATGTAGTGTACCCCCTTAATATTATAAAAGCGAACGTGTGTCTGTCTGTTTGTCTGTTACCTCTGCACGCTTAAACCGCTGAACCATTTTGGATGAAATTTGGTATAGAAATAGTTTGAGTCCCGTGAAAGGACATAGGATAGTTTTTATCCCGATATTCCCACGAGATCGACACTTATGCGGGTGAAACCGCGGGGCGTTGCTAGTAATTTATTTATTTATCCATTTATTTCAGGCATCAAGGCCTTTATAAACACATACAATAGAATATTAATATGACTTAAAAATACTATAAATACTTACATTATAATTACACTAAAAACTAACGCACACGAAGTATATAGCATTTTCATTCTCATTTTCTTTCTTAATGCTCCTTTAAACTTTATTTATTGCTGTTGAGGAGAAAAGCTTAAGTAAAAGATGTATCACATTATGACCTCGCTACACAACGTTTATGACCCACGGGGTAAGTCGCGCTATAATTACTGTGACGACACTTCAAACTAAGTTTTCATAAATATGTTAGCTTAGAAGTTGATAAAATGTTTCCTGCCTCGGAAAGCACGTTGAGTCGTTGGTCCCGGCTGTCATTTGTAGATCTTTGACAGTCGTTACGGGTAGTCAGAAGCCCAAAAGTCTGACAACCAGTCTTACCAAGGGGTATCGTATTACCCAGTAACTGTGTTGTGGAGGTCAGATAGGCAGTCGCTCCATGTAAAATACTAGTATTCAGCTGTATTAAGTTAGCCCCAGATATTTTATTATTATATAACTTTTTAATTTAATTAAATTATGTAAATTCAGATACAATTGTTCATGAATAAATGACTAAAGTGGTAGTTTAATTTTGTTTTTTGTAATCTTAATTTTATCTATATTTTTGTACTTAGCTTTGAGCCCTTTGTAACATCTTTTTCACTTTAAGAATTACAATGAATGCATATATGATTATGAGACTGGAAGCCGACCCAACATAGTTGGGAAATGGCTAGGTAGTTTGGGAAAGCGATAAAATTGTGAGCAAATGAAGTGCTTTCCTTCATAGAACTTTCTACTACGTTTATTCTAGAGATAAACCTTTTCTTTTCTTTTAGATATTATCTTTCAGTAATCCCTATTGGGTACTGTAAAGGTTGTCCGCTAAAGTCGACCTTATGTAGCATTCGATCTAGTCGCTAATGACATTTTGCTTATAAAGTTCGCAGGTATTGGTTTCACCCCACACTCTCTCCAGTTTTTTGCCAGTTATTTGAGGGATAGGCAGCAATATGTGGAATATGCGGGACACGTGTCAGATCCATATTTCACTAGGTCCGGGGTAAGTCAAGGTAGTAACCTTGGCCCTTTGGGTTTTCTTCTGGTGGTAAACGACCTACCAGAATTAGTGGTATACTCCCAACGGCCACGTCCTAGACGCTTCTTGTCTGTTGTTTGCCGACGACCTCAAATTATCCCTCGCGATAAAGAGTAGCGACGACTGTGTCAGGCTACAAAGGGATATCGATAGGGTAGTGAGATGGAGCAAAGAAAATCTCTTGCAATTTAATACCTCGAAGTGTGTGACCATCACTTTTTCTCGTGCACACAATCCCATCTTACATACCTACTATATTGACGGGTTGCCTATGGAGCGGGTTACAGAAGTCAAGGACTTGGGAGTAATATTCAACACTGGTATAACTTTTCGGGATCATATCATGCGTAGCTTTAAACGAGCGTACAGAAATTTAGGTTTCATGCTTCGTAAGGTCCGAGGTTTCACGAATGTGAAAGCAATTATAGCGTTATATAATGCATTGGTGAGGAGCCAGTTAGAATGTAATGCAGTCATCTAGGCTTCGCATGAAGCTAAATACAGTCTCATGTTGGAGAGGGTACAAAATAAATTTATAAGATATTTAGACAGGTGTTATTACGGAGTATATCCCTTTTACCCGTTAATGTATCCTACCTTATTTATTTTAGGTATGGTAGGATACAACGAGCTAAGGGTTAGGAGGGATCTTGCACTCGCCTTATATATATTTAAGTTACTGAGAGGGAAGGTGCATTATGCAGTTGTTTTAGGCCAGGTGAGTCTGTGTGTTCCGGACAGGTACGTGTGGCGGCGACGCACAGTATGATAAATGCCCCAAAAAACGGACATCCCTTTTTTATTCTATTAATCGAAAGTTGAACTATTTTGAATGCGAGAGTAGAACTCCCGGATCTTAAGTATACTTTAAAACAGAGTTATAATTTTTATTAGATTTTTTTGGATTTCCAGAAAAACGCAAAAAATAACGATGTGATGAAAATATTTGAACATTTGTTTTTGAAGTTTATTGACATTATATGCAAGGTATTATATAGGCGAGACAGAAAAAATTTCACTATAATAGAAAAATAAATATGCCTGATTTTACCTTTATTCCTTTTTATTTTTTTCCTCGGACATCTTTTGTCAGTAGCACCTAATATTTATCTTAAAATATTCTTTAGATCTGTACTATTAACTGTAAAAAAAATCAGATGCAAATCTATCAGGAAATCGAAGATATGATGATTCTATGGTTTTAAAATTTTTCTCTGATAATAGGGTTGTCACTCTCAGAACACAAAAAATACAATAAATACTTTCTCTTGAGACTATAACCTGATGAGGGCTGACCCCTTTCCTATACCACATTTACCCCTTCATCAAAAAAATATAAATTATGTAAATCTATAAAAAATATTTTTAAATCAAACGGTTTTATATTAAACGAACAAATATACACGTGAAACAAAATAAACTTTACAAAGTATACCTACAAACAGCCACTAAGGGCAATTTTTGAACTTCACAATATTATTTTACGCCAAGAAAACTTTATAAGCCATTAAATTTTCTATGGGTACCTCTATACCTACTGTTTATACTTAATGAGTAATACTTACTTCATTTTAAGAATTAAAAAATTAAAATATTTTTGCTTTCAGATTTTTGATTTGTGAAAACCCTAGCAACAAAAAATCTAAACTCGAAAAATCCGAATTCCTTCGTGTTAAGCATCTGATATTTTACAGGCAGGTTATCATAACACTAAACAATAATGTATGTGAAAATAAAATGCTACTACCTTATAGAACCTGCGCAAAAAAAAAAAAAATTGGAAATTACAGTAAAAATTACGTAGCTTGCTTTATATAACATCTAAAAAAAATTTTTTTGTTTCTAAAAATAGCAGATAATTGGCTTTATCACATACCATAATTAAAACATAAAAACGTTGCATACATAATAAGATAATACAATTCTTTTGATTTCTATGGATAACCAGAATAAAATATTGAAAAAAATATAGGTAGCTCTGGTTCTAAGCTGAATTGGTTTCTGGGAGTTCTACTCTAGCATTCAAAACAGTGTATACTATCGATAAGAAGAATAAAAAAGCGATGTCCGTTTTTCGAGGCATTTATCATACTGTGCGACGGCAGCCACGACTGCTAGTGGAACCGCGTGCTCGGACCAACCTTTCCAAAGAGGCGCCGCTGACGCGTGCACTCCGCACGCTCAACCTCATAGCGAGTGAGACGGACTTATTCTGTTGTTCTCTGGGTGAATTCACAAGGAATGCTTTGTTTGTAATTAGTTCTAAGTAACAATTAAGTATTAGTTAAGGCGCATTTACCGCATTGGTTAGCTGTAATGGTAGATGTATGTTGTTAAATAAATAAATAAATAAAAATAAATAAATGTAGTGCAGGCTGGCAATAAAATTACTCTGTAGCAGAAGGATAAATAAGCATAATCCAGGAATAGCAAAATCCCAGATTATTAGAAGGTCAGATTTGCATAAAGGCAGAAGTACAGACCCACACAGAAAACAAAAATAAAATTGATAGTTTTTTTTTTGTTTAGCCTATACCTACTGTCCCACTGCTGGGCAAAGGCCTCCCCAAAGTCCTTCCAGGAACTCTTTTTCCGCGCCACCTCAAACCAGCCCTCGAATAGTTACAATTTGTAAAATTTTATTTGGAAACATTAATACTATAAGACGATTTCATTCGTCTTTGTAACTTTGACCAAACGTATCAAACATTCTATTGCAGAATGAACTCGTGAATCGTGATAACTTGATCAATTTTTTTATCCTTATGTGTAGATAAGAACGTTTTTGTGGTTTGCTATTGCCGGATATCTTGAGATCTTAAAAGTATGCTTCTTTTTTAACAGCTGAATAAACCAGAAGAGTGAAGGTTTTGCAGGTATTTTTGTGTTAATCTTCCGGTTTTTCGTTGTTCGAAATTTTGATAGATCATTAATGTTGAACTTCTAATTATATGTGTGAACGATGCAAAAAAAAAAAATAATCTACGCGTTAAAAGTGTCCAGAGTACAGCAAATAGTAACAACACAACAAAATAAAATAATTAAAATTAAGCCGAGGCAGCTAAGTGATGACCATTTTTTTAGGGTTCCGTAGTCAACTAGGAACCCTTATAGTTTCGCCATGTCTGTCTGTCCGTCCGTCTGTCTGGCTGTCCGTCCTCGCTTAATCTCTGTGACCGTTAGCACTAGAAAGCTGAAATTTTGTAGGAGTACGTGTATTAGTTACGCCGACAAAGTGGTAAAATAAAATTTTGGAAAATATTTTTTTTTTAGGGTAACTCCCCTACATGTGAAGTGGAGATAAATATTTTTTTCATCATCTACCCCATCGTGTGGGGTATCGTTGAATAGGTCTTCTAAAATGGCTTAGGGGTTGCTAAAATTATTTTTCGATTGAATGCTCCATTTACGAAATATTAAAGTTTAAAGTGCAAATTTTTGTTCTAGTAGGGCGTCCCCCCCCCTCTAAAAGCTAACCTACTGGTTTGAAAAATCTGGAAAAATTCTCGATGATAGTGCATTTCATGAACTTTAAAGGAAAAGTATAGCGGTTAAGATAACTTTATTAGTTTAGCAGTAATAGTCGTTGAACTTGGGTGTTGGATAATTTTGTACCAACTACAAAATCCTTAGCATTAATCCTTTAAAGTGACTAAGATGAAGTAGTTGCTTGTTTGTAAAGACTTGCATTGAAAACCAAAATAGGTTTTTTTTTTACCTATTCAGAATAAAGAACAACAGAATCATACTACATTGTGATAACGGGCTACTACGGAACCCTACACTGTGCGTGGCCCGACACGCACTTGGCCGGTTTTTTTTTTGTTTCGTTGTGGAAAATTCTCATGGATGTCCGCCGCCCTGGGGCGGGCGGCGAGTTTTCTGTCAGACTCTTACTGCCTAAAAATCACCCCGGTGTTCCACCTCACACCTACGCCGGGGGTCGCGGGAATGTACGATCCTTCCGCAACCCCCGACTGGTGCCGGCCCGCCACTGCGGGCCTCCTCGGAGCTAAGTGATGACCAGCCCCAACTGACGGCGCCCGTTCACGAACATGACGCATGGATCAGCACCGTTCAGCTCAACCATACGCAAGTAGGGAACAGAGTTGAATCAGCGGATATGTTGTTTATCGACAGCAAAACAATAAAAAATATATTTGGTTCCCTAACTAGGTACGAAAGGGGCATTTTGGAACTGCTTTGTGTGACTTGATAAAAACGTAACATAATATTACACCTCACCCCCACCCCGCCCCATAACATTTCCCGACGGGTTAGGTATAGTATGTTTAAGTCGCATGTAAAAGGGGGGGGGGGGTGAGCCTATTGCCATCAAACTGCCATTGAAATATTCCAGATGGGAAAACCCAGCAACACTTTGCCTAACCCGGGAATCGAACACTGGATCATGCTTAACAGTAGCGCTTGCAACCACTAGACCAATGAGGCAGTTTGAAACACAATTGAGATTTTCTATTTACTATCAAATCTGTATATACCTATCCTTTTCCAACCTAAGTGGCCGTTCGGCTACAGTTCATTTTATAGGCTCGATCACACGAGTCCCCCTCATAAAGATGCTTGGCACCGTATTAACTGCTGTTATCAAATTTATGAGCACGTCTTATAATAACCAACAGATTTACGTTCACAGCTACGATATCTTTAAGGGTGGTGTATTTAATAAACTTTTATCTAAATTAAACTGGTGTGCTTCCTATTCGCTTCTGCATGGATAAAGAATGGAAAAAATATACTTTCTACTCATTTCCTACATGGGAGCTTGGTTATTTTAAATTCATCCAAATTATATTAACCACGAGAATACTTTTAAAAAAACCGGCCAAGTGCGTGTCGGGCCACGCACAGTGTAGGGTTCCGTAGTAGCCCGTTATCACAATGTAGTACGATTCTGTTGTTCTTTATTCTGAGTAAATAAAAAACAAAAAACATATTTTGGTTTTCAATGCAAGTCTTTACCCATTATAAACAAGCAACTATTTCATCTTAGTCACTTTAAAGGATTATTGCTAAGGATTTTGTATTTGGTACAAAATTATCCAACACCCAAGTTCAACGACTATTACTGAGTTACGAGGGAACAAAGAAACGGACATACATACATACATACATACATACATACATACATACATACAGGTCAAACACATAACCCTCCTTTTGGGCTTCGGCGCAGTCGGGTAAAAAGGAGAAATAAAAAAAGCTCTCCAAATAAACAAAACCCACAGAAAAGTCAATACCTACCTGAAACTGCCTCGATAAAAATAAACGCGTGGCCTATAAAATTGGCTACCTGACGTCATTAAGTTGTAATGGCTCCTGCACGCGATGGCTGATGGTGGTGTACACAATGGCCGATGGTGGTGCATGTTCGACGTGCATCGAGTGCTAATTACTTACTTTGGTCGAAGTTAAGTGTACGTACTGAGTGAGCAATGGAGGTTGGAGTAAGCTTAACGTTGATTATTTTTCGAGAAAAAGGCTTGATTATGATTAAATGTTATTAAGTAGGTATTACATCTGTTACGTCTGTAAACTACTTGCTGCAATTAACTTTAGGTAATCATTTTCTTATGTCCCATCCTACATGAATGATAATATGATATGATAATGAATGATAGACAGCGTTATGAACTAGATGCAATCGGCAATGCTGACAGGTCATCACTCATCTTTATCTAAGTTCTAATTACAAATGGACCTGGTGAAGGCCGCAGGAATCCGATGGATGCGAGAAGCACAGAACCGTTCGAAGTAGCGGTGCTTGGTGGAGGCCTATGTCCAGCAGTGGACATCTTTCGGCTGAAATGATGGTCATGGCCAAACATAACAAACGGGTTAGAGTGATTTAAATAAGTAGCAATATTTATACGTCATCTTGTATCATCACACAGAAATGAAAACAAAGGATAAAATAATAACGCGCCTGGTATAATTTATCACATAAATTCAGTAAGAAATATAGCAGATTGTTGGCACAAGAACATCATTATTATCTGCCTAGCCTTTTCCCAACTATGTTGGGGTCGGCTTACAGTCTAACCGGATGCAGCTGAATACCAGTATTTCACATGGAGCTACTGCCTATCTGACCTCCACAATCCAGTTACTGGGTAATAGGTACGATACCCCTTGGTAAGACTGGTTGTCAGACTTTCGGGCTTCTGACTACCCGTAACGACTGTCAAAGATCCACGAATGACAGACGGGATCAACGGCTTAGCGTGCTTTCTGAGGCACGGAGCGGTAACGGTACGTAAAGATGGTCACCCATAATAAGAAGAACAAGAACAATATCCGTTATTAAATCATATTTCACAATAGTTTTACTCTGTATTTCCGCTGCCCTGTTTCTATACCGGCCATTAGTCGTGTATATCCGAGTTTGCTACAGATTAACAAACGAACGTACGCGCAATTTTGTTTTTACATTATTTTCTGAATAAACAAATAAAAAGCAAGCAATTTCATATTTTGGAATGTGGCGTCATTTAAATCTGTTGTTTTATCTTCAAAATTCGAAAATGGGTTAAAAAAACCACAATTAAAACCACATTTTTTTTAAACTATAGACATCTTGTTTACCCATTTTGTCATTCTAATATAAATTCGAAAGTAACTCTGTCTGTCTGTCTGTATGTTACCTTTTCACGCTTAAACCACTGAACGGATTTCCATAAAAGGCAGAGAGATAGATTGCATCCCGGGAAAGGACATAGGATAGTTTTTATCCCGATATTCCCATGGGATCGACACTTATGCCAGTGAGAACCCGAGGCACTGCTAGTTGACCATAAATTAATATTCTTTAGCATTTTATGAAACGTTTAAAAATAACAACGACATCAAACATCACCGTTTTATTAGCTATTAACTTGAAACATTTTCATGATACCTTCGTCCCAAACGAGCATTAGGTCTGTTAAATATTCCGATTGGGTCTCATTGATGGCCGCTATAAAAAATTGTTCATCATAAAGGGATATCTTTCACACTCTTTGTAACACTTTATTACCCACTGTTTTTATCTTGGCTGCTGCTCTCTTATGCCCGGGTTACAAGGCTAGTAGTATCCTTGATAACTATCCTGGCTTGGCACATGCTAGAGCTGTTTACACGATGCTAGTAAATTATAAGAATTACGGTGACTGACTCCGTGAAGTAAATTGGCCCGATAAGGTACTAGCTTCGCCGGCCACACGAGACTAGTACCTACACAAGCCAGGATAGCAAAACTGGCCTCCACGACACGGAATCCTAGTGTGGAGACCAGTGATTTATCTGATTAAATTATGTATTTTTTTCTGAACAATAAAGATTATTATTATTATTATTAAAGATTATTATTATTATTAAAAAAATAATCAGTGGTGGGGGTGCTAATAGCTTAAAAATAGAACCCTCTCCTATCACACGAGCTTACTATGCGTAAGCACACTTTCAATCACAATCTGTCAATCATTTTGGAAGATAGCTATAGGTATTGCTAATCCATTGCTTCATATTACGAGTATGTTCGAAAAATTGTCTGCTAAACAACGTTAATATCGCAATTAATGTTGTTAAACTGTCAAAATTGAAGTGTAGCGGTATGTACAACGCCACATGCGAATAACGCGTCATACTGACGTCACGCGCAATCCTGCATCTCGCAAGCAGAGTTTACCGTGCAATTACCTAGCATTTATACAACGGCCCGACATGAATCATCGGGCAGTTTCCAGCCAGTCACAATACCAGTCTTGTCGGAGGATCCTCCCTAACCCTTTTCTATAGAGTATGAGTGAACTTTACACCATATTCCTCATACCTAAACAAAGATTAAAGTAGAATATTTTATTAAGTTAGACTGCAGTAAAAATATGCTGACGCAGTTGTGAAGATACTCTCTTGTGACCCGTTGGTACTCATTATACTGTAGTTCTCACAAATGTATGTGCACAATAAATTAAGTTGAATAAGAGATTGTGAGGTTTTATGTTGCAACTTAGTACGGGAACTAGTTAAAAACTTTTTGTTATATTTAGTTGAAGCTCTACGGAATGATTTATGTGAATGTTTTATACATGAATTGTGTGGCAATTACTTTAACCACAATCATTTTGTACGTAAATCGTACAAAATTATTGAGGTGAACGTCATGTGGTAAAGAAAATCCAAGATGGCAGCTGCAAAAATTTTCTCATTTTTCGTCATGGGTGTCGTTTTCATTGTTTTGGTGGGTGCTGAAGCTGAAATAATTAAAAAAAAAAATGTTTTTTTTTTAATTTTGAACTTCGTTCCTGCCGGGGGTCCCCCGACTCTACAAGTTTTTTGTTTGTTTATTTGAACGCGCTGATCTCTGGAACTGCCAGTTGTATTTGAAAAATTATTTTTGTATTTGATAGCCTAATTCTAAAGGGAAATAGGCATTTAAGAAAATTAAAAAAAGTCAAAAAGAACGCTTAGCTTATAAGAAGTAACAGTGACGGCGAGTTGTTAAAAAATGTGGCTGTTACTTTAGTACCTATAGGCATTGTGGTTAGCTTCGTAGTTTTCGAAAAAAGTATATTTTATCACATCTATTCAAAAAGAACTAGTGTATTCTTCGTAAACAGATACTAAAATAGCTCTTTAATCCCTAGGGACTAAAAGTGATTTGAATTTGGAATGTGGATATTGTAAGTAAAAGTTCCAATCACCAAAGAGATCAATCACAAACATTGTATGAACAAGTAACAAGCTGTATGATAAAGAAAAACGCGCGCGAGTCAAAATTAAAAAATAGTTTGTGAAAAAATAAAAAACGCGCGAAAAGCATTTCTGCCTTCTTTCGTAATTCTTTAGTCAAATTAGGATTTTACTTAATTTTATAAAAAATGAGTATGTCTTTCTCAAGTTATTGTATGTAAATAAATAAACGTAGGTACTATTCTTATTCTCGCCTTTCACTCATCTTCTCAACATGATCCAACCATCTAAGCATATTCTTTTACATGTGTGTTACTAAATCTTCTTTTAAACCGCTCCGTGTCGCCTTATCACATCATTCCAATATAATTCAATTAATTCATTTTCAGTAATTAGAAGCCAGCAGCGTAGACGTAATCGTTACAGTTATTTCCAACGCCACATTGCAGTCGACTTTCTCCAGAAATAGCAAAGTATCATTTAGCAAAGCAAACGTCACGTCCGTCTGATTAATAAGTGTTGCCATTGTGGATATTTCTCAGTAATCCCGCTAAATAAATCAAGGTTTCTTTTGTTGCAGCCCCTCCTAAATGATGAATCGCGTGTTGCGGTGCCTTCGCAACAGCCATTAGTTTCAAGCTCACTTTACGCAGGTTATATTTAAATAGTATATGGCAACGTTACGTCACGAACTATTTTTATTGGAAATTCTTTACGTGAGATTGGCAACATATACTACTCAGAACAAAATAAGGGCCACTTGTGAAACAGGACTAATTTAATTAATTTAAAGAGTTCTTAAACGACATAATCTTTTGTGTGGTATTTCCTGAAGTGTTAACAAACATAATGCGAGGATACCACTTGCATAATTTTTGAAGGTATTTTGATAGGTACTTTTTTTTTGTAACCACTTGAATTTACCCCATTCTAAGACGAATTCTTAAGTCATTTAAATTGTGGATTCTTTTGTGAACAGTCTTACATTTGCTAAGTTAGAACGTGAATAAACATTTCGAAAGCGCTATGCCGAGGATTCGAAGACATATGGACCTGCAAACCGCAACTAGAGCATCATTTATCCAAGAGGGACATTCGGAGCGTTCTGTAGCTTTACAGCTTGGCTTTTCAAGGCGAGCGATCCGGGGCGAGACGGGGATCTGGCAGGAATCGAGCAACCACACCTCACAGAAAGGCCGCTACATACGTTTAACTACGCGAAAAAAAACGCTTGCGCCAGGCGACCGGTACCCGCGTGGGTGACAAAACCATTAGAAATCGGTTATATGAAGACACACAACAACAACAACAACAGTTTAGTTAGTTTAGTTTAGTTTAGTTCGACAACACTTTTCTAGGAGACGCGTAGTGCGGATCCCATTGACTACTGTACACCGTGAAAACCGATTATCATTCGCAAGGCTGCTCCTGTTCTGGGACATAAGTGAATAGAGCACAGTATTGTTCACTGATGAGTGTTAAGTGAATTGTTTTAGTGATGATCGTCGCATTAGACTATGGAGACAAGAAGGTGAGCGATTTTCGGATGCTTGTATACATGAAAGTGACAGATTTGGTCTGATTAGGTCTGTGTGGTGCCGGACTTAAAGAATAGCACCACCCCTTACTTCCCGTGGGTGTCGTAAAAGGCGACTAAGGATCGTACCGGAGCGTTCTCTATGTATTCCACCATCATACCATACTGCGATCGCCAACCCGCCTGCCAAGCGTGGCGATTATGGCAAACCCTCACAAAATTGGGGGAGGCCTATGTCCAGCAGTGGACGTCTATCGGCTGAAACGACGACGAAAAACGACGACAGATTTGGGGGTCCCAATGTCATGGTATGGGGAGGAATCTCTCTATTAGGTCGGACCGAACTCGCAATACTCAGCGAAGGCAACGGCTGTGCGATACATTGAAGATATCATAAGGCCTCATGTGGTGCCATTTGCACAAAGAATTGGTGCAAGATTCACATTAATGCACGACAATTCCCGCGCTACTAGGGAAGCCCTAGACGACGCTGGTATACATGTCTTGCCGTGGCCTGCCAACAGTCCGGACCTAAACTGCATCGAACATATGTGGTATTTGTTAAAAAGAAGTGTCCGGGATACAAATCAACCCGTACATAATGAACGACAGCTCATTAACGTGCTCCAGTCAAGCTGGGAACAAATTTCAGAAGAGACAGTGCGACATCTGGTGGAGAGTGTGCCATCCAGGCTTCAAGAACTTGCTCGAAAAAGAGGAGGACACACACGATACTAAAGTAGTGTAAAAAAGGTAAAAATCTTTCAACATTTTTGTTTTAACCTCTTTTTTCATTAAGGGGCTTACATGACCTAAAGCGCGGTCACTGTCGGACTGCATAGAAAAGAAAGAGAAGCTCGATGACACAACGCTGTTAATTTATTGCAAAATATGAAGAAATTACTTAATTACGAAAAATCTATTGTTTAGATTAAAAAATTAAAACACTAGTATTTTAGTATGTTGCTTGTAGAATAATCTGACAAAAAATCAGAATGATTGTATGTTTAATAGTATAGTTTTAATTGTAAAATGAAAGTTTTTAGAGGTATCTTCATGTTTTTTTTCTATCGTATCAAATTAGTTGTATTATGTTTTCAAAACACTATCTGCCTAGCATAATTATATCCTGAAGAATATCATATATTTTTCTGATTTTGTTTACTGTAGTCGATCAGATACTTTTATTGTTTCTAAAACTTGCGTTTTTTGTGTTTAGGTCCTGTAAGCCCCTTAAGTGTATTTTTTTTGCTGAAATTGTATTTTTTACATAAAGCCTAATCAGATGTTCTTTTATCTATCAATAAATTTAATTTGAAGGGGTTTGCATTAAAAATAAGCTAGCTAATTCAATTTAATTAATTCATTTACAGAAAATACATGGTGGCCCTTATTTTGTTTTGAATATTACTTATACATATATTATGTTTTTATTGGATAAACCTAATCTTGAACGTTCGAATTTCAATTATCGGTCAGTGGGTCATCTTAGGGGATCGGCGGGATATCTGCAATTTTTCTTCTTTATAGTTTCAAGTTTACGTAACTAAGAAAAATTAATAAGGTAGGTACTCGTATTTCTGTGATATGCCATTAAAACCTGAAATAGTACTTTACGAATAGGTCTAAGATTAAAACATCATGACCCAATGCTTTTAATGAACAATTAAGTAAAGCTATTAACAATTAAATTCCGTTCTTCAAACTAGGACATACCAATAAACTATTCAGGAATCACGCGTACCGCACTATCGGCTAATATTCAGTCGTTGGTAACAATGGTGGATGTCTAAATGCTTGTGGTTAAAATCGATATGTTGGCAGTAAGGCTAGTGACCGAGTGGCACGACACCGATCGATATCTGACTCACACACTGATAACGACCTGTATTTTATACAAAAAACTATTTCCAAATATAACTTTGTCATTGTTTTAATCTACGTTAACCAAAAAGAATTTTGTTTTTTTTTTATTTAATCCTCGTGTCACGTGTTATTTGGTTTTTGAAATATGAACGAAATTCAAACCAAGTCAGAATAACAAGAAAATTACCACAACAAGCATTTTAAACTTCGAATGTGTTTCATCCTTTTTGAACATGAGGTTGATTCTATGTTCTTTTGCAAGAGAAAAGTTAGGTTATTTGATTAGAAGAGTTCAGTAGTTTTAGCACCTCTTTGCTGCTATAGCTTTTGGAATTCAGCCAAAAGCTATCAAATGACAGAAGGTCAGAGTTTAGACTTGCTGGTATTCTAACGTGCATGCCGCTTAATTTTATATGACGCAAGAATTAAAATTTTAGTAATCGAGTATTTCACTTGCGATACTGATATCTCTTCAGTCAAGCATAGAGTATTGTATTTCGATATGAACAGCAACATTTGCTGCATTTGCATTTGCTTTGCTATTTATTTAAGTAGCCCAATGATAAATTATAAGTAAAAAGAGGTAGATAGGTTATACGCACTCCGCAAGTGGCACGACAAAACTTGGCTAATTAGCCTATAGTTACATATCGTCTTGTCTCTTTGTCTCTCCCGATAATTACGACATGCAGCCCTACTTCCACTTGTTATCTAATAGTATAATAGCGAGCCGTTTTTGAAGATCGAGTGTTGGGTTGGTAACCTATCTACATATTTTTACGTATAATATCATTGAGGTCGCCTATGATTACGAAAGAAGAGTGTTCCAGTTAAACTCATAATTGCATTATTCTGTAAAATAACAGTGAAGTATGAAATTCCACGTGTCTTCTAATAGTATAATAGCGCGCCGTTTTTGAAGATCGAGTGTTGGGTAGGTAACCTGTCTACATCTTTTTACGTATAATATCATTGAGGTCGCCTATGATTACGAAAGAAGAGTGTTCCAGTTAAACTCATAATTGCATTATTCTTTAAAATAACAGTGAAGTATGAAATTCCACGTGTCATCTAATAGTATAGTAGCGTGCCGTTTTTGAAGATCGATTGTTGGGTGGGTATTTGGTTATTTGGGTACATCTTTTTACGTATAATATCATTGAGGTAGCCTATGATTACGAAAAAAGAGTGTTCCAGTTACACTCTTAGTTGCATTATTCTGTAAAATAACAGTAAAATATGATGTTATAAATATAAACTAAGTTTTAAGTAGGTAATGCTTTGCGACTACTTTAAAGTTTGCTTGCCTAGACAAGGATCAAGTGTGCGTTGTATTACCTTATATTATGTTTGTTATATAACTTGGATGAGGTATGATTCACTTTGCAGGGCTTTATCCATTCCATGGAGAAAGTTATTATTAGTTTGATGTCTGTACCACACACTATAATTTGACCACACATTTCTGATACACGCTGTATAATGTTCTAAATTATTCTGTTTCTGATGTTATTTTATAAATATCGTCTGAACACTGTGTAAATATGCCTTAGTCGGAGAGTCACACATCTGGTTTTCACAAATATTAAAATATTTGGGTATTCCATGTTTTAAATTTTTTTGACTTAGTTAAATTCAGTGTCTAAAGCACACCCACACACAACATGCCAGTAACTTGCACAAAATAAGCAAGAAGCTTGCATGCCATTGTGAATGAGAAGAAGTAGTTCTATCACAATGACTTGCAAGCGTGCCTATAATACTTACCAGCCTATTATTGTGTTACTGCACAAAACCGGTCGAAGTGAAGGTGCTTGGGGGAGGCCTATGTCCAGCAGTGGACGTCTATCGGCTAAAATGATGAATGATGATTGTCCTATTGCAGGGCAAACAAAGGTGTACAGTCACGAGCACCAATATGTCAACACTTGGCAACTTTAAATTGCGATTTTTTTGACGAAATAACGAATGCAACGTTGAAATACGACACTACATTTTTTTTTTTTCCTTTATAAAGTACCACAGTAGGTGATACTTTATTTACATTACAATCTAGCCTATTAGCTAATAAGTAATTTAAATATAACTTAAACTGCTAAGTAACTATAACATTAAGAAATCGTCCAATAACGTCTTTCTTATTCACTATAAGTTAAGGGGAAGACACTTGATTCACGTGTTCTTTATAAGATACAGCTCTTGCACTACAGTTGTTCACTTACACTGCACTAAACTAACTCAAAAGGTTTTACCCTTTTTAGTCTTCGCACTAATTCAGTGTTGTCAAGGAGTTGGATCGCCTCGACATTTACGTGATGATGAAGTCTGTGTTCATGAGCTTCTGCATATTTTTGTATTACTGTGTTTACGACATCCATGTTGAGGTCCCGGTGAAGGTCGCTGTTTCTAATGTACCAAGGCGCGTTGACTATATCCCTGAGTACTTTATTTTGGAATCTTTGTATGATTTGACGGTTGCTTTGGCTGGTGCAGCCCCACAGCTGAATACCGTAGCTCCATACAGGTTTTAAAACTTGTTTATATAATAACATCTTATTAGGTATTGACAATGGCGACTGTCCACCAAGTAGCCAATGCATTTTTTTGTATCGAATATCTAATTCGGCTCTTTTCTTTTTGACATGCTCTTTCCAGCGCAGTTTTGCATCCAGGGTCATGCCGAGATACTTAGCAGTATTCGCGTATGGTATTTGTTGATTATTCATGAATACCGGGAAGTATTGTGGCTTTTTATTAGTGAAGTCAATGTGGATAGACTTGCTTTCGTTGAGTTTGATACGCCATGTTGCAGTCCACTCATAGACACGATTTATGGACTCTTGAACCTTTTCTACGGCTTCTTCGTGACTATTTCCGACAGCCATGATAGCTGTGTCGTCAGCAAAGGTTGCAATGACATTGTTTTCTAGCTCAGGAATATCACAGGTGTATAGAAGATACAGGACCGGACCTAGTACACTACCTTGTGGAACTCCAGCTTTTATCTGCCTAAGGTCTGAATAGGCATTTCTTTGTCTTATTCTAAACAATCTATTTGATATATAGGACTCTATGATGTCTGAAAATTGTTGAGGCAGCATTGTTCTTAGTTTATAAATAAGACCACCATGCCATACTTTATCAAACGCCTGTGCAACATCAAGGAAAACCGTGGAGCACACCTTCTTGTCCTCTAGTGTTCTCTCAATAATATTAGTAATTCTGTGTACTTGGTCGAGCGTAGAGTGTTGTTCTCTAAATCCGAACTGGTGATCAGGGATTAGATTTTCAGATTCAATAAGGGGCTTCAATCTTTTTAGAAATATTTTCTCAAATAGTTTTGACAACACAGGTAACAGTGAGATTGGTCTGTAAGATGTTGTTACATTAGGTGGCTTCCCAGGCTTAGCTATCATAATAACTTCAGCTACTTTCCACATCTCAGGAACGTGTTTTAACCGAAATGCAGCATTAATGAGTATGGTCAGCTTAACTATAGCTTTACGTGGGAGATTTTGTAAAACTTCTCCTGTAATTAAGTCGTAACCAGGGGATTTTCTCCGATTAAAATTACACTTAATTTCTCTAGATATTTCTTTTGGGGTAACCAACTTAATATCTAAACTATTTTGTACACCCTGAATTATCCTCGCATTTTGAGTCTGGGCTTCATTTGGTTGGAATATTTGCTCTAAATGCTTAGCGAACCTTAAGGCTTTTTGTTCGTCCGTTACTGCCCATTTTCCATTTTCTTCCTTGATAGGAGGAATTTGCATGATCGATCGTTTCAGGTGCTTTGTAGCCTTCCACAGCGAGTAGCTGGTTTTAGAATCACTTGTTAATTGGCTAAGGTAGCTGTTTGATAAAGAGTCGTTGTAGTGTTGAATTTCTTTCGTAAGGCGCTTAGTGAGGTTGTTCAGCAGTCTTTTATCTTGTGGACATCTGGTCTGATGCCATTTGTTTCTTTGTTTCCGCTTTTCAGTTATAAGACACCTAATTCCTGCAGGGTAGGCGGTTGCTTTAACACGGTGTGTTTTATCCGGTGTGTTTTTCCAGGCAGCTTGCTGTATACTCGTTGTAAATGTACTCAATTCCAAATCCAGCTGTTCTGGAGTTTTTAATGGCACTCTTAATTCTATTGTTTTATCTAAGTCTATTCTGAAACTTTCCCAGTCTGTATAAGCATTTACAAGTGTAGCATTTCTCTCTATGCGTAGGATCCGATGCCATACTGATAAAATGATCGGTGAGTGGTCGGAATTCATGTCAAAGCATTCATCGATGCTCAAATAATTAGATGATATATTTTTAGTTATAAAAAAATCTATTAGGTCTGGGACTTTGCGTGGATCGCTTGGCCAATAAGTTGGTTTCCCGGTAGAAATAGCTTCACACTTTAGCTCTTTCATGGCACTCATAAGTTCCTTTCCCTTAGTGGTGGTTAGTCTTGACCCCAATGCGTATTTTTAGCGTTGAAGTCGCCACCTAAGATGAATCTTGGTCCGAGTTGCTGTAAGAAACTCACATAATAATCTTTTTTTATATTATATCTCGGAGGCGAGTATATGGCCGCTACGAGGACTGGATACAATTGAGATTGAATACAAATCGCCACAGCTTGAATTTCATGACGTTCATACTTGACTTCTTCATGATGTCGGAGATTTTCTTTGACTACAACCGCGCTACCGCCTCGGGCAGAATTGTCAGGGTGCAGTGCATGGTACACTTTATAACCTCGGAACTTTATGTATGATTGCTTAGTAAAGTGGGTTTCAGATATAAGGCATACATCGATGCTTTCTGTGATCAGGACTACTTCTAATTCTTGTTGATGTTTAAGCAGTCCGTTTGAGTTCCATGCCATTATTTTTAATGGATTCATTTTTTCGGTCTGGAAATAGCATTCGTAGTGCTATTTTCTAGTTTATCCAAACGAGCGTTAAATGAGGACATCAATTTGATAATTTCGTCCAACTTTCCTTCCATACCTTTGTTAGCATTAACATTGTCACGAATATTTGCATGGTTAACAGTTTTGGCCGTAATATGCGCGTATGTTTTCTTGTGAGGGTTTTCTGTCACGTAATGACTTTGCGTTTGTGAGCTAGATTGCACCTTTTCGTTGATTTTACGCAGGCTTTTTGTTACCGGCTTTTTAATAGTTTTGTTTTTTATACCTTGCATTTCCCGGGCTACTATACATCCTCTATAATTAGCAGGACACGACACTACATAACATATAAACATAATATGGGTTCGAAAATACTATGTTCCTACTAATATAAAATTTTATTTAAAAATAAAGGAGAAAATCGCCTTTGAATAAAGCCAAGTGTATACATAGGTACTTTTGCTCGTGCCTGTACAAAGAAGGAACGAGCATTGATCACCACGCTTACTCAAGACGGGTTGGCCATCTCAGACTTATATTAACTGCAAGTCCAGGTTTCCTCACGTTGTTCTTGTCCTTTACTGATGTCAGTAATGACCAAAATAAACTCGGAAAGTACATATGAATTGAAAAGCCACATTGATAAATGATGATCATGAGGACGATCAAGCGTTTATATTTCTGTAAAAGAGCTTAAAAAACTTAAGTTGGTTTCGTTTCGGGATACAAAAAGGGGTACGTTATAACGAGAGTGATAGTGTTATTTATTATACCGTCCTTGTAACAAAGTGTAGTAACCGGAGGGACCCCTTATCTCTGAGTACATAAGCGCGTACATAAGCGTGATACACGCACTTAATTAAAATCGAGACAGCTTTATTGTGTCAACAAAAAAATTCGTGTCAAAGTTAATTAGTTTTGGAAATGGATCAAAAACATTCATTCATTTGTTTTTGGAATTTTGTAGGTCTGTTAGAGCTTTACAAGCTTTCTACGGGGACGAGAGAATGAAACCACAGTTTGTCATATTACGTCAATAATTATTCCTCGAAGATGTTCTACGTTTTTTTTTCATTTTTATCCTTGTCACTTGACTTGTCAGTCAAATCTAACGCCTACTGTTTTTGAAGTGAAAACTTCTTTCGGCGCGTCGGGCGTTTTTTTTTGAGATGGGAAGAAACCATTGAACTCGCGACACTGTTACCTTAAACGACACCTCTGTTTTAAGTTTTGGCCATTATAAAGACATCAACGCGCGGTACATTTTCTTTGGGAAGAATGACCTTCAAACATATTTATAAAATGGTGTGGGACGCAACATGTGTCGATATCCTTGCGCCATCTCACGTTCCTAGCACGGCGGGCTGTGCTGGCGCCGCTGCTGCGGCTGCTGAGACCCTTGTGGGCACAGCTTTGAGCCGTTTGGGGTCGAAATGCTCGGCTCATGGGGCCCGAGTGCGCGTCTCCTTTTTAAGGAAATTTCTCGCCGGCTGGTCGACACTTCACGTGACCAGAGGGCTGGGTCGTTCTTTGGCCAAAGAATTAGCATTGCCATTCAACGTGGCAATGCTGGCAGGATGACATGTTTCCGGATGACCGCAATGCGGACGAGTACTTCGACGCCAAAGTGTCCTTTGTTTTAGTATTTATTTGTAAGTATAGTAAGTTAGTCAGTCGTTTAATTTAGTATTCTAGTGAAATTAGTTTTTAATAAACTTATGGTTTTTATAAAATTACTATGCTGTTTCAAGTTTTCACTTCTGTCTGCACTCCTGGAGTGCCACTGTTTTTTTCTATCCTTTTTATAAATCAATGTTTATCTCGTATTTCTGCTATCTACTTTTCAAAATGTTCATAAAGGTTGCATTTAAGCACTAAATAGACTATAATCTCTACAGTACCTATGTAGTGACAGCAACTTGCTTGTTCTTGCTCAGCGAATCCACTCTCGTGTCGGCACGAATCGTACGAGTTTTTCTTTGGTAAAAAGATTACCGAGTCAGCCAAGTTGGTAGTAGTACTCGTAAGTAGCGGTGCTCTGACTGCCCTGAATGCGCTTGATGAACTTAAGTATATCACTCGGGGAGATTTTCTTAGTGCAACCAAGTTTAGCTTAGTGCATGCGGTAAACATCTTGTATTTGTTGAAGAGAACATCTTATCTAACTGGAGAAGTGAAATGTAAAATGCATAGGTTGCTGTACCTATGTTGTACATAGGAACATTAGGTTACAATAAATTAAAATATTTTTTTTTTATTTCACACTTTAAAAAAAATGCATAGTGTAGTACAATAGAACTTAAATGGAAGTGTTAGTGCAATGGAACTTAAATGGAAGTGTTAGTACAATAGAATTTAAATGGTAGTGTTAGTACAATAGAACTTAAATGGAAGTGTTAATACAATAGAACTTAAATGGTAGTGTTAGTACAATAGAACTTAAATGGAAGTGTTAGTACAATAGAACTTAAAGGGAAGTATTAGTACAATAAAAATTGAATGGTAGTGTTAGTAAAATAGAACTTAAATGGTAGTGTTAATAGTAAGAAAACAGAGTTATTTTTTAATATGGGTACTAACCCAATGCCAGACATAGCGCGAGTCCAGCCTATCCGCTATAACCGCCAGGATGCTGTTAGTGCTGGCGCGCAGCTTGCAGAGCGCCTCGGCGCATCGATACAATAGTAGCCTATACTTATTATTTGATCTGATACTATTATCATTGCAGGCCAAATGCCTCTTCTGATACAGAAAAGGCATGAGCATTGATCACCACGCCTGCTTAAGACTGAGATATAGATATTAAGAAAGCTTTCGTCTAGAGTCTCTAAAAGTAAAGGTGACTGACTTTCAAATGGGCTCATGTCTAGCATTGTATGTTTATTTAGGACCAACATTGTTCCCTATAAAGGCCTTCTGTCTTCGAGTGAGAGTGGGCTGTAACCTAGCACGCGGGCCCAGTTTGGGTTGGTAGATGTCATATGTCTTCTGTCTACCACTACGGAAAACACAGACTTGATTGCTATGAGAGGGAGTGGACCGTAATCCACCACGCGGACCCAGTGCGGGTTGGTAGATGTATGTCACATGTCTTAAAATTTTTGGTTCTAGGACATGCCGGTTTCCTCACGATGTTTGCCTTCACCGTTTTGAGAGGAGTGGTGATGAAATTTTTTACATAAAGTTAACCGCCTGCATGGCTTCGGAAACCACGACCACGAATCGTAAGTTGGGGCCGTTACCATTGGGCCACCATTGCTCTTGATATTATAGAATTAAATGAAGATAACAGTGCTTCAATTACCCAAAATACTTAACTATATCTCTTGCTTCGATTCGCATGTAGGTACTGTCTGAGTTGGTTTGTTACTATATTATTATGTATACTTAGGTAACGGTATGTATCTATGGGTCTTTGTTACCTGAAAATAAATGGTTTATTATTATTATTATTATAACTGACGTCGGTGAAGGAAAATTATCGTGAGGAAACCTGGATTCTCGCCAATCTATCTTGAGCAACCGTGGTGATCGATGCTCGTGCCTTCTTTGTACAAGAAGAGGCCCAGTGGGACAATCAGCATCATCATCTCATTTCAGCCAAAAGACGTCCACTGCTGGACATAGGCCTCACCCAAGCATCTCCACTTCGACCTGTTTTGTGCTTCTCGCATCCAACAAGACACACATCCGACAGACATCGGACAATACAAGCCTGGTGTTATTATATTATTAACTAGCAGCGCCCCGTGGTTTCACCCGCATAAGTTTCGATCCCGTAGGAATATCGGGATAAAGACTATCCTATGTCCTTTCCCGGGACTATCTGTATACCAAATTTCCTCTAAATCAGTTCAGCGGTTTAAGCGTGAAGAGGTAACAAACAGACATACAGACACGCTTTCTCATTCATAATATTAGTATGGATTAATTGTCCTTTAAACACCTAAAAATACTTTACTATACCTCTAGTTTATTTATGTAAATAATATGTTAGATATACGATGTTTATTACAGTCATTAAGGAGATACCCCTCATCATTATATATCCTTTAACCGCCACTTATCGACATCGCTTTGGCGGTAAAGCTGTTATTGGCTTTTGATTGCCATGTAGTGTAACTATAGCTAGGAAAGGGGATGATATACATATAGCGCCATCCACGAAGACGCGCCCCACTCTTCTTACTATTCGCTTACAGTACAAGTGTGCAACATTCCGCTAGTGTTTCCTCTGCCCATTGCAACATTCAGCTAGTGTTTCCTCTGCCCCGTGCAACATTCAGCTAGTGTTTCTTCTGCCCAGTGCAACATTCCGCTAGTGTTTCCTCTGCCCAGTGCAACATTCAGCTAGTATTTCCTCTGCCCCGTGCAACATTCAGCTAGTGTTTCCTCTACTCCGTGCAACATTCACCTAGTGTTTCTTCTGCCCAGTGCAACATTCCGCTAGTGTTTCCTCTGCCCAGTGCAACATTCAGCTAGTATTTCCTCTGCCCCGTGCAACATTCAGCTAGTGTTTCTTCTGCCCAGTGCAACATTCCGCTAGTGTTTCCTCTGCCCAGTGCAACATTCAGCTAGTAATTCCTCTGCCCCGTGCAACATTCAGCTAGTGTTTCTTCTGCCCAGTGCAACATTCAGCTAGTGTTTCTTCTGCCCAGTGCAACATTCCGCTAGTGTTTCCTCTGCCCAGTGCAACATTCAGCTAGTATTTCCTCTGCCCCGTGCAACATTCAGCTAGTGTTTCTTCTGCCCATTGCAACATTCAGCTAGTATTTCCTCTGCCCCGTGCAACATTCAGCTAGTGTTTCTTCTGCCCAGTGCAACATTCAGCTAGTATTTCCTCTGCCCCGTGCAACATTCAGCTAGTGTTTCCTCTGCTCCATGCAACATTCAGCTAGTGTTTCTTCTGCCCAGTGCAACATTCCGCTAGTGTTTCCTCTGCCCAGTGCAACATTCAGCTAGTATTTCCTCTGCCCCGTGCAACATTCAGCTAGTGTTTCTTCTGCCCAGTGCAACATTCCGCTAGTGTTTCCTGTGCCCAGTGCAACATTCAGCTAGTATTTCCTCTGCCCCGTGCAACATTCAGCTAGTGTTTCTTCTGCCCAGTGCAACATTCAGCTAGTGTTTCTTCTGCCCAGTGCAACATTCCGCTAGTGTTTCTTCTGCCCAGTGCAACATTCAGCTAGTATTTCCTCTGCCCCGTGCAACATTCAGCTAGTGTTTCTTCTGCCCAGTGCAACATTCAGCTAGTATTTCCTCTGCCCCGTGCAACATTCAGCTAGTGTTTCTTCTGCCCAGTGCAACATTCAGCTAGTGTTTCTTCTGCCCAGTGCAACATTCCGCTAGTGTTTCCTCTGCCCAGTGCAACATTCAACTAGTGTTTCTTCTGCCCAGTGCAACATTCCGCTAGTGTTTCCTCTGCCCAGTGCAACATTCAGCTAGTATTTCCTCTGCCCCGTGCAACATTCAGCTAGTGTTTCTTCTGCCCAGTGCAACATTCCGCTAGTGTATCACCTGCCCAGTGCAATATTCCGCTAGTGTTTCCTCTGCCCAGGCCTTCGGTGATTATAGGCATTATGTTATGTGTTACTTAGATAGACTTTATATGACGTCAGCAATCGTAGGCATTTTTCAAGTGTGAGTAGGTATAACACCCTTATAGTTATGTCATGTGACACTTATTACGGTCACGTGGGAACAATCAGGTGATACACCACTTTAAGCTTAATTATTAAAACCGTACCTAGCTTATACGGTTACACTTGCGGGGTTATTGCGTAACACACTATCAGTAGAAAAAGCTTCCGTTTTGACAGTTTCACAAAATTCATTGCGTTATTTACATTGTTGTGCAGACACATTTTTCGAACATAAGAAGCAATGGACTAGCGATATCCTTCAAAATGGTTCGGATTGTGACTGATTAACCGCTTGTGTGCCGTAATTACAGACACAATTAAAAAGCCATTGTGTCTCGCGTACATCTACGTTCCGGCAGACTAAGGGTTAAACAACAAGAATTTAATCATCATTATCATCATTCTCCTGGCCCTATCCCAATTTATTTGGGTTGGCGCAACATGTATTTTTCTTACAATAACAATTTTAATATTCCGTTTTAATGAGATTTCTCTTGTCGCAGCAAACTGTACTGTACAAATATTTACTCAAATTTGACTTGCTGTAAGGTAACCTGGGTTCTTTTATAAACAAACTATGAAAATTGTTCAGCGGTTTCATGTTAAAGCACTGACTAGCTCCTGTGTAAGACGATTTATAATTTACGCAAAGAAGTAGGTGATAAGGTCTTTCTTTAAATTCAAGACCAGTTAAGTAGGAATTTGTTTAAGGGCTGATTTTTCCAACGTCAGATAATTTTATCCGGTTTTGCATTGAAGAACTGTCAATATTCAAAATTAATCATTTTGAATTTTGACAGTTCTTCGATGCAAAACCTGTCAGACGTCAATAATATTCCACGATTATGGGCTGATTTTTCAATCATCTGATAACTTTATTCAAGGAATAATTTTGAAATTTTGACAGCTATTTCATACATAAACTGTCAAACGTCAATTTTATTCCACGAATAAAATTTATCTGGCGATGGAAAAACCAGCCCTTAATCTTATTTATCGATTGGAAAATCAGCCTAAGCAATTTTAAACGTAAGTATATTTCGAACATAATGCTCTCCACATCCTAAACATAATATTATGGTGCCTCCTCATTGTTCAAAACTGTCTAAGGGGCCTGTGCAAGTTGGCTTCGGCCCCTCGGACGCCTTCCAAAGGTTTCATACCCTAGGGACATTTTTAAAACATTTTTACAAAAAAAAAACAACCGACTTCCAAAAAAAAAACACTACAAATTGAAAAATAACTTTAATTTCGGAAGTCGGTGTCTTTGGTTCCGCATTTTCGTTTATTGACACCGACTTCCGAAATTAAAGTTATTTTTCAATTTGTAGTGTTTTTTTTTGGAAGTCGGTTGTTTTTTTTTTGTAAAAATGTTTTTATTTTTCACTTTTTAGTGGGTCACTTTGTAATTTATCTAAGTTACAATAGCCTAATGCCAACTGTTCATCACCTTTTACAAAATATTGCTTTTCCCGATCCTGGGACGTTAATTGTTGAGGAGTTCTCCCGGTAAGAACCAGGAGAACTCCTCAACAATCACTCATCATACGCATTGTGACGAGCATAAATTGCTTAGCAACCATATTAAAGTAATCGAATCGCAACCCGTGAAATATTTGTCATTGAGTTGTTCCGATGGCCATCTGTGGTCTTCATTATCAACTCCACTTTACCAAATGATGATTTCCGAGAGCAAATGCTCAAGTTACTTTAAAAAATACCCAAATCGCTATAGGTTTGCCTATAAAATTTGAGGGTTTCCCTCGATTTCCATGGGATCCTCTCATGAGATTCCAACTTGATGATGATGAGACCACCTCGAGAGTATACCCTTTCAAATAAAAAATAACTTTTGGAATCGGTCCAGCCGTCTTCGAGTAATCGGTGAACATACACAAGGTAGCTACTGTAAACTGTTGAGTAGTTCCCTTAACTGTCCTTCGTCTTCATCATCAGACCCTTAATGACAGTCACAACCTATCTAGGTGTAAAGTTCACATCAATACAAATTAATCAAGCCCAAACACAAGGTAACTGCTGTAAATCGTTGAGGAGTCCCCTCGACTGTCTTTCGGCTCCATCATCAGATTGACTCCAGACCTTCATTAAATTGTAGTGCTTTAAAATACTTAATGAAAAACATAACAAACGCACTAGTCGCTCCTACGATTTTCGAATGTTCCCCTCGATTTCACTGGGATGCCATCATCAGATCCTGGTTTCCTTATCATGGGACCACCCTTGGCATATCTCCTTTCCAACAAAAAAAGAATAATCAAAATCGGTTCATAAACGACGAAGTTATCCGCGAACACACATAAAAAAAAAAAAAAAAAAAACATATATACGGTCGAATTGAGAAACCTCCTCCTTTTTTAGAAGTCGGTTAAAAAGAAAGACATTTTTATAAATATAGTAATAATACCAGTCAATCATTGTCTCACTGCAGGGCTGCTTGTCATACAGAGATGGCACGAGTATTGAAGGAAAAATACGAAATAATAAATATAAATATACGATTATCAATAAGCACCTCGCTTGCTCAAGACGGGTTGACGTTTTTGGACTTATAAGTAATTATGTATGTATTAACTATTATTTATTTATATATTATACTTTATTGTACACCAGAAAATACATAACAAAAAAATACGATTCTTAATACAAAACATACAATGGGCGGCCTTATCACTTTCGCTTTTAACTATATGTCCGAGTTTCCTCTCAATGTTCTCCTTCACCGATAATAAAAAGAATAATGTCCAAGACAAACTTAGAAAGAACAAGACTTAACAGTGCCAAAGCTTAAATATTTTAAAACAGACTGATTGCTTTCGTGTCAATCAACCTCTGCAGCGGTAGAGCAATTTAAACAACAAGTGGCTTCCACAAATGTACAGTTGGCACTGACTTAATGAGCGGCAATCAAATCCTTTGTATGTGTGGACTACAAATCGATTGATTGCTGGTTATTATAGTTATTTATATAAAATATTTAGATCGTCATAACATACCTAATCAAGAGTAGTAAAGGCCGCGAATTACGAATTGTAGGTCGTAGGTTCGAATTCACAGGCGCTTTACTTTATGTAAATTATTTCATCACCACTGCTCTCAAAACGTTGAAGGCAAACATGAGGAAACCGGCATGTCCTAGAACCAAAAATTTGAAGACATGTGACATACATCTACCTACCAACCCGCACTGAGCCCGCGTGGTGGATTACGGTCCACTCCCTCTCATAAAGAGGATGCCTGTGTCCCCAGCTGTGGGAACATTATGGCTGACTATGGTAATGGCAATCAAGCCTGTATTTTCCGTAGTGGTGAGAAGAGCACAGAGCATCCAGTTTTCCCATGTAATAAATGGCGTTGGTCTCGTGGTCGCAAGCAAAACTGCTGAGCGTGGGGTCCTGGGTTTTATTCCAAGGTCGGGCAGTGTTATTGGTTTTCTCGTTTATGGAGTTTCTTGTTGGTTCTGGAAACGACCAATTGGAACCGTGCACCTAGCTTATGACGTTTCATAAGTGCCCACGTAGGTTTATGTGAAATAAAATATTTTGATTTTGATCTCCACTAGGAATTTCTTAGTAGCCAGCCTGGAGTTCGGAAGTTGATCATGTGTCTCTCTGTACTGCGCCTAATTTCTCCCCGGTCGTGTCGGATTGCCGTCTCATCGGACTATGAGAGTAAAGGAACAGAGAATGCACCTATTCACTAATATCTCTTGAGTACCTGGCTAGTGGCTAATCTCCGTTGAGATTGGCCACCGTACGAAATCGGACAGGAGGAATCTATAGATACAAATAAATAAAATTGAAGCGCCTGTTTGTAATTTTAACATTTTTAAAATGTTTGTTAGTCTGTCTGCTCCGGCTAATCTCCCAAACGCCTGGACCGATCTTGACGGGCCGACTTTCACTGGCAGATAGCTGATGATAGAAGGAGTAATTTAGGCTACTTTTATTTTAGAAAAAAAAAAAGAATTAGGCTTCCACGCAAAAAAATTAAAACCGTTATAACCGTATAACGTCGTTGTCAAACCAAAACCTGCTATGTGCAAAAAGTATACTTTTGAGATATTGACAAAAGAAGTTTTGACAAAGTTTTAGCTGATGCACATAGCCCATTTTATTCTGAGGCCATGGTTCCACAACTAGTGGTCATAAGCACATAGCACTTCTTTTATATACGAAATAAGGCTGTTCCCTATAAGCTGTGGTCAAAATCTCGAAACCTCAAAAAACGGCACATAGCAGATTTTGGTTTGACAACGACGATAAATTAAAAGTTATCGATATGATGCGAGGTTATTGCCATTGACCAGGTACAAATCCAAACTCCACGCTGAGAATTTCCACATGGA